>CM035168.1:33274852-33471844 GCA_020205615.1 Panax quinquefolius
AAAATGTAGAACTCCATTATATTGGAACGAGGTAGGTGAACGACAGCTATTGGGTCCAGAATTGGTACAACAGACTGTCGAGATCATCAAAGTAATTAGAGCAGAATTGATAGCAGCACAAGATAGACAGAAGAAATATGCTGATCAACATCGACAAAATTGGGAATTCGATGTCGGTAGTTATGTTTTCCTGAAAGTGTCTCCCTGGAAGGGAAAAAATCGATTTGGCAAGAAAGTAAAATTGAGCCCTAGGTTTATAGGACCTTTCGAAGTGCTTCGACGAGTTGGAGAAGTGGCATACGAGGTAGATTTACCTCCAGAGTTAGAGCATATTCATAATGTTTTCCATGTTTCGGTATTGAGACCATATAAGCCTGACTATAAACATGTTATCGAATATGAGCCCTTACAATTAGAGAAAGATTTATCATATGAAGAAGTCCTTCTTCAAATTGTTGACAGAAAAGTGCAAGTACTGAGGAATAAGGTGATACATTCTGTTAAGGTAATCTGGAGGAACCACAATGCTGAAGAAGCTACGTGGGAACTTGAAAGCGTTATGATGAAGAATTATCCTCAGTTGTTTGCTTGATTTTGTATAGCAATTCTGGGGACAGAATCTTGTTAAGGAGGGAAGAATGTAACGGATAAAATTTTCGAGTTGTGATTCTAGGGACATAATCCTTTTAAGAAGGGAAGGATGTAACGATTAAGAAATTTGTAATTTGATTTAAATATTTATTGAATTAAATAAATATTTTAATAATTTATTTATTGTGATTAAATAAATAATTGATGAATTGTTGTAAATAAATTGATTAATGTTAATTAAATTATGTATTGATAATTTTATTTGAAGGATTTAATTTAAGAAAATAATTAAGTTAAATCAATTGTTTAATATGTAAGAAAATAATTAAATTAAATTAATTGTTTAATTTAACAAAAATAAATAAATTAAATAAGTGATGTGTCTAATTTATTAATTAAATTAGATATATAATTATTTATGAATTATAAGTATAATGATAATAAGATTATTATTATTATTATAAGCTATTTAATGGTTGCATGTGTGACAAGTGTAACTATATAATATAAATAATATAAAAATAAATTAGTTTAGGGAAAATATGTGGTAGCCAAACAAGGCCTTGTGGCCTTTGGCTTATTCAACTGACGCGGACTTTTTATTTTTTTCTTAACGTAAGGGAACGTGGGAGAGGCCAGTTATATTTTCCTATGCGTCTTATTTTTCCTAAGGCTTGTTAGCATAGAAAAAAAAACAGAGGAAGAGACAATTGCAGATGAGATTGAGAGTGAGAGCTTGAGAGATTGTTCTGAGATTTCAAGAGGAAGGAGAGGATTGCTAAATCTTATTGTCATATTTTGCTAGCCAATAATCAAAGATTAAGGTATAACTAATTCTAATTCTCAGACTTGTGATTTTCTATTCTCTGTAAATTGGTTTTGTGGATTTGTTACTCAAGCGTTATGTATATGGTGTGGATTAAGTTGTAGAATCTGTTGTCATCTTGTATGCGTGTTGTATCAGTTATCAAATTCGTGAGGAATTGGTTGTAGGAAGAAAAGGAAAATAATAGTGTTTATGTTCATATGTTATGGCCTTAGAAAGAACTAATTTTAGTGGACAAATTTTATGTGAAACGGTAAATTGACGCTTGTATATGGTGGTTCATTGAAATACGAACATAACATAATTTGAATGGAATAATTTGGTTAAATAGTGAATTCACAGTGATGATTTTGGGATAGAGTATCAAAAATGGAGTTTTATATGAAAAACATGAAAATTGAGAAATTAAAATAGTTCTTATTGTTGTTAAATTGTACTAAGTGGTTGAATATGTTAGCAATCATGTTTATGATAGTTGTATATTTATTTTAATGAATTACGTTAGAGACTTGTTTTAATATGTGATGTATTCCGCAAACTTATGTAATAATTTTAAGGTTAGATTACCTGAGATTTATTTGAGATGATGATGTAACTCTTTAATGGGAAAGATTATTGTTGAAGTTATTTTAATTATGTCTTTATCCTTTATTATGGGTAGTTAGATGTATTAGTTTTTGATAAGTGAGCACCAAATCCTGTGGGAATGGAGTACCTGGATTTGGGGGTGTCACATTTCAAATATTAAATCCTTTCATATATTATCATATTACGTAATATATGAAAATACCAAAATTAATTAACATAATCATTTTATTTTCTTCATGTAAAGCACATATATTAATTCACCATTTTACTTAAGTGATTTACTCTTTTCATTCAATTTATTATCACGCCACTGCCACACAAGGCTTTAATACTCAAATTATATTATTTCATAATATATTTTTCAACTTAATTTAAGTTAACCAATTTTTTTTATTTTTGTTTAGTTAATTTCCATAACTAACTCTCATTCAATTCATGATTTGCTATCTCAATCCATTCATGGACACTATAAATATCAAATATGACCCATATGATAGCATATTAACCACTAATATAAAATTCCTATAGTTCAGATTACACAACTCATCAGATTACACAAACTCATCAAGAACTTTCTACAGACCGGCGCGGTCGCGCTGGTCTTAGGCTTGAGAGTGGCGCGATAGCGCCACCTTTAGTTAGGACGCAGCCATGTTATGCTTCAACATAAACAAAACTTAACTCGCAAATCCTTTAACATGTTCCATACATGCTATCTCATTATACTAACCAAAATAAATCTCCAATGACTACATTCTTCAATACTTTAGAGATTAAACTTCAAGTTCAAACTCTTCTTTCTTTAATAGTTTAATTAACTATAAAATCTTAAATATAATTTCTTCCCACATAATCCTAAATTCCAAATTATATAACACATATATACATTCATATTTTAACCCGACATATCCTATAATAAGAATTTTATTTACTAATTCTTATTTTAATCCTTTTTAAAATTTTGGGTTATCACATTCTCTCCCCTTATAAGGATTCCATCCACAGAATCACCGAAACCTCCTCTCCTCAATGCTATTCCGAATATTACATATTCTTTTGAATAATTTTTATCCATTCTCTTTTTGGAAGTTTTACTAGTGCTTCATGTCACACCCCAAAATTCGATTTATCTTCACACCCAGATTCTGTGCATCACGAGTACATCATTCTTCCAAACATACATCATTATATACTGAAATATAACAACATACATTCTCAATTCCCAGGTTCTAATACCTTATAACCTTGTTCATTACAAATAATAATAATTACATTATTCTTTACATCTTACACGAGTGACTTTCTTCCGCCACCAAGGATACATAACAATTCATTAAACTATTCTATAGTTTAATTAAACTATTCTACAATTACAAGTCTTCACTTGATCTTCATGCTCATTCATCTAATGAATGGCACTTCTTCTGGATACTGATCATCTTGATCTTTATAGGATCCTTAAGTTCTTCTAACATTGTACGCTGAAAATGCTTTTCATTTAAAGCAAGTGCAAGCATTCAATTACTCAGCAAGTCATAGCAGTTAAATAAACAACTTCAAGAGTTTAAACATTCCTTTAGAACATCGATAACCGAACAAAGGTTATGAAGCAACTTGAATAATAGGAATAACCTCGATTCCTATCATTTTAAAACATTAGTCACATTCACTTTGAAATACTTTCATTCTTCTACCTTTTCCATACACATTCTGTCTAGCTAGAATCAGTAGCACAGACTTAACAATAATGGATCATGTATAAACAGAACATTCTCATATTGAACAGTTAAATCACAGAACAGTTCATCTCACAGAAACATCGAAGTGTTTAAATTATGGTACAAGGCCTCATACTTTCTACCACCTTGTACAAATATCACAAATTTACACATAGACAGAACTTCTCAAGTTCAACATTTGAGAAGTTTTAGAAACTAGAATTCATTTAAAATATGAATAAAGTTAGGAAACTTGCCTTACGCACAACTACATCTTACGCTGAACTGTTCATTCCACTCCCTATAATACATAAAGAAATAACACACACGCCAATTAGTCATATACTTGACTTACGCATTGGTTTACTTAACTTTACTTCTTAGGGTTCGCATTCTTGTAAACTAAGTTTACGCGACCAACTTCCATTACTAGTTTACGGCTTCATGACATACGAAGATGTCTTACTCATACGTTCATCATCTTTGATGATTTGCATTCTTATCTTCTTCTTAAAACTTCTCTAGGACTTAGCACACATCGCGTCTCTGCTAGTAGTCTATATGGTACTCTGAGTGGTTTTCCATAAATAACCAACAAATAAGTTCCCCTCTCGTCTACACTGCCATCACAGTGAGTTAGATCGGTTTCCAGTTTCGTATATACCTTCGCTCTCTGAAAGAATTATTTAGCCCAGCTCCCATATGTCAACCACCAAAGGTTATGATTGTACTACACCCTAAATTCATCTAACTTATCTGAACCATTAAAACTATAGTGTTCGTTAAGTTAATTTCTTACTCCTTATAGCTTTCTGGCAACTAAATGCCATACCTCAGGATTCATTCTTATCCGACTCACATTCGGCTTCATTAATCTTATTACCGTTCATTATGGTTTTCTTGATAATTCATATCTTACTTAATACTTTCGTTATTCATTACATGAACCCCACGTTCATTACTCGTTCTTAATGTCGAAGCCATACCGTTCGTTGTATACTAAGACCGGTCGTTCATCGCAACAACGTTGCGTCTACAACATCTACACACTTTACACTTATCCCTCATTACCACCACATAACATCAAAATGTTATTCATTACCCTCGTCACTCAACGTCTAAGGAATCACAATCATAGCAATCCCCCACATTCGTTTATCGCGACTACGGTCCCCAGATATCGGTTCTGTAAATTGGCGTTTACATTCTTTATCTTTTAATCCCATTCAATCTTTCCGTTCAACCATCATTTAAGGTTTAAATCACTTGATTAAGTTTTACATTAGTTGAACATTATGTTCTTTATAATGCCTTACGTTTCCCCCAAGAGCTGAGTAGTTAAAACCTATTCTCTGGCTTTTTCCCTAAACAGTCGTTGTGAAGCCGGTTCCTTCTCTTTCTCCCGCACTGCAGTGCCACTCTGCAGTAGCCAACTACTCGGGCTGGCGTTGTGGTGATGCTTCCCAAGGTATGGCTGGCGCTGTGGCGCCAAGCCTAAAACTCAGAAATTTTTTCTAAGTCTTGAACCTGTTTGAGACACTTACTTCCCGATCTCATAACTTATTCGTTATAACTAAGAATGAGGTTGTTTCAAAGACATTCTCTTCCTTATCTTACTTACTTCAATTCCCCTCAGACAGAACTTCATTCTGAATCCGTTAACATGTCATTCGATTAGCTTAATCTTCGTCTTTCATTCATTTTACGTTATTAACGTTTTTCGTTCGTTCGTCTGTAATTCGATCATCTGAACTCGAAATTCGTTCATTCTTAAGTCTACAACTCACGTTTTCTACATTCTCTTACATTCTTATGAAACCCTACACCTTCGGGTTCATTTACGCAATTTCTAATTCTCGTTTGTCTTTTACAAAATTTTTGCCATAACTTCGTTGTAGCTAAGTTTTAATACGTTCTTAATGAACGTTTCTAATGTTCCTAACCAAGCAATAAGTAACTAACTTATACACAATGGTGTTAAATTTGTCCATCAACAACAATTATACTACGATGGTTTTAAATTTGTCCGTCAACAATGTTCTTCGCGTTCTTCGTTCGTTCTTCATTTTTAATCGATATTTTGATTACAATTTCACTTTTTCTTGGAATTCGATGTTATAAAACACTATTCCTTACTTGTTTTATCGAATCATTCATATGATTCATTCAGATCGCTCAAATTCATTACGAATCTTATACTTCCTTAAGAAATTTATAAAATAAACTTCAAATTCTTATTTCTTCATTTTCTCATGATTTCAACCATATGAAATCATTCCTAACATCTTTTACTTCTTATTCTCATCAAGTTATGATTTTAACATATGAAACTTAAAGAAAATCTAACTTAGAAGTTAGGTTTCGGATTACCTTTCTTCTTTAATGTCCTTCCGTCGGACAAAGTTTGCTCATGAGCCAACTTTTCCTCTTCTTCCTCATCCAAAATCTCTCTCTCTCTCACTCTCTCAAATGTTGGAGAATTTCCAAAATTCTAAACAAATGAAATCTAGCTTTCTTTTTATAGATTTTCCAAGCTAGGGGCAAAATAGTCATTTTACCCCTAAATTACAATTAACACCTCCTTACTATTCCACCTCCTTACTATTCACGAAGCTTCTCTTGTAAGTTTCGTGCTTCTGTCTTGCGAAATTCGTCCGACAGTTTTAAAAATTGCGATTCTCGGAATCCAAATATTTTTTGATATTTTTTCTTTCATTTACAGTTTAACTTTTACGTATTCTTCGGATCTCTGAAAAACTGAAAACCACTTTTCCACATTAAGCATTTTTCTTCACGTTTTCCTCTAAAGTAGTTAAACGAATGAAAAGTACATAACAGTACTTTTCGTAATTTTTATTTCGTTTGATTTCTGCACGTTTTTTGTGAAAAACTTTTATCGACTTACTTAACTTTTCACGATATATTATCATCAAATCTTTCGACAGAATGTCATTTCAACATACCGAACTCTCAGAAAGGCTTAGGTTATTCAAACCCTAACCCTTAGGGTTTCATCGGGTGAATAGTGCCTATTTCGTCTTTTCCCCAGAAATATTTTGTTCCCGAATTTTTTTTATTTTTGTCTTGAAAATTCTTACTCGTTCAGTCTAGCTCGTAGCCAAAATCCTCCCGATTTATGATCATCCTAGGTTCTAGAACGATTAATAAACACATAGCACAAAATATTATTAATAAAAATTCTTTTTATTAATAACTAATTCTTTAAATCTTAAATTTCTGGACAATCTGATTTTTTGAGTTGTCACATTCTTCATCCCTTATAAAAATTTCATCCTCAAAATTTATAAAACCACACCCATTCCCGGGTCATCACATTCACCCCTTCTTCACAAAATTTCGTCTTCAAAATTTTAGCCTACCCTTCTTCTCAACTTCTCTTCAAAGAAGTTCTTATCATTCAAACATTCTCTCATCTTCATAACTTATCAATAATTATGAAGTAGAATGAATAACGAAAAATATAAGAATTCCTTTAAAACATTTTATACTTTTGCTGAGGGGTCAAATTGACCATGAACTCTTACTAGGTTTAACATCATGACGCCGTAAACCTTTTTCCACAGTCAGTTTACAATCACACAGAAGGTAAACTGCCTCTTTCATGCGTAGGCCATCAACCCATTGTATAACCCCATTTTGGGGTGTGTTCACCTCAGACTTAAATCATTAGATTCGGAACCAAAGCAATTTGGTTTGGCACAACTTCTTCAAAGAAAGCTCGATTTTCTTTTAAACATGTCATACCATTTGTCTTAGTCAAATCAAGTAGCTTAGATCATACCAATAAATTGGATATCAACTTGAAACATTCATCTAGTCAAATCAATTGACATCGACTACTTATTTAAATTCTTTCGCAATACATCAAAACGTTTTATGACGTCATGATACCGTACTTTTCATAGTACATTGAGGACTTTGTCAGTTTATGACTTCGTCATTATACATCATACCATAGTGGGTTGTTGATCCTAAGATCACATCCAACATCGGGTTCAATTGCATTAAGAACTCCATCCTTTTACCATCATTGCTGTAACGACCCTACAATTCATACAATTTAATTCTCAACTTTAGTCGTTAATAACACATCTACCTTCTGATTTTACATCATTATTCGATGTTAAACTTTATAAAATGCCTAATAATTTAAACTTTTATGTCTTCTTACTTTAATTCCCTGAATCAAAACCTTTATCATCTACATGACTTTGAATCAATCTTATTTTTATGATTCACTTTATCACTGTTATTATATAAACGTTTACATTTAAATCTGATAACCTTTACATATCAGATAACTAACTTTAGCTTTAAAACTCAACATAAAACTATACATCGTAAAACGTTTAATACATCTCATGAATCCTCATCATGGTATAAGGAAATAATAACTTTAGCTAAAATATTAATCTTCGTGTATTATTTTGGATCCACGTCATTCAAGTAGCACATAGTGTTACCTTCAATCCTTAACCTGCAAAAATGGTTATTTGCAAGGTTGAGCTTGACATCCCAGCAAAATCTAACAGTTTTCATGCATCACGTAGCATATAATAGCATGCTCAACATATATCTCATAAACATTGGACTAACATAACATACATGTTACAAGTATAAAGATGTATAAAGATTGAGTTCTTTACTCAATCAGCATGCTTTACTCAATCATCGTCGTCATAAGTTGACTTTAATATTTCATACATTCAACATATATATAACACATCATGCTCTTTGCAATAAAGATACAAAACAATCAAATTCACATAGCAAATAGGAACTGAAAGACTTGCCTTGATCGTTGTTTACCAATAATAGTTTAACAGCTTACAAATATCTGCACCTCACGTGCCCTACACGATTATATAATCATTCATATTAACTATTAGTCACATAACAACGCATCGTAGTTGTAATGTAAACTTTACATTACATCTCATAACCCTTCCTATTATATATACACAATGTTCAATTTTATTGTGTTAACTTTCAACTTATATCTCACTGTATTTCACATTCGAATTCATTCAAGTGTTTAAGTCTTGCTAGGACTACTTATTAGTTTTATATTAACACTATTCAATATCTTATTATATTTATTTAATTTGATTTAAAACACTTTTTACATTCATTATCACGTATCACGATGTTTCGACGTTTATTCGTCACACGCCCAATTTGTCTCTCTTGTGTGTGCTTAGTATGCGTATACAACTTATCTAATACATCATTTATTAATGTTAAGCATCATTATACTTCCTAATATTCATGTTCTATAACTTAGAACAACATCTCTTATCGTCAAGAGCATTACACTTGCATACGTGTATGCCCGACGCCCTCCGATTGCCTTCGAAAACACAACAGTCTTAAAAATGACCATTTTGACCCTTCCTAAAACCTCAAAAAAAAAACTTAAAGAACAAAAGTTGTAGGTCTATTCGTCCTCGTTCTGGATCATCTTGAATAACCTCAATCGGAGTTTGTATGAAAGAGTTATGACCGTTTTATCAAAACAAGTCAAAGCATTCAAACCATGCACACTAGGCGCACAGCCGCGCCCAACTTCTTCATAGAATTAAAGAGCCTGCACGACTTGGCAGTGCCCAGCTGCGCGCCCGCATTCCTGGGATGCACGGCCGCGCTTGGCCATGCCCAGATTACAGTGTTTTGCGATTTTTGACCCTTTTATCCTACTAATCTTCATAACTTGAGTTATACACATCCAAATTAGTCCGTTTTTGATTCTATGGATTCGTAATTCATAGAACTACCACATACTAGAATTCTATCAATTTATAAAAATATTAACCAACCTAAAATTTGACCCAAAACACATGTTCATACTCTATTTTCATGTTTTAAACATATTTAGCGAATTCATTCACTACGAATTCATTTTAAATCCGTTTTTGTTCATTCCAATTGGGTTGTTTTCGTTTTTCCAATTACTATCAAAATATATCATCAATTTAAGGTTTTCATCATGATTTCATAACTAAACTTTGACTCCAACTAAGCCATAACATACATATTTCATTAAGAACAAAAGTTCTTCATCCTTAAATAGTTTCATGAATTCAATTACCTAAAAATTGCTTATAGATGATATATAACAGATTATATATACCCATAAACATATTCAAACTATACTTCAACAAATTCAACCACCAAAAACCTAATTACAGAGACTTTAGAAAATAAAAATCAAAAACTAAAAACTTAAGAATTTACCTTTGATTCTTCTAAGCTCTAGTTAGATAATTGGAAATCCTTGTTTAATCCTCTTTTCCTCTTAATTCTTAGAGTGTCTCTTCCTCTTCTCAATTTCTATCTAAGCTCCATCTTTCCCTCTGTGTTTTCTCTTAGGCTTAGCAACTAGAATGCGTAAAAAGAAATATGCACACTAATTGGGATATCAGTTACCCCTTAACGTATATGTTATAATTATATTATATTTATTATTTTAATTTATTTTAATTTATTTTATTTATATTAATTAAAATTCAAAATTAAAACCAAAAGCCATAAGGCTTTGTTTGGCAAAACCTTTTAAATTTTAAAGAATTAATATATTTAAGCCTTGTTTGGCAAAGCTAAATTAAACTCCTTTAATTTATTTTAATAAACAATTTAGTTTATAATTTATAATCACATATTATTTATTTGGATCTTCATATCCAACATTAATCAAATAAATCACTCACATGCTATATTTTAAATAAATATTCCACTTTAACATATATCACTTAATTATAATTTCATTATAATTTTATTTAATAACTTAATATAACACCTTAAATTATTAAATTAAAACAACAATATAACATCTCATGTTATATTACAAGTCTCTAAATTATAAATTAATTTAATTTAGAATATTATCTAATGAATTTAGATTCATAAATATTTACTAGTAACCATTACATCAATAAAATATTTATCTCATCAATTTCAACAATAAACACGTCAAATAAATATTTATATTTTAATAAATATTTAATATTACAATTTAAAATTTCGGATCGTTACATCCTTCCCTCCTTACAAGGATTCTGTCCCCAGAATCACAACTCAAATAATCAAATCGTCACATTCTTCACTCTTTTATCTTAATTAAGTTAATTTCTATAACTCATGGATTATTTACTTACTAATAAATAATCCAATAAATATCTACTAAACAACAAACACATCAATTAAAAATATTTATTTAATTCAATAAATATTTGAAATTATAAATAAAATTCTGGATTGTTACATTTTTCCTACCTTATAAGGATTCCGTCCTCGAAATCACCGAAACCCCACCTTCCTCAGGTTTCTTACCAAATCTCTTCGTTGAATAACTTCAATACATTACCTTAATATAAGTTTTATATTTTCTACTCCCACCATTCTTCATAATAAATTCTTGTAAGTTTGATTTCATAACATTTACTTAGACTCAATTATATTTGAGTATTACATATTCTTTAACCCGTTCATTTCCTTCTTTAAGGATCGTTATCATGAACACTCAGGATATTACATTCACCCATTCTTCTAAGAATTTCGTCCTCGAAATTTTATTTATTACTCTTCATTCATTCAATCTATCAAAATAGATGTTACGTTATTACTTTATTCATTCATTCCATTTATCAAAATAGATTTTATGTTGATATCTATTTATTCATTAGGTTCTGCAACCAAATTCTTTCTCTAAGGATCTTTCTAAGATCATCATATTCCTCACCTCTTCATCTTCTAAGAGTTTCACATTTCTCCTCTTTCTGGAGTTTCAATTCCTTCTTAAAATTGTTATGTTTTGCTTAATTTTCTCATCCTTTCCACTTTCACCTTTCAGAATAACAAGAATCTTCCACAATTGCTCAATAATTGGGAAGCGATATGAACAATAGGAATTTAAAAGATTCCAAATCATGTTGAGGGTCATAAGACCTTGAACTCCGTCCACGGTTATAAGTACTCTTTTAACTTAAACCTTAACAGTCATTAGACTATAAGGACTCCCGTACTTAGGGTGTTAAGCCCTTCGTATGATGTATTGTGCATAAACATTTAAACGTTATGCGTATGTCCATAGTTATAAGTAATCTTTTAACTTAAACTTTAACAGTCATAAGACTATAGGGACCCCTCATACTTAGGGTGATCAGCCCTTCGTACAATGTATTGTGCACAAACATCTAAACGCCTCCGCGTAATCTCCTATAAAAGGGTTGTTCATCTCAGCTTTTTAACATCCGAATCTGCACCAAAACAATTTGGTTTGGCATAACTTTTTAAGAAACGCTTGAATTTCATGAACATCTTTCAATATTCGTCTAGATGAATTAAATAGCATAGAAATCTACAACAATTCAGACATCAATTGAAATATATATATACATATATATATATACATATATATATATATATTCTCATATCTTAAAGAAATCTCAAAATTATTTTTATGACGTCATGATACCGCACTGTATTTACAGTCCATTGAGGATTCCGTCATTTGGTGATTTTTATCATACTACATCATACCATAGTGGGCTGACGATCCTTAGATCACCTCCAACACTAAGTAATACTGCATTGATGACTCCATCATTTTTTTATCATATCTGCACCAGGTTTTATGATGCATTGATGATATAAAAAAAATACATTTTGATATATTTCAAATCATTTTTATCTAGCAAAAGCAATTAGCATAGACATACGAATAATAGCACTGTTTTTAAAAATTCTTTGGTTCACTAGTGTGACCCAACATTTTTTTTCTTCTAAAAATCAAAAGTATAACCATTGGCACGAAGTCAATAAATTTCGAAAGTCTAGCATAGCTAGTAGATTTAGAATATCCAGGCATCCATCAACTTCAATCATTACTCCATTACTTCATTACTTAACCATTCTATCAGTCTTCAACTTCATCAATGCTCTCTATACTATAACCGTTTTCTACCCAATATAGTTCATCAAACTTACCACACATTGGAAGTTCAGGAACTTGCCATAATAATATGAGTTTAAGAACTTGTCCTAGTCAGACCATAGGCGTCCATTCGCTGAGGGGTTTAAAACATAACATATTATTATGAGTCACAAACTTACTATATGCATTAGTTTTAAGAACCGCACCTAATCCTAATAATATCTGACTAATCTTAATAGTTTATAAATATCAAATACACATATAAGAAAAGAATCACCTTATCGCCACATATGCATTGATAGTGCGACACCAATATTCCAATTATTATCAATGTGATAAACTAAGCGCAAGTACAAAACCCTCGCCCATACAAAGGTTTGCACAACTCAGCCATCACATGAGTCCTCAATTGAAATCCCACCTAACTCTATCTTACTCTTAACAACTTACCCTTAACTTGCTCTTTGGTCGATACGAATTCCTCGTACCACATCATCTATAACTCCTCATGAGTTATCTCGTACTATTTCATAGTACATCAACTTCATAGCATCAAGCTATAATTATTCAAAAATTACAGACCATCTTTCCTTTATAACTTAAACAGATCACGTTGTGATCTTATTCTATAATCATCTCCCTTAAAAGTCTTTCCTTAACTCGTGATCGTTTTGTTTGATGATCCCCTTTTCTTTCCTTTTTCATCATACGTATCCATTTCTATACTTGGTACACATCGAGTCTCTAACAGTTTCAATATGGTACGCTGAGTGGTTTCCCATAAACAACCAACAAACTAGGTTCTGAGTTGCTAGTTCGTATATACCTCCGCTCTATGAAGGAATCATTTAGCCTAGATACCATACATCAACTATTAAAGAGTACAATTGTACCATACTTAAATATAACTTTTTGATTCTTACTTCTTTATCACTCTCTTCTTATAGACATTGTCTATTTAATATCACCTTACATTCTTATTATAGGAGTTGGGTAACCCCACATTCATATTCCTTATAACTTTGCGAGATTCTTCTTGGAATCCTTTCACGCATGTTTTAATCCCTTCTATATAATTTTTTTTTAAATTATTTCTTATTGTTCAAACTCTATTTGAGCGTATTCTTTCATTATCATCATATTCCTTCTCTAAGGTTATAGCCTACGGTACTCCTACCTAAGGTTTATAACCTACAACTTTGATACCAACTGTAATGACCCCAAAATTCATACAATTTAATTCTTAACTTTGGTCGTTCATAACACATCTACCTTCTGATTTTACATCATTATTCGATGTTAAACTTTATAAAATGCGGAATAATTTAAACTTTTACGTCTTCTTACTTTAATTCCCTGAATCAAAACCTTTATCATCTACATGACTTTGAATCAATCTTATTTTTATGATTCACTTTATCACTGTTATTATATAAACATTTACATTTCAATCTGATAACCTTTACATATCAGATAACTCTAACTTTTGCTTTACAACTCAACATAAAACTATACTTCGTAAAACGTTTAATACAACTTTAGCTAAAATATTAATCTTCGTGTATTATTTTGGATCCACGTCATTCAAGTAGCACATAGTGTTACCTTCAATCCTTAACCTGTAAAAATGGTTATTTGCAAGGTTGAGCTCGACAGCCCAACAAAATCTAATAGTTTTCATCCATCACGTAGCATATAATATCATGCTCAACATATATCTCATAAACATTGGACTAACACAACATACATGTTATAAGTATAAAGATGTATAAAGATTGAGTTCCTTACTCAATAAGCATGCTTTACTCAATCATCGTAGTCATAAGTTGACTTTAACATTTCATACATTCAATATATATATAACACATCACGCTCTTTGCAATAAAGATTTAAAACATTCAAATTCACATAGCAAATAGGAACTGAAAGACTCGCCTTAATCGTTGTTTACCAATAACAGTTTAACAGCTTACAAATATCTGCACCTCACGTGCCCTACACAATTATATAATAATTCACATTAACTATTAGTCACATAGCAATGCATAGTAGTTGTAATGTAAACTTTACTTTACATCTCACAACCCTTCCTATTATATATACACAATGTTCAATTTTATTGTGTTAACTTTTAACTTATATCTCACTGTATTTCACATTCGAATTCATTCAAGTGTTTAAGTCTTGCTAGGACTACTTATTGGTTTTATATTAACACTATTCAATATCTTATTATATTCATTTCATTTGATTTAAAACACTTTTTACATTCATTATCACTTATCACGGCGTTTCGACGTTTATTCGTCACACGCCCAATTCGTCTCTCTTGTGTGTGCTTAGTATGCGTATACAACTTATCTTATATAACATTTATTAATTTTAAGCATCATTATACTTCCTAATATTCATGTTCTATAACTTAGAACAACATCTCTTATCGTCAAGAGCATTACACTTGCATACGTGCATGCCCGACGCCCTCCGATTGCCTCTAAAAACACAATAGTCATACAAATGACCATTTTTACCCTTCCTAAAAACCTCAAATAAAAATTCTTAAAGAACAAAAGTTGTAGGCTAATTCGTCCTCATTCTGGATCATCTTGAATCACCTCAATCGTTGTTCGTATGAAAACGTTATGGCCGTTTTACCAAAACAGGTCAAAGCAGTCACACCTTGCACATTAGGCGCGCGGCCGCTCCCAACTCCTTCATAGATTCAGCGCGCCCACATTACTTGGTAGTGCCCAGCTACGCGCCCGCGCTTGGCCATGCCCAGATTACAGTATTTTGTGATTTTTGACCCTTTTATCCTACTAATCTTCATAACTTGAGTTATACACATCCAAATTAGTCCGTTTTTAATTATATGGATTCGTAATTCATAGAACTACAACATACTAGAATTTTAACAATTTATAAAAATATTAACCAACCTAAAATTTGACCCAAAACACATGTCCATACTCTATTTTCATGTTTTAAACATATTTAGCGAATTCATTCACTACAAATTCCTTTTACATCCGTTTTTGTTCATTCCAATTGGGTTGTTTTCGTTTTTACAAGTAATATCAGAATACATCATCAATTTAAGGTTCTCATCATGATTTCATAACTAAACTTTGACTCCAACTAAGCCATAACATACATATTTCATTAAGAACACAAGTTCTTCATCCTTAGATAGTTTCATGAATTCAATTACCTAAAAATTGCTTATAGATGATATATAACAGATTATATATACCCATAAACATATTCAAACTATACTTCAACAAATTCAACCACCAAAAACCTAATTACAAAGACTTTAGAAAATAAAAATCAAAAACTAAAAACTTAAGAATTTACCTTTGATTCTTCTAAGCTCTAGTTAGATAATTGGAAATCCTTGTTTAGTCCTCTTTTTTCTCTTAATTCTTAGAGTGTCTCTTCCCTCTTCTCAATTTCTATCTAAGCTCCATCTTTCCCTCTGTGTTTTCTCTTAGGCTTAGCAACTAGAATGCGTAAAAAGAAATATGCACACTAATTGGGATATCAGTTACCCCTTAACGTATATGTTATAATTATATTATATTTATTATTTTTATTTATTTTTATTTATTTTATTTATATTAATTAAAATTCAAAAATTAAAAACTCAAAAGCAATAAGGCTTTGTTTGGAAAAACCCTTTAAATTTTAAAGAATTAATATATTTAAGCCCTTTTGGCAAAACTAAATTAAATTCCTTTAATTTATTTTAATAAACAATTTAGTTTATAATTTATAATCACATATTACTTATTTGGATCTCCATATCCAAAATTAATCAAATAAATCACTCACATAGTATATTTTAAATAAATATTACACTTTAACAAATATCATTAAATTATAATTTTATTTAATAACTTAATATACCACCTTAAATTATTAAATTAAAACAACAATATAACATCTCATGTTATATTACAAGTCTCTAAATTATAAATTAATTTAATTTAGAATATTATCTAATGAATTTAGATTCATAAATATTTACTAGCAACCATTACATCAATAAAATATTTATCTCATCAATTTCAACAATAAACACATCAAATAAATATTTATATTTTAATAAATATTTAATATTACAATTTGAAATTCTGGATCGTTACATTTGCATCAAATGCACTGATGATATTAAATTCATTTTGATATTTCAAATCAATTTTTGTCTAGCTGAAACAATTAGCATAGACATACCAAGAATAGTTCTTTTAAAATCCATTGGTTCCAAAAGTTGAACTAATTCTTTCATTTTTAAAACGCGCACACATAAGCACGATTTCAATAAACTTTGAAATCTAGCATAGCTAGATGACTTGGAATATTCTATTCTCCATCTTTCTTCATTGTCTTACTTGTGACAATACTTAATCTTCTCTAGCACCTTCAATGTTAATTCTATTGAAAATGCACGCTTTTAGTCTAAACATCCATATACTTTAGTACAGTCCATCAACTTACCACACATTATGAGTTCAAGAACTTTCCATAATAATATGAGTTTAAGAACTATCCCAGTCAGACCATAGGCGTCCATTCGCTGAGAAGTTCAAAAACATACCATATGATTATGAGTCATGAGCCTACCATAAGTATGAATTTTAAGAACTCACACCTACCTTATCGTTCTCTACCTATGAAGTATATACATGAGAAAAGATTCACCTTTTCGTCATATATATATTGATAGCGCGACCAATTCCAATGATTATCACCGTAATAAACTGAGTGGTTGTTACCCCAAAGCACAAACTCCTGCCCAAACAAAAGTTCTTACTACTCAACCATCACATGAGTCCTTAATTAAAATTTTACAAATTCTAATTTTCTATTTCTTTAATACGAATTTTCTTTAATTCGTATGCTATCCATTACAGCTGCATATGAATTCTTCTTTATGTACTACTTCGTAGTACCATTCATTCATAGCATTAGCTATAAATCATTCATCGTTTAACATATCATCTGTTATTATGATTCACTATGATCACTTGGTGATCTTCTTCTTTAATCATTTAACTCAACGATCTTCTTATCCTTCTCTCTACGATTATAGGCTTAGGTACTTATACCTAAGGTTTATAACCTATCAACTCTGATACCAACTTGTCACGCCCCAGTCTATCTTCACACCCAGATTCCATGCGTCACGAGTACGTCATTCTTCTAAACATACATCATTATATACTGAAATATAACAACATACATTCTCAATTCCCATGTTCTAATACCTTATAACATCGTTTATTACAAATAATGATAATTACATTATTCTTTACATCTTACACGAGTGACTTTCATCCGCCACCAAGGATACATAACAGTTCATTAAACTATTCTATAGTTCAATTAAACTATTCTACAATTACAAGTCTTCGCTTGATCTTCACGCTCATTCATCAAATGAAAGGCACTTCTTCTGGATACCGATCAACTTGATTTTTATGGGATCCTTAAGTTCTTCTAACATCATCGTACACTAAAAATGTTTTTCATTTAAAGCAAGTGTGAGCATTCAATTGCTCAGCAAGTCATAGTAGTCAAATAAACAACTTCAAGAGTTTAAACATTCCTTTAGAACTTCGATAACCGAACAAAGGTTATGAAGTAGCTATCGAACAAAGGTTATGAAGTAGCTTGAATAATAGGAATAACCTTGATTCTAATCATTTTAAAATATTAGTCACATTCACTTTGAAATACTCTCCTTCTTCTACCTTTACTATACACATTATGTCTAGCTAGAATCATTAGAACAGACTTAACAATAACGGATCATGTATAAACAGAACATTCTCATATTGAATAGTTCAATCATAGACCAGTTCATCTCACAGAAACACCGAAGTGTTCAAATTATGGCACAAGGCCTCATACGTTCTACCACTTTGTACAAATATCACACATTTGCACATAGAAAAAACTTTTAAGTTCAACATCTGAGAAGTTTTAGAAACTAGAATTCATTTAAAATATGAATAAAGTTAGGAAACTTGCCTTACACATAACTACAGCTTACGCTGAACTGCTCATTCCAATCCCTATAACACATAAAGAAATAACACACACACACCAATTAGTCATATACTTGACTTACGCACTGGTTTACTTAACTTTACTTCTTAGGGTTCACGTTCTTGCAAACTAAGTTTACGCGACCAACTTTCATTATCGGTTTATGGCTTCATGACATACGGAGATGTCTTACTCATACATTCATCATCTTTGATGATTTGCATTCTTATCTTCTTCTTAAAACTTCTCTAGGACTCATCACACATCGCGTCTCTACTAGTAGTCCATATGGTACTCTGAGTGGTTTCCCACAAATAACCAATAAACAAGTTCCCGTCTTGTCTATGCTGCCATCATAGTGAGTTAGATCGGTTGCCAGTTTCGTATATACATTCGCTCTCTAAAGGAATTGTTTAGCCCTGCTCCCATATGTCAACCATCAAAGGTTACGATCGTACTAAAACCTAAATTCATCTAACTTATCCGAACCATTAAAACTATAATGTTAGTTAAGTCAATCTCTTATTCCATATGGCTTTCTGGAAACTAAATGCCATACCTCAGGATTCATTCTTATCCGACTAACATTCGGCTTTTATTAATCTTATTACCATTCATTACGGCTTTCTTGATAATTCATATCTTACTTAATACTTTGATTATTCATTCCATGAACCCCACGTTCATTACTCATCCTTATCTTATGTACTTCAATTCCCCTTGGACAGAACTTTGTTCTGAATCCGTTAATATGCCATTCGATTGGCTTAATCTTCATCTTTTGTTCATTTTATGTTATTAACGTTCTTCGTTTGTTCGTCCGTAATTTGGTCATCCAAACATTGAATTCGTTCGTTCTTGAGTCCATGACTCACATTTTCTATGTTCTCTTATATTCTTATGAAACCCTACACCTTCGAGTTCATATACACACTTTCTAATTCTCGTTCGTCTTTTACGAAATTTTCTCCATAACTTCGTTATAGCTAAGTTTTAATCCATTCTTCATGAACGTTTCTACCGTTCCTAACCAAGAAATAAGAAACTAACTTATATGTGATGGTTTTAAACTTGCCCATCAACAACAATTATACTACGATGGTTTTAAATTTGTCCATCAATAATGTTCTTCGAGTTCTTCGCGTTCTTCGTTCGTTCTTTATTTTTAATCGATATTTTGATTACGATTTTACTTTTTCTTGGAATTCAATGTTATAAAACACCATTACTTACTTATTTCACCGAATGGTTCATATGATTCATTCGGATCACTCAAATTCATTACAAATCTTATACTTCCTTAAAAAACTTATAAAATAACCTTTTAATTCTTATTTCTTCATTTTCTCATGATTTCAACCATATGAAATCATTCCTAACATCTTTTACTTCTTATTTTCATTAAGTTATGTTTTTAACATATGAAACTTAAAGAAAATGTAACTTAGAAGTTAGGTTTCGGATTACATTTCTTCTTTAATCTCCTTTCGTCGGACAAAGTTTGCTCACGAGCCAACTTTTCCTCCTCCTTTTGCTCTTCTTCCTCATCCAAAATATCTCTATCTCTCTCTCTCAAATGTTGGAGAATTTTCAAAATTCCAAACAAATGAAATCTAGCATCCTTTTTATAGATTTTCTAAGCTAGGAGAAAAATAGTCATTTCACCCCTAAATTACTATTCACACCTCCTAACTATTCCACCTCCTTACTATTCATGAAGCTTCCCTTGGAATTTTTGTGCTTCCGTCTTGCGGAATTTGTCCGACAGTTTTAAAAACTGCGATTCTCGGAATCCAAATATTTTTGGATATTTCGTCTTTCGTTTCTAGTTTAACTTTTACGTACTCTTCGGATCTCTGAAAAATAGAAAGTCACTTTTCAACATGAAGCATTTTCCTTCATATTTTCCCCTAACGTAGTTAAATAAATGAAAAGTAAATAATCGTACTTTTCGTCATTTTTATTTCGTCTGATTTCTGCACATTTTTTGAGAAAAAAATTTATCGGCTTACTTAACTTTTCACGATATATTATCATCAAATCTTTCGACGAAATGTCATTTCGACATACCGAACTCTCGGAAAGGCTTAGGTTATTCAAACCCTAACTCTTAGGATTTCGTCAAGTGAATAGTGCCTATGACGTCTTTTTCCCCGGAAATATTTTATCCCGAAAAAATTTTATTTTGGCCTTGAAAAGTCGTACTTGTTCAGTCTAGCTTGTAGCCAGAATCCTCCGGATTTATAATCATCCTAGGTTTTAGAATGATTAATAAACACATATCACATAATATTATTAATAAAAATTCTTTTTATTTATAACTAATTCTTTAAATTTTAAATTTCTGGACAATCTGATTTTTTGGGTGGTCACACTTCAACACAATCTTTCACACTGCAAACCAGAGTGTTTATCAATCCCAAAGACTGAAAATGTGAGACCCCAAATTTTATGAATAAAGATTTAAATTTCTCGAAATATTTTTTTGAATATTATGGTGTGGATTTGATATAATGTTATAGTTGTGGGTAATATTTATAAATTTTGCAAAGTATGCAAGTTATTATATAATATTCGATTGGTCGGAGAATATTCTTTTTGTCGGGGAATATTTATACGACGGCACAATCATTGGTGGACCCCACAACGGAAGTATTGTCGTAGTTAGAAAATGACATAATTATCTTTTTATAAAAATAACGGCGAAAGTATTACCGTTAAAACTGTTGAACAACTCGGTAGTAAAAGTACAGTAATACGCATGGTTGCATAGTAGCACACGGTATTGATTATTGATGCTTACGTAAGAAGTCACTCAGTTATACTCAATTATTGCTACGATGAATTCTTCGCGATCATATTATTGATTCAATTATTGTTACAGTATCATCTGCATAATATGATATATTATTAAATCAATAATTGAGACGATAAAGTTATTCATATTATTAAATTGCAATATTTACAATGTCTAGAAGTTCTTTCAAGGAGAGGCTTGGTCATCTAATTGCGCGCCAATAAGGAGAAATTCTTATCGGAAAGCCCCCTCTTTCCTGGGAACGACTTGGTTGTTAAATATTGTGAGTGATAATATTAATAATGAATAAGTTCGTATTTGATTAAAGATAAAATTGATAGTTCCATTATGTTGGGATTATTAGTGTTAGTGGAAATCGACATCTATTCTGATGATAATTGATGTCTGGGGGTTATATTGATAAATCGGGTAATTAATCGGATAAATGAGAAATTAATTGCTACTAATTCACATGCTTATATAACTATTTGTTCACATATGTGTACTATTGAGTCACATTCATTTACTATTAGGGGAGTTGGTGTAAGATTGATAATACTTGCATGACTAAGTTAAAAGTGGAGGTATAAATGAAGGTACTATACTGTAATTTATATTTTCACATGTCTAGAACTATTGATTCATATGATTTACTATTGATTCACATGATTTACTATTAGGGAGGTGGTTCAAGTTTGATAATACTTGCAGGACTGAATTAAAAATGAAAGAAAAGTTGAAGGTATTGTATTGTAATATTTTGAGCCCCAAAACGTGCAATTATAGAAACTATATTTTCCTATAAATAGAAGCTCATTCTTCCTTCATTTCTCACCAATTCACTAAAGCTATAGAGCAATTATTATAGAGAGAAATTATAGAAAGAAAGAAGAAGAGAAGTCTGCTACCTCTCTATTCCAGTATCCAGCTTTATTCTGAGGTAAGGGGTATTATTTCTTTCGTATTCATGAAGAGAGCTATTGTTATTCCATTCCTTATTATTATGTTGGAATAACATGTCTATGCGAAGGATCGCATACATGGTGAAATTCTTCTTTATTCTATTCTTTATTATTCTGTTGGAATAACCTGTCTGTGCGGTCTATCGTATGCCTGGTGATTTCTGTTGTTATTCCATTCTTTATTATTCTATTGGAATATCCACGTCTGCATGCGGTTTACGATTTGACTGGTTCCATTCTTTTTTATTCATTGAGAATAACCTATCTCTGATGATCGATCGCATGCATGGTGAATTCTTTCATTATTCCATTCTTTATTATTACATTGGAATAAGTCGCATCATGTGGATTACCTCATGCATGGTGAATGATCCTTTGTATTCATATGAATAGTATTTTCATTCAAAAGGGGTTTCGCCAGGAAGTTTCATAATTTTCTAACCTCAAAATTCGGAAAAATTTAAAATGATAATTTGATGAGTTTTCTAGATTGTGTCCAAAAATGGCGATTTTTGGATGTATAAATTAAGAGTTATGGATTTTATGGGAAAACGACTATTTTAAAAGTAAACCCTTATAACTCTTTGTGGTTAACTCCAAAATTAGTAAAATTTTTATTGGGAGTACATCTATATAACAGGAGTATACCCTATAAATTTCGAAATTTTTGGGCAAAAGTACAATTTATGATAAATGTCTAAATATTCGACAGTTTTGGCCATTTGAAAAATAGTAAATGAATTTTAAAAATTCCGAGAAAATTATATGTTCAATATGGGACTATATTCTGCTAAATCCCAGAAAAGAAATATTTTTGGAACTGATTTGGTATTTTTCATGAAAATGAACTAGTTATGAGTAAATGAATTAAATATGTTATGTGAAGTAACAAAATTGAAAAATATGATTTTATGGCTTGAGAATCCTATATAGGGTATATGCAGATTTTTGATGAGGGATTTGATCATTGGTGATGAAATCTTATGAGTATGACATTTTTGAATGATTAAATATAAAGTGTAAACAATTGAAATTAATTGTTTATAAGTTTAAGAAGTGATTAAAATATTGTTATAATATTAATAATATTAGATGATGAGTTTATTAAGTGATTGATAATATTTAGATAAATTTAAAGTCTTTAATATTTATCCTTGTTTTCGTTTGATTAATGCTTATATCATTGTCATCATCCTCATGCATATATTGTGATGAAAGTCATCTTTGGCTTACGTGCATAGATGGACTTGATATGATTATGACCAGGGATCATTCAGTATAATCATGACCTGTAATGTTATAAACGATGTGGTAAAAGTCCTCAATGGCCTGTAGTGTATTGATGGACAGTTTTTGGTATGATTATAACCAGGGATTATTCGGTATAGTCATGGCCATTGATGTAAGACCCCAACTTTTAAGAATAATGATTAATTTCTCTCAACATATATTTTTTAATATTATGGTGTGGATATGATATAATGTTATAGTTGTGGGTAATATTTACAAAATTTGCAAAGTAAGCAAGTGGTTATATAATATTCGATTGGTCGGGGAATATTCGTACGACGGCACAATCATTGGTGGATCTCACAACGGAAGTATTGTCGTAGTAAGAAAACGACAGAATTATCTTTTTTATAAAAATAACGGCAGAAGTGTTACCGTTAAAACTGTTGAACTACCCGGTAGTAAAAGTACAGTAATAAACGTGGTTGCATAGTAGCACACGGTATTGGTTATTGATGCTTACATAAGAAGTCACTTAGTTATACTCAATTATTGCTATAGTAATTGCTGCATCATATCTCTCATATTATTGATTCGATTATTGTCACAGTATCATCTGCATAATATGATATATTATTAAATCAATAATTGAGACGACAAAGTTGTTCATATTATTAAATTGTAATATTTACAATGTCTAGAAGTTCTGTCAAGGAGAGGTTTGGTCACCTAATTGCGCGCCAATAGGGAGAAATCCTTATTGGAAAGCCCCCTCTTTCATGGGAACGACCTGGTTATTAAATATTGTGAGTTATAATATTAATGATGAATAAGTTCGTGTTGATTATAGATGAATTTGATAGTTCCATTGTGTTGAAATTATTTGTGTTAGTGGAAATCGACTTTTATTTTGATAATAATTGATGTCTGGAGGTTTTATTGTTTAATCGGGTATTCGGGGCACTTTTTGTATCGAAGTACTATTCATGAGTTACTATTCACAAGTTACTATTCACCCAATTACTATTCACTCTAGTATTATTCACTCGAGTATTTGGGACACTTTTCGTGTCGGGGTATTATTCACGGGGTTACTATTCCTGAAGTACTATTCACGGGGTACTATTCACCCGAAAAATATATTTCTTTTCGGTCCAAATCATTTTTGGGTACAATATTATTCCATGAGGAGATATGCTAATTTTTCAGAATGTTGGTTGAAATTATAATTGTAAATTAATATGGATCGTTGGTTTAAAGTTTTAATAGTAAATCAATATGGATCGCTGGTTTAAAGTTTTAATAGTGAATCAGTTTGGACCGTTGCTTTAAGTTTTAATAGTAAATCAATATGGACCGTCCGTTTAAAAGAAAATCAATTTGGATCATTCATGAATTAGTTACTATTCAGCCCATTCTCCTATAAATAGAAGCTCATTCCTTCATTATTTCTTACGAATTCACTGAAACTCTAGGAGAGAAATTATAGAGAGAAAGAAGAAGAGAAGTCTGCTACCTCACTTTTCCAATATCCAGTTCTTCTAAGGTAAGGGGTATTATTTCTTTCGTATTCATGAAGAGAACTTCTGTTATTCCATTCTTTATTATTCTGTTAGAATAATATGTATACGCGAACTCCCCTATACTTGGTGAAATTCTTCTATTATTCCATTATTTATTATTATGTTGGAATAACCTGTCTATACGAAGTACCGCATACATGGTGAAATTCTTCTGTTATTCCATTCTTTATCATTCTGTTGGAATATCCTGTCGGTGCGTATTACGCCTTACCCGGTTCCTTTAATTATTATTTTGTTGGAATAACCTGTCTGTGTGGTCTATCGCATGCATGGTGATTTTTGTTGTTATTCCATTATTTATTATTCTGTTGGAATATCCTATTGGTGCGAATTTTACCTGACCTGGTTCCGTTCTTTATTATTCTCATCGAATATATCGTCTCAATGCGCTTTTACGCGTGACACAAGGTTCCATTCTTTATTATTTTGTTGGGAATAACCTGTCTGTGTAGTCTATCGCACGCATGGTGAATCCTTATGTTATTCCATTCTTTATTATTCTATTGGAATAACCTGTCTATGTGGATTACCACATGCATGGTGAATGATCCTTTGTATTAATTCCTTATTAAATTATGGAAATGATCTGTATACGTGGATTATCGCATGGCGGGTGAAAATCCATTTGCAGTTTCATATATTCTATTATACTCAGTTGGTTAAAGTTTTGGATTCTATACTCCATGAAATTAGTAGAATATCCTGGATATTTGCGCTTCATCCAGTATCTTTTCATGAAAATATTCTTCTGAGCATTCTTAAATTTTTCTCCACATAGCAGTATCATGTTGATAATTTGGACGTTGTTGGTTCCTAGATAAATTAATTCTTGAACTTATTTTATTGAATTATTATGTCATTGTCATCATCATCATGCTTATATTGTAATGAAAGTCATCTTTGGCTTACGTGCATAGATGGACTTAGTATGATTATGACCAGGGATCATTTGGTATAATCATGAACTGTAATGTTATAAATGATATGGTAAAAGTCCTCAGTGGCCTGTAATGCATTGATGGACAGTTTTTGTTATGATTATGACCAGAGATTATTTGGTATAGTCATGACCATTGATGATTTAATGAATATCTTTGGCCCGTAGTACAGGGATGATTAGATGATGTGTTTTATTTATTAAGCTAAGTCTCAGCGATAAAAATTGATGAAAATATTTTAAACCATAGAAGATAGTAGATTTTATTCTCTACTTGACTCTTCTAATGGATTACTTGTTCCGCTGCAGTTAAACTTGATGTCTATTATATTGTATTAGTTTAACATTGTTAAAGACTAATGATAATTTATTCTGCATTATCTTAGTCATAATATTTCTTATTGGGCTAGTTGAGCTCACCATTTCTTTCACTCTTCTCTTCAGGAAATGAGAATATAGCTGGGACGAGTCAGGGAATGGAGTGATGGTTCAGATGATAGCATTAGTAGTCCTCACTATTCTGTTAAATAGTGTGATAATAAATGTAATGAGGACTCCATTGAGTGTGGATATTGTCTAAATGACAATATTCTTATTAAAACTCTTAGATTATGTTTTATCGTATTTTACACGACTGTTGTATAATTAAGTTGTATTTGAATTTTGTACCATGTATTTGGAGACTCAAGATGGGTGATGTATACCTATTTTAGGGCGTCACAGTTGGTATCAAAGTTTAGGGATATGATCCCTGGCTGATATGTGAGACAAGAACTAGGAGGGGAGAGACGGGGAATTCCTTCGCTAGTATGACCTACCTAAGTTTATTTGGTATTTAATTGGTCGGTCAGAGTATAGGGATAATATGTGATATGTTAATTAACCCTTGCTTTGTTTCAGTATTTGAAAATGGCATCCGAAAATGTTGAGATAAGCAATGAAGCACGTGAGACCGTTGAGTCACCAACGATCAATGCCCAGGGTAATGTGCAACAGGAAGACAATAATCCTCATGAAAATAATAACACCGATGAAATGGTGAACGATGGGATGGTCAGAGGCTTTATGCAATTCATGCAACATCAGGCGAAGGCGGCTCCTGTCCAAAATGCAGGTGGAAACACTGACAACTCACGGTAGATCACCGCTAAGCAGTTCAAGGAGCTGGGACCACCAGAGTTTTTTAGAGAGCCAAAACCACTTAAGGCAGAGACGTGGATAAAGCAGATCAACAAGATATTTGATGTCTTGGGATGCTCCGAGGAGCAAAAGATTCCCTTTGCCACCTTCATGTTGCGTGCAGAGGCAGATTACTGGTGGGAATCTGTAAAGCGTACTCAACCTGCCGCATTGAAGATGTCTTAGGAGAAGTTCCAAGAGCTGTTCAACGACAAGTACTTTCCTGAAAGTATTCGTCACATGAAGGAGGTAGAGTTCATCAAGATGGAGCAAAACAATATGACCGTGGCGTAGTACGAAGCTAAGTTTGCCGAGTCGTCTCGGTTTACGTCCCACTTGGTTGATAACAAGGAGAGAATGACGCGGATATTTCTAAGAGGTTTGAAACCTGAGATACGTCAATACCTTATCTCTCATAAACAGTGTTCGTATCCAGATGTTGTGAATAGGGCTCAGTTATTGGAGCGCGATAATGAGTCAACCCAACCAAGAGAGAGCAGCCGACAAGTCAATAATACCAGTGGTAACAGTCATCAAAGCGGTGACAACAAACGTGGAGGGAATCAACATGTCAAAAATGATAACCACTTCGGTGGTAATCATGGCCAAGAAAATAGGAGTGGAAAGTTCAAGAAGAGAGGTTCAGCAAAGATGGAAAGACGTCAGCACCAGCACCCGTTGTTAAGGAAGGAGAACGACCGCGCGGTCGTATGTTACAAATATGGAGGGGAAGGACATACAAGTCCAAACTGCACGATGCAGTCCAAAGCATGTTATAATTGTGGAAAAGAAGGCCACCTAGCCCGATTTTGTCGTGCACCGAAGTCAAGTCTAGCTGGGATGGAGGCATCAAAAGGTGTCCCAGACAAGACAAAACTGGTAGTCATAACCTCCCAAAAAGCGAGGAATCCGAACGAGGTGATCACGGGTAAGCTAATCATAAACACTAGAGAAGTTTATACTTTATTTGATACCGGTTCTACCCATTCCTTTATTTATCCTACTTGCGCTCAACATTTAAATTTAACTCCGGAGAAATTAGACTTTGACTTATCTGTTGAAACTCCGTTGGGAGAAACCTTCATTACATCCACAGTTTATACGTCTTGTTTAATTCATATCGGTAACCGTATGTTACCTGTCGATCTTATTTCTTTGAAAATACTTGCATTTGATGTGATTTTAGGGATTACTTGGTTAACTACTCATCATGCTAAAATCGATTGTTTTCGTAAGGTTGTTAGCTTTTATATTCCTCACAAACTTATTATACGAATTCAAGTAGCCAAACCACTAAAATCAATCACTGTCATCTCAAGCCATAAATCTATTCGTTTATTGAAAAACGGATGTCAAGCTTTCTTAGCTCATGTCACGAATTTAAACAAAAATACGTCAGTTTTGAATGATATTTCTATTGTTAATGAATTTCCTGATGTATTCCCGGAAGAACTTCCTAGCCTACCCCAGAGCGTGAAATCAAATTTTGTATCGATCTTGAAACTGGGAAAAAACCTATTTCCAAAGCCCCATATCGAATGGCTTCTATTGAACTTCAGGAGTTAAAAACCCAACTACAGGAATTGTTAGACATAGGTTTCATTCGTCCTAGTACGTCTCCTTGGGGTGCTCCTGTTCTATTCATGAAGAAGAAAGATAGAGGTATGCGACTTTGTATTGATTATCGGGAGTTGAATCATGTCACCATCAAAAATAGGTACCCGTTACCTCGTATTGATGATCTGTTTGACCAGTTACAAGGCGCCAAATTCTTTTCAAAGATTAATCTTCATTCTGGATATCACCAATTGAAGATTAGAACCGATTACATTCCAAAGACAGCTTTTAGAACTCGTTATAGACATTATGAATTCCTAGTCATGTCTTTTGGATTGACTAATGCTCCTGTTGCCTTCATGGACATGATGAACCGAGTATTCAAAGAATATTTGGATCACTTTGTGGTCGTCTTTATTGATGACATCCTCATATACTCCAAAACCCGTGAAGACCATGAGCAACACTTGAGGCTAATACTTCAAAAGCTTCGTGAAAACAAGCTATATGCCAAGTTGAAGAAATGTGAGTTCTAGCATGAGGAAGTTGCATTCCTTGGGCACATGATATCAAATCATGGAATATCTGTTGACCCGGCAAAGATTGAAGCAATTCAAAAGCCGAGCAACCTAAGTCGATGGATCAAGCACGTAGCTTTCTCGGCTTAGCTGGTTATTATCGGAGATTCGTAGAAGGGTTTTCTCGAATCGTTATTCCATTAACGCAACTGACTCAAAAAGATACAAAATTCAGTTGGAGCGAGGAATGTGAGAAGAGTTTTCAAGAACTCAAAAGTAGACTCATTCACTACAAGAAATTACACATTTTATGACGAATTTTTTTCCACGCACAAAATTTTGTCACAATTTGTTAATTAATAATTACGAAATTCATAATCGTCACTAAAACTTTTGTTTTTGTGACGACCTTTAATTTTGTTACTATTAATCATTTATATTGTCACTAATTTATACATTTGATGACGATTAAGAAAATTTCGTCACAAGTTATTTTGGAGGTAGAATTTCGCACCAAAATTTTGGAGGGAAACCTTTTAGTGACATTTTGTAATAATTGATGACAGTATTTATTGTCACCAAATATTTCTTCGATGACAACATAATAATTTGTCATTAATTATTTATAAAATTTAGTGACAATGTGCTTTCATCACTAATGTTTACATTTAGTGACGCCAAATACAAATTCATCACAATATTATTTGGAGGGAAAATTATTTTTGGAGGGAAATTTTTTAAAGACGAAAAAGTAATAATTTATGACAATTTGTATTGTCATAAATACCAATTTTATATGACGAAAAAATAGTTCGTCACTAATTAGATGAGTGGATAACTGACAAAAATGGTTCGTCATAAATTCTTATATTTAGTGACAAAGTACGTAATATCGTCACAATTTTATTTGGAGGCAAAAAATTTCTGAAGAATTTTGGAGGGAAATTTTTTAAAGACGAAAAAAATAATAATTTATGACAATTTGTATTGTCACAAATATCAATTATATATGACGAGATAATAGTGCGTCACTAATTAGCTACGTGGATAAGTGACAAAAATGGTTCGTCATAAATTATTATATTTAGTGACAAAGTACGCAATGACGTCACAATTTGATTTGGAGGCAAAAAATTTTCCAAACAAACTTGTATCCAAGTGACGTCACCTGTCTTTCTTTTATCATTGGCAGCCTCCATTTAGTCAAAAATCGACCAACCGCACCGATTAAGTCGCACAAATGGTTCCATCGTAGACGATTCCTCTTCTATTAACCCCACTACAAAAAAATAGACATTTGGCAACGATTTATCGGGTAACGACTTTAGCAATACAAGTTTTCATTCGTTTCAGTTTCTGAAAGACTTTCATTTTTCGTAACGAAATTCATAGGTTGTTTCAAAATTTCGTTGCCAATTTGTTATTAGTGGGAAAAAAATAATCCTGTTTATTTAATTTTTTTTGTTGCCGATGTTATTTCTCCCCATCTTGGGCAAAAAATTGTTTTTTGCTATATTTCGTATCTTAATATGGGTTACATTCATTGTCAACATTTTTTTTTCGTTGCGTATTTTGTATAATTTTTTGCAACGACTAGTAAATTATTGTCCAAAAGTAAGATAAACCCAATAAGTATGTTTCGACCTTTTTTTTTTCAAAACGCATCATTTTACACTTCAAAATTATTATTTATTTGGACACAAACTTATACAGTGAAATGTTTCCCTTCCTCTGTCTCAAAATAAGTGTCTAGTTTTAATTTTTTGGTCAGATTTATAATTTTTAAAATTAAAATTGAGTACATATAGATATATTTTCTAATTTTAAAAAATTAAAGTTTGTATTAAATTGAATGTAATTCATAATGACCATATTCTCTCACTTATAATTTTTTTTAAAAAGTAATTACTTTCTAAAATAATTTATATGAATTTTTTCTTGTAACTCATTTTTTACATATATAAGTTTTGACAAGGGCTAAGCAAAGAACCGAAATCGCCTCCGAAATCACACAAAAAACGGGAAAAAGCACATTTACCCTATTGTGGTCGTCGTGTTTTAAGCAATTAGTCATTGTAGTTTAAAAAAATTCAATTGGCCCACTGTATTTTTTAAAAATTGTTAATCAAGCCATTCCGTCCAATTTATTACTCATGGACATTAACAAATTGGACCAATTTTCTTACGTGGCTTTTGAAAAAAAAACAAAACAAGTTATTTCCTACATAGCAAGCCAGTCAGCCAAATTCCTAATACTTGCAAATTGGAAAAAAAAACACCTTTACTCTATTGTGTTTGTCGAGTTGTAAGTATTGAGCCACTGTATTTAAAAAAAATACAATTGGTCCACTGTGATTTTAAAAAAAAATGCTTAATTGGGCCATTTCGTCAAATTTAGTAGATGTGTGTTTATTTATTTCTTGCATGACATTTAAAAAAAAATCAAGAAAATAACGTGGAATTAAAGAATCAGACACACGTGATATAGTATGCAAATGCTAAAAATGGGATAGAAAATATTTATAATATGTATAATATTAATAAAAATTAATATTATAATGTTTATAATATGTATGTTTTATTTTAAAAATAAAAATAAAAATACTTTTATGTTTTTTTTCTTTACCTAAATATTTATAATATGTATAATATTAATAAAAATTAATATTATAATATATATATTTTATTTTAAAAATATAAATATAGATATTTTTATATTTTAAAATACGTATATTTTAAAAAATATATATTTTTATGTTTTATTTTCTTTCTTTTAAAAATAAAAAAGCCAGTGTTTCCTCACTAGAGCTCAGAGGGAGCAAGTGGCCCTTCAACGCAGGCAGGACCAAATTGCTCAGCAAAAACGCGACCAAGAAAATAATCATCAACGCATCCACCGACACTCTTCCTCCGACTCCGCAAAACCCTCCTCTGATTCCTCTAACAGGGACAGAGACTTCCACCACCGGTCATCTCGTGATTACGACCGTGATAGGGATCGGGAAAGAGACCGGCATCGGGATCGAGACCGGGACTCGGAGTGCCGGAGCATTCTCGAGGAAGAGGAGCAGAAGGAGCGGGAGAAGGAATTGGAAGCGATTAAAGAGCAGTATTTGGGTTCTAAGAAGCCGAAGAAGAGGGTTATTAAACCTAGTGAGAAGTTTTGATTTTCTTTTGATTGGGAGAATACTGAGGATACTTCTTGGGATATGAATTCCCTATATCAGAACCCTCATGAGGCCCGCCTTTTATTTGGATGGGGTTTTTGAGCTGGGATGGATCGGTGTGAGCAGAAGAAACTTGCTGCCAAGAATGAAAAGGAAATTAGGGATGAGATTCGGAAGAAAGACGGTATAGAGGAGAATCCTGAGGAGGCTGCCGCCCAGAGGCTTAAAGAGGAGGATGCTGATTTGTATCATACCTTTGACATGAGGATGGACCGCCATTGGTCGGACAAGGTGCTCGACAAAATGACTGAGAGCGATTGGCGTATTTTCAGGGAAGATTTTAATATTTCCTATAAGGGTTCTCGAATCCCTCGCCCCATGAGGAGCTGGGCTAAGAGTAAGTTGAGTTCTGAGTTGTTGAAGGCTGTATAAAGAATGGGCTATAAGACCCCTTCTCCCATTTAGATGGCTGCCATTTCTCTTGGCTTGCATCAACGCGATGTTATTGGTGTTGCTGAGACGGGTTCTGGTAAGACTGCTACTTTTGTTCTTTCCATGTTGACTTGCATATCTAGATTGCCTCCCATGAGTGAAGAAAAGAATGAGGCTGAGGGTCATTATGCTGTCGTGATGGCACCAACTCGAGAACTTGCCCAGGAGAATGAGGACGAGACTGTCAAGTTTGCTCACTATTTGGGTATCAAAGTGGTTTCCATTGTTGGTGAGCAGTCCATTGAGGAGCAAGGGTTTAAGATTAGGCAAGGGTGTGACGTAGTGATTGCTACCCCAGGACGTCTTATCGATTGCTTAGAGAGGCGTTATGCTGTTTTGAACCAGTGTAACTATGTTGTTAAAGAAAGGAGAGGTGAGCTAGAAGTTATTTTTGGCAAGCATCCTTCTGTTTTGTGATTTCTTGGCCAAAGAGTTAGCAGGTAAATTCCTTTGTTTGTTGAACCACCAACCTACTAGATTGGTCTCCACTTTAGAAAGAGTATCTGATATTTGTTGCATGTTTTGATTTTTTCTAGATATAAATGTAAGTAACTGGGCAAGAATTTTCTTATATGCATGTTATACTTGTGTTTGTCTTGTTTGTGCAAACATGGACCTGTCTCCCTTTAAAACTTACAGGTGTGGTTCTCCATGTTTGTTTATTCTCATTTCCTTTCAGGTTCTTCAATGATGCTATCAATTGTTTTAGTGGTGATGGATGGTCGTTGCTGAAGTATGACCTTGTTGACAATTTGATACTATCTGTTAATAAAAGCAAGAGAATTGACGTTGGTTCAAGTTTTAGCAGTTCATCTTCATTATTTGGAGGAGTCTTTTGCGTGAATGTCTCGATATTGCTTCAAGTGAGTTGTAACCTAATTATTCTAATAAAACATCTTCAATATCATGTGCTCCATTTATTACAAAAATAATAGCTGATATTTTGAGGTATTTTTGCATATCATTAAATTATTTGTAAATCTGTATGATATACTTAAAATGCTTGATAAGTTTTGAAGGCAGGCAACAACTGGATCTAGTTATGGCCTCTGTGTTATTTGTATTTACTGCACTGCAATGTTTATTTGGCTCCAAATTTAGTAATATAAATTATGTTTATTGCATAAAGGTTGGTGCTAAGACAGTGTATAGGTTACAGTGCAAAAATAATTCCAGTGTAACCAGTGTATAGGTTGTAGAAATTACTTGACGAACTTGGTTATAAGACAGCCATTGTGTTTATAAATACTAAGAAGACTGCTGATACCCTTTCCAAGGGTTTGGATAAAGCTGGCTATTGCGTTACAACTTTGCATGGTGGGAAGTCGCAGGAGCAAAGAGAAATTAGCCTTACAGGTTTTAGGGCGAAGAGATACAATGTATTGGTGGCCACTGATGTAGCAGGACGTGGGATTGATATCTCTGACGTGGCCCGTGTGATAAATTATGATATGCCTGGGAATATTGAAATGTACACGCATCGTATTGGACGAACTAGGCGTGCTGGGAAGACAGGTGTAGCCACAACATTCTTGACTCTATATGACATGGATGTCTTCTATGACCTCAAACAGATGCTTATTCAGAGTAACAGTCCTGTGCCCCCTGATCTATCTAGACACGAGGCTTCAAAATTCAAGCCTGGGTCAATTCCTGACAGACCAGCTAGACGCAATGACACAGTTTTTACTCATTGAAGCAGTGTTGTATCATGTTTTGGTGCTTTGAGATTTTCAAGATTTTTTTTGCTGCAATAGGTAAAGTACTGAATTTGGTTAGATAGCTAGATGTACAGGAGTTTCTTATGTTTTGTTTATGATTTTCTTATAATGGAAAATAAACTAATGGCTATACTCTGTAAGCATACATATGATATTGTCATAAAAGTAATCTACAATATATATTGTTTTACTTAACAATTTTTTTTAAAGCAATAGAATGATCTGTAATCCTTGCTTATGTTGTGAGATAAAACTTGCTCCTATTCCATTGCTAAGAATACTCTTTTGAGGTTTAGAATGAGTAACATTAGAAAAGGGAAAACTTGCTATAATTTCTTAAAACATATATAGTTAAAATCAGTTGAGTTGTTTTCAAGTGTAGTTTTAAAACTTACAACACGTACATTTTCAAGTAGGGAACGCCATGTTATTCATTACTAAACACCCATAATGCCTGTTTTTTCTACGGTAGCTGGCATCTCATTTGTAAATTATAAAACAAAGTTGTAATATACTTGTGTAATAGAAGTTCAAGTAATTAGGAATTTTTTTTATATATTTAAATAGTAACTCATATTGTACATTTGTAAATTATAAAAAAAATGGCTCCTGTAATTGCAAAAATGATGAGCAAATTTGGTTTTGGCTCCTGTAACTCATGGCTTCTCTCTCCTATATCATGTTATTTTTTTCCTTGCCACTTGTTTGTCTTTTGAAGTTTTGCTCTACTTTATTATTTTCTGACTGGTTGATTGCTTGTAGTGATGAAAGATCTTGATAATCTTGCAAAGCATCAGGCTAATCCCAAGGTGGCTCCTGTAATTGCAAAAATGATGGGGAAATTTGCTGGACCAAAGTGATCTTCCATGATGGCAATCTCGGATTCCCCCACCTCTTTCCCTCTTTCTAGCATTGGCATGTACGCATAACTTATGACTTGTATTATTATGGTTTGAAAGGAAATGATTTTTCTGACTTGCATTCATGCATGCTGAGGCCTGATTTTTGAAAGAAAAATGATATTTGACTAATAATTTTAATTAGTACTGGTTACATTCATCAAGTGATGTTATTGTTGCCAGTAAGAGAGTTGCATGAAGAATTTGACATGGTAACATTTGTTTTCTTCTTGTATTTTGGTAAATGAGATTTGTAGAGACAGTTGGGAAGGTTAATGGTAGTAATAATGGGAAGGATGTGATTATAAGTGAGTGCCTATGCATAATGGTTGAAGGGGACAGTAATGCCGGTAGCAAAAGGTAGCTCTAAAATCAAATTTACTTGGTTCATAAAGCAAAGGTTATAGTAGATTTTATTTCAAGGAAATAGTTTAGTTTATTTGAGAGGATGAATTCATTAGTAGTATTATATCACTTGAGATTCTTGGAATGATGTCTCGTGTACATTTCCTTCCATACACTATCTAGCAATGTAGGCTATGTATGGAATCTAAACGGACCATTATACTACTGTAAGCGCATCATTACATCTCTTGTAGTACTGTGTCACATGTTGAAGATGTTACTAATTTCCTAAACCACTATTGTTTTTTAATAAAAATTGAGAATAGGATTGCCTTGAAGTCTGGAGAAACAAAAACAGGCACGGATCGGTTAGTATTTACTTTTACATTGACCTGTAACTACAAGAATTGCTGCCTGATATATGTTCTGAATCCCTTGACTTGATACATAACAATATTACCTGCTAATGTGAAAGTCACCATCTTGTGTGGTTGCAGATTCATTGAGATTCACATCTGTTATATCATTTGCTCTGGCAGTTTTGTTTATTATTGAACTAATTGGTATAAAATTATACAAACTAATAGAGGGAAGCATAAAGGCACCTAAATGGTTTCCAAGTGTTGATGATACATCATTCTTCTTAAATCTTTTCGCTGCAGTCCCAGTTCTTATTTATGCATATCTCTGCCACTTTAATGATATGCAAACTGATCATCTCCTTGTATGCAGAGCTTATCTTGTTTGCTCAATTTGGCTAGACAACTTATGCATCTCACTTTTTTTTATTTTTTTAATTAATTTTTCTTGTCTATCCCCTTATTTTTCTTTGAAGACCATATGCACGTAGTTAAGTGTAACTTGTGTATATAATTCTCTCCTCTAGGCATTTCAATCCTCATAATTCTTTGCTTTCCTTTTTCTTGCTTTTGGTTGACCAATGACATGATCAGTACTGTTAAAATATGGTGTATGCGCAATTAACACTCATTTTCTCCTCAGAGGATATAAGTATCTATATATTAATGTGTTTTCTAATTTCTATGCTTGTAGCTAGCAGGCATCCTCCTGGATACTAGAAATATGTCCAGCTCTCACTGCACAGATAAAGATAAGTACATGGCCACATTGCTGATCAATGGAGCTGGTTGATTTGGATGCAGTGGTCTTTACCATATCTGTATGCTCTACAACTTAAATATCCTACATTATATTACAGTTCATTTTCAAAATAAATTTAAGAAAAATAAGAACTTTGTCTAAAATTAAATTTCTCTTTTTCAGTGAGATACGAAATGTATGATGTATCAGATCTTAAAGTAGGAGATATCTTGCGAAAAGATATCAAGAAAAATGGACAAGAAAGAGCCGAAAACAATTCCTGATCAGCTTGTCGACGTTCAAAACTTCTGAACTTTCGTTATGGTCCTATTAAAAAAGTTGAATATTTTGTTTAGAATGTTATACTTGATAAATTATTGATGTTAAGTGTGACGCACCCAAAATTAGGTATACATCACCCATCTTGGGTTGTCAGATACATGGTACAGAATTTAAATACAACTTACTAATATAACTGTCGTGTACAATACCACATAAACTGTGAGTTTGAATACAAATATTGTCTACTAGATATTATACAAACTCAAAAGGAGTCCTCATTACAATTATTATCACACTATTTCACAGAATAGTGAGGACTACTAATGCTATCCTACGGACCATTACTCCGTTCCCAGACTCGTCCCAAATTTATATTATCATTTCACGAAGAAGAGAAACGGTGAAAGAAAGGGTGAGCTCAACTAGCTACAAGAAGAAATATTATGACTAAGATAATGCGAATAAATTATCATTAGCCTTCTACAATGATGTTAAAAGCGATAAAATATAATGAACATCAAGTTTAACTACTGGTGAACTAAGCAATCCATTAAAAGATTGAGTAGAAAATAAAATCTACTATATTTTATGATTTAAAAGGATTTTTCATCCTTTGTTATAAATTTGAGACTCGACTTTAATAAATAATCCACATCATCGAATCACCCCACACTACTGGCCGAGGATATTCTTTAGTATCGCGACCCAATTATTCATGCACTACGGGCGAGAATAGTTGTATATTCATTAATGGTCATGATCATGCCAACAATTTGTCCATCAATGCACTACAGACCCTTTGAAGATTTTACCACATCATTTGTAACATTACGGTCATGATTACACGAATAATCCACAGTCATAATCATACTAAGTCCATCTACATACTTCTGAGCCATGGATGACTTTCAACATAATATAAACATGAGGATGATGATGATGAATGATATTGATAAAACAAGTTCAAGAATTAATTTATCTAGGAACCAATAACATCTAAAGCTATCAACACGATGATCTTGCTTTTGTAGAGTAAAATTCAAGAATCTTGAGAAGAATATTTTCGTGAAAGGATCTTTGGATGAAGCTTGAAATATCGAGGATATTCCACTAATTTCATGGAGTATATATAAGTCAAAGTTTTAACCAATTTGGGTATAATAAGGAATGGAATAACAAAAGAAATCACCATGCATGCGATGCGATAGGCAGCATGTGAGAGGAGTTATTCAATGAGAATAATAAATAACGAGAACCAGGTCGGCGTAAAGCGCGCAGACGGGATATTCAACACGAATAAGAATAATAAAGAATGGAACCGGTCCGGCGTAAAACACCACGCATGACGAGGATGTTCAGCAGAATAATAATAAAAGCGGAACCGGTAGGTGTAAAAACACCTGACGAGGATGTTCAAGCAGAATAATAATAAAGAGCGGAACCCGGTTAGGTGTAAAACATACTGAATATGATGTTCCAAGCGAGAATAATAGAAGAATGTCACCAAGTATAGGGTAAATCACAGACATCGAGTCTGAGGTTATTCAATGAGAATAATAAGCAATGGAATAACAGCAGTTCTCTTCATGAATAAGAAAGAATAACACCCCTTACGAGTACAACAAATAATATTCCCTACCTTAGAAAAGCTGAATATTGGAAAAGTGAAAGTAGCGAGAATATCTTTTTTCTTCTTTCTCTCTATAGTTTTCTCTCAGAGTTTGATGAATTTGTAAGAAATAATGAAGGAATGAGCTTTTATTTATAGAAAAAGCGAGGGTGGCTCTTTGGTCTTAACGAAGGTCAAAATGACTCTTGGTAATATTGAAGAGACAACTACTATTTATGAAGGGGTAATTAACCCTTGGAACAAGAAAGGCGAGTTAACTCTTGGTAATATTGAAGGGATAACTACTATTTACGAAGGGTAATTACTATTAGCGAAGGTAAAGGTAATACTATTGACGAAGGTAAATACTATTGACGAAGGTAAATACTATTGTGAAGGTAATTACTATTCACAAAGGTAATTACTATTGACAAAGGTAAATACTATTGAAGAAGGTAATTACTACTATTGGCGAAGGTAAATACTATTGATGAAGAGACTCTTAGATGATGACATATGGGCCCCCCATAAAATAATCAAACTTACCACAAGCGTCTAATAATGGACTTTTTATATACATCGAGGATTGAATAAATATTACCACAAATCATTTTATTTTTAATCAACACATAATTAATCTTTCAACAATTATTAATCATTTATAACTTGTCGTCTCAATTAATAATATAACATATATTATACATATGATCTTGTGATAATAATTGAATCGATAATATAAGAGATATGATCGCAAAGAACATGTAGTAATAATTGAGTATAGCTAAGTGACTTCTCACGTAAGCATCGATAATCAATACTGAGTGTGCTACTTATGCGACCAGCGTATTCTTTGTAATTTTACCACCGGGTAGTTCAGCAGTTTTAACGGTAACACCTCGCCATTATTTTTATAGAAAGATAATTTTGTCGTTTTCTAACTATGACAATACTTCCGTTGTGGGGTCCACCAATGATTGGAGCCGTAAATGCGAATATTCCCAAACAAAAAGAATATTCCCAGACCAAATGAATATTTTATAACAACTTGCTTACTTTTGCAAAATTTATAAATATTACCCACAACTATAACATTATATCAAATTTATTCCATAATATTCAAAAATAATATTTATAGAAAATTCATCTTTATTTATAAAAGATGGGGTCTTACAACCTCCCTTCTTATGAAATTTTGCCCTCGAAATTAAGGTGCGTGCACTGGTATGTCGAAGAGGTAAGGATACCTTGATTTCATTTGATTCTAACTCCCAAGTCATTTCTCAACATCGTGGTTCTTCCACAAAACTTTGACTTGAGGTATAACCTTGGGCGTAAAATATGTTCCTTCTTATATCAAAATTTGAGCAGGAACCTCTTCATACGTCAAATCTTCCGCTATTTCATCCGGTTCTAACTTTCGATAATATGGTTCGGGTCTTTCACATATTTACGTAACATGGATATGTGAAAAGCGTTATGAACACGAGACATATTTGGCGATAAAGCAAGTCTATAGGCCACGGTTCCTACTCGATCGAGGATTAAAATGGACCGATGAATCGAGGATTAAGTTTTCCTCTCTTTCCAAATCTTGTAACTCCTTTCCATGGGACGACTCTTAACAACACATAATCTCTCTATATCGAATTCCACGTCCTTTCGATGAAGATCGGCATAACTCTTTTGTCGATTTTGTGAGGTTTTTATCGTTGTCGGATCGTTTGAATCTTTTCCGTAGTTATACGTACCAACTCTCGGTCCCCAACAGCGTTGCTTCACCCACCTCATTCCAAACATCTTTGGAGAATGACACTTTCTTCCATCTGGCGCTTGAATGGAGCCATGCGATACTTGTTTGATAACTATTGTTGTAGGAAAACTCCACGATGGTAAGAACTTGTCCCAACTCCCTTGAAATCAAGGACCACGAGTCTTAATAGATCTTGAGAGTTTGAATAGTCCTCTCTCCATTGTCCGTCAAAATCGAGGATGATATCTTAGAAGCTAAATCGTGAAGTCTGTGCCCATAGCTTTTTGCAAACTAACCCAAAATCGTGAAGTAAATCTTGGGTCTCGATCGGAAACTATGGATCTAGGCATACCATGCGATCTTACAATCTCGTTTATGTACATACTGAGAAAGGCGTTCAAGTGTATAAGTTTCTCGTGTCGGTAAGAAATGAGCGAGACTTGGTCAATCTATCAACAATGACCCAAATCGCATCGATGCCTTAAGAAACCTTAGGAAGGCCGTGCTTGAAATCCATGGTAATGTGCTCCCACTTCCATTACGGAATTTCAAGTGGTTCTGATGGACCTTTTGGTACTTGATGCTCGCTTTAACTTCGTTGACAAGTTAGACACCTTGAGATAAGCAGCGCTATCTCTCTCTTCATATTGCTCCACCAAAATGTATGGCGAATATCATGATACATTTTGGTACTCCCGAGATGGATTGCAAATCGTGGTGTGTTGTGCGCCTCCATCATGATATTATACTTTAAATCGGTCGTTAGGAACACAAAGTGCAGAGTTGACTCGAAGTATTCCTTCTTCATCGATTCTTGCTTTGGATAGCACCCTCTTGCACTTTCTTCCTCATCGCGCATCGGCTCCAGTGCGTAGCTTGAGCGACTTTAACTTTATCGATTAAAAGTCGGTTCTACTCGTATATTTGCTATCATCACATGCGTCCACAGAGTCTTTAACTCTATCTCCATCCTTTGCAAGTCACACAAAATGGGCCTTTGCATTGACAATAACGCACTTTTCGTGCTTGCATATGATCTTCTACTCGATGCGTCGGCTACCACGTTCACTTTTCGAGGATGGTATTGGATGGTATGATCATAATCTTTCAGCAGTTCAAGCCAACGTCGTTGTCGCATGTTGAGTTCCTTTTGAGTGAAGAAATATTTGAGGCTTTTATGATCGTAAAGATCTCCACTTTCTCCCCATACAAGTAATGCCTCCAAATTTTAAGTGCAAAGACAACGGTTGCCAACTCTAGATCATGAGTAGGATAATTCCTCTCATATTCTTTGAGTTGTCATGAGGCATAGGCTATAACTTTTCCATGTTGCATGAGAACACATCCCAACCCTTTGCCGAAGCATCCTTTGTAGATGACAAATCCCCTCAGAGCGGATGGTATTGTCGAGCACAGTCTTTGAAATAAGTCTCCTCTTGAGTTCTTGAAAACTCTTCTCACATTCTTCACTCCAATAGAACCTTGTATCTTTTCGAGTCAATTTGAGTCGATGGAGTAGCGATTCGAGAAAATCCTTCCACGAATCTCCGATAATAACCGGTTAAATCGAGAAAGCTACGTACTTGATTCATCGATTTAGGTTGTTCCCGACTTTGAATAGCTTGATCTTTCTTTGGGTCAGCAGATATTCCATGACTTGATACCCGCGTGCCCAAGGAATGCTACTTCTTGAGCCGAACTCGCATTTCTTCAACTTGGCATAAAGCTTATATTCACGAAGCTTTTGGAGTGTCGACCTCAAGTGTTGCTCATGATCTTCACGGCTTTTGGAATAAATATGGATGTCATCAATAAACACGACCACAAAGTGATCCAAATATTCCTTGAATACTCGGTTCATCATATCCATGAAGGTAGCGAGGAGCATTAGTCGATCCAAAGGACATGACTAGGAATTCATAATGCCCGTCTTAGGAGTTACGAAAGCCGTCTTTGGAATGTCGTGGTTCTAATCTTCAATTGGTGATATCCGGAATGAAGATCGATCTTTGAAAAGAATTTGGCTCCTTGCAATTTGGTCAAACAGGTCATCAATATGTGGCAATGGATATCTATTTTTTGATGGTGACATGATTGACTCCCGATAATCAATACAAAGTCGCATACTCCCATCTTTCTTCTTCCTGAATAGAATAGGAGCACCAAGAGAGGAGAAGTACTAGGACGAATAAAGCCGATGTCTAACAATTCACTGTAGTTGGGTCTTTAACTCACGAAGTTCAATAGGAGCCATTCGATATGGGGCTTTGGAAATAGGTTTTGTCTAGGGTTCAAGGTCGATACAAAATTCAATTTCACGCTCTGGGGTAGGCAGGGGAAGTTCTTTGAGAATACGTCGGAAATTTATTAACAATAGAAATATCGTTTAAAAGCGGCGTATTTTTGTTTAAATCGTGACATGAGCTAAGAAAGCTTGACATCATTTTTCAATAAGCGAATAGCTTTATGGCTTGAGATGACCGTGATTGATTTTAATGGTTTGGTCGTTTGAATTCGCATAATAGGTTGATTAGGAATATGAAAGCTAACAACCTTACGAAAACAATCAATTTTGCATGATAAGTAGTTAACCAATCAATCCCTAGAATCACGTCAAATGCAAGTATTTTTAATGAAATAAGATCGACGGGTAATGTGAAGGTACCGATTTGAACCAAACAAGACTTATAAGCGATGGATGTAATGAAGGTTTCTCCCAACGGAGTTTCCACGAGATAAGTCAAAGTCTAATTTCTCCGAGTCAAATTTAATCGATGGCGCAAGTAGGAGAAATAAAAGAATGGGTAGAGCAGGTATCAAATAAAGTATAGACTTCATTAGAGTTTATGATAAGCTTACCGTGATGACCTCATTCGGGTTCCTTGCTCTCTGGGAGGTCACAACAAACGCTCTCCCTTGCACTTCTAGGTTTGACTTTTTTGGAGCGGCCTTTGGTGCCTCCATCCTAGTTGAATTTGTCTTGATAAGCGATAAAATCGAGCTAAGTGACCTTCTCTTCCACAATTATAACATGCTTTGGACGACGGCGTGACGCATTTGGTGATGTGTCCCTCTCCTCGCATTTGAAGCATATGATAGGTGGTCTTTCACCTTCCTTAACAACGGGTCTTTGGTCTTGACGTCTTTCCATCATTGTTGAATCTCCGTTTCTTGAAATGTCCATTCTTATTGTTTTTGGGTACGATTACCACCAAAGTGGTTACCATATCTCATCTCTGTTGATTCCCTCCACGCTTGTTGTCACCACTTGATGACTACTCTCATTTGGTATTATAATTTTGCGGTATTTGCTCTCTTTTAGTTGCGTTGACTCGTTATCGCGCTCCACTAAGCGAGCCCTATTTACAACATCCGAATACAAACACAATTTATGAGAAATAAGATGTTGGCGTATCTCGACTTCAAACCTCTCTAAAAACATTCGCGCCATTCTCTCTTCATTATCCACCAAGTGGGAATATGGAACCGTGATAACTCGCAAATTTTGCCTCGTATTGCGACACGGTCGTATTGTTTTGTTCCAACTTGATAAACTCCACCTCCTTCATGTGGCGAATACTTTCGGGGAAAGTATTTGTCGTTGAACGACTCTGGAACTTCTCCCAAGATATCTTGATCAATGAGTTGAGTATGTTTTACCTATTCCCACCGATGTCGCCTCTCTCGCATGCAATATAAAGCGGCAAAGGAACCTTTATCTCCTCGGAGCATCCCAAGACATCAAATATCTTGGTAATCTGCTTTATCCATGCTTCCGCGGAAGTGGTTTTGGCTCTCCCTTAAACTCCGGTGGTCCCGGCTCCTTGAATTGTTTAGCGGTGACCGCCGAGAGTTTTCCGTGTTTCCACCTACGTTTTAGACAAAGAGTCGCTCTACTTTCTTTGTTGCATAAATTGCATAAAGCCTCTAAACATTTGATCATTCATCATTTGGTCGGTGTTGTTGTTTGCATGAGGATTATCGCCTTCACGATGCACATTATCACGATTATTGATATGTGGTGAATCAGCGATCGCTTTGTGCTCCATTGCTATTCTCAACATTCTCGGATGTCATTTTGAGATCATCGCCACAAAACAAAAGGTTAATTGACGTGTAACAAATTATCCCTATATTACGGTGACCAATAAAATAACACATAAACTTAGGTAGGTCATACTAGCGAAGGTATTCCTGCTCTCCCTCCTAGTACTATTCTCACATCTTAGCCAGGATCATATCCTAAGCTCGATACCAAGCGTGACGCCCCCAAAATTAGGTATACATCACCCATCTTGGGTAGTCGGATACATGGTACATGTAATTTCAATACAACTTACTAATATAAGCTATGCGTGTACAATACGACATAAAGCGTGAGTTTGAATACAAATATTGTCTACTAGATATTATACAAACTCAAAAGGAGTCCTCATTACAATTATTATCACTTTATTTCACGAGAATAGTGAGGACTACTAATGCTATATCCTCGGACCATTACTCCGTTTCCCAGACTCGCGTCCCGGCTATATTCTCATTTCACGAAGAGAAACGGTGAAAGAAAGGGTGAGCTCAACTAGCTCGAAGAAGAAATATTATGACTAAGATAATGCGAGAATAAATTATCATTAGCCTACAATGATGTTAAAGCGATAAAATATAATGAACATCAAGTTTAACTATAGTGGAACCAAAGAATCCATTAAAAGAGTCAGTAGAAAATAAAATCTACTATATTTTATGATTTAAAGGATTTTCATCATCTTTGTTATATTTGAGACTCGACTTTAATAAATAATCCACATCATCGAATCACTTACACACTACTACCAAGGATATTCTTTAGTATCACGACCACAATTATTCATGCACTTCTACGGGCCAAGAATAGTTGTATATTCATTAATGGTCATGATCATGCCAACAACTATCCATCGATGCACTACAGGCCTTTGAAGATTTTTATCACATCATTTGTAACATTACGGTCATGATTTGAGAATAATCTGGTCATAATCATACCAAGTCCATCTATGCACTAAGGGCCAGATGACTTTCAACATAATATAAACATGAGGATGATGACAATGATATTCAATAAAACAAGTTCAAGAATTAATTTATCTAGGAACCAATAACATCAAATTATCGACATGATCTTTGCTTTGTAGAGTAAAATTCAAGAATCTTGAGAAGAATATTTCCATGAAAGGATCTTTGGATGAAGCGCAAATATCAAGGATATTCCACTAATTTCATGGAGTATAGAAGTCAAAGTTTTAACCAACTAGGTATAATAAGGAATGGAATAACAAAAGAAATCACCATGCATGCGATAGGCCGCATGCAGTGAGTTATTCCAACGAATAATAAATAACGGAACCGGTCGGCGTAAAACGCATGCAGCGAGGATATTCAACGAATAATAATAAAGAATGGAACTAGGTCGGCGTAAAACACCTGAGACGGGATGTTCCAAATGAATAATAATAAAAAGGCGGAACCGGTCGATTGTAAAAAAACACGAGCATGAGGATGTTCAAGCAGAATAATAATAAAAGATGGAACCGGTCGGTGTAAAACACACAGACAGGATGTTCCAATGAGAATAATAGAAGAATGTCACCAAGTATAGGTAAATCAGCGTATACAAGTTATTCCAGAGAATAATACGTGATGGAATAACAACAGATTCTCTTCATGAATAAGAAAGAATAACACCCCCTTACGAAAGCACAACAAATAATATTCCCTACCTTAGAAGAGGCTGAATATTGGCAAAAGTGAAGTAGTAGAATACTTTTCTTCTTTCTCTCTATAGTTTCTCTCTCAGAGTTTCGGTGAATTTGTAAGAAATAATGAAGGAATGAGCTTTCTATATATAGAAAAAGCGAGGGTGGCTCTTGGTCTTAATGAAGAAGGGTCAAAATGACTCTTAGTAATATTGAAGAGACAACTACTATTTCATGAAGGGGTAATTAACCCTTGGAACAGAAGAGGCGAGTTAACTCTTGGTAATATTGAAGGGACAACTACTATTTGCGAAGGGTAATTACTATTGACGAAGGTAATTACTATTGTGAAGGTAAATACTATTGACGAAGGTAATTACTATTGTGAAGGTAAATACTATTGACGAAGGTAAATACTATCGACGAAGATAATTACTATTCACAAAGGTAATTACTATTGACAAAGGTAAATACTATTGAAGAAGGTAATTACTATTGACGAAGGTAAATACTATTGTGAAGAGACTCTTAGATGATGACATATGGCCCCCCATAAAATAATCAAACTTACCACAAATGTCTCATAATGCAGACTTTTATATACATCGAGGATTGAATAAATATTACCACAAATCATTTTATTTTTAATCAACACATAATTAATCTTTCAACAATTATTAATCATTTATAACTTGTCGTCTCAATTAATAATATAACATATTATACGAGATGATCTTGTGACAATAATTGAATCGATAATATAAGAGATATGATCAAACAATTATTGTAGTAATAATTGAGTATAGCTAAGTGACTTCTCACGTAAGCATCAATAATCAATCTGAAGTGTGCTACTATGCAACCCGCGCGTATTCTTGTAATTTTACCATACGGGTAGTTCAACGCTTTTAACGGTAACACCTCGTAGTTATTTTTATAGAAAGATAATTTTGTCGTTTTCTAACTACGACAATACTTAGTTAATGGGGTTCACTAATGATTGAGCCGTAAATACGAATATTCCCAGAAAAAAGAATATTCCCAGACCAAGCGAATATTTTACAACAACTTGCTTACTTTGCAAAATTTATAAATATTACCCACAACTATAACATTATATCAAATTTATTCCATAATATTCAAAAATAATATTTATAGAAAATTCATCTTTATTTATAAAAGTGGGTCTTACATTAAGTAGAATGGATGATACTTTAGATTCTAATTTTTCTATTTTGGTTAAATATGATGGAAAATGGAAATTTAGTTATTCTATTATTGGTGTTTTTTTTATCATTACAATCATTTTGGTTAAATATTATTGGTGTAATTTTTTTATTTATTTCTAGATCTATAATTTTATATTTAGTTTTTTATTTAGTCAACAACTAATTTTTTCACTATTATTAAATCTTTCTATGACGAGATGCATGGTCACCATAAGTATTCAATTAGTGACATTGAAAATTGTGTCCCAAAAAATAAATCTTTGGTGACAAATTATTTTGTAATATTATTTAAAATATGAAATGACAATGAAATAATTGTCATGTTAAATATATTATTAGGTGACGAATTGTTCTATCGTCATTTATTTTCTTATTTTTGGTGACGATAAACACAATAACATGACGAAAGAATAATCATAAATATGACAATATTGTCGTCATTAAAATTAGATGATTTAAATAGAGTAACATATTTTCGTCACTAAAACAATATCATTTAATGACAAAAAATGATTTTTATCATTTAATGCACCAAGTTTTGATGACGAAACATAATATAGAATGACGAAAGTTTCATTCAAATAGTGACGCTATTAACGTCACTAAAAGTAATTAATTATAGTGACAATGATGTAGATCGTCACCATAAGTTAAAACATTTAGTGACGACATCAAATATTGTCAAATATACCTAATACCACGCTCATACGGTGACGGTCTCTGTGACGATTAACAATCGTCACCAAATATTTTAGTGACGAAAAATAAATTTTATGTGACAAATTTTAGCGTCATTTTTTGTGTGATTTCTTGTAGTGATTTCAAAGACCTTTTCCCGACAATACCATCCGCAGCGGAGGATTTGTCATTTCAAATGATGCTTCGGGCAAAGGGTTAGGATGTGTTCTCATGCAACATGGGAAAGTCATAGCCTATGCCTCACGACAACTCAAAGAATATAAGAGGAATTATCCTACTCATGATCTAGAGTTGGCCGCTATCGTTTTTGAGCTTAAGATTTGGAGGCATTACCTGTATGGAGAGAAGGTGGAAATCTATACGGATCATAAAACCCTCAAATATTTTTTCACTCAAAAGGAAATCAACATGCGGTAACGACGTTGGCTTGAGTTGTTGAAAGATTATAATCATACTATCCAATACCATCCTGGAAAAGCTAATGTAGTAGCTGACGCATTAAGTAGAAGATCATATGCGAGTACGAGTGTGATATTGTCACCGCAAAAGCCCATTTTGTATGACTTACAAAGGATGGAGATAGAGTTAAAGACTTCAGGGACCCATGTGATGATGGCAAATATACAAGTAGAAGCGACTTTAATCGATAAAGTTAAAGCTGCTCAAGCTCTGCACTGGACACAGGAGGCGTCGTATGAGGAAGAAAGTGCAAGAAGGTGCTATGCCGGAAGCAAGAATCGATGAAGAAGGAATACTTCGAGTCAACTCCAGATTTTGTGTTCTTAACAATTCTGACTTGAAGTATAAAATCATGATGGAGGCGCACAACACACCGTTTGCAATCCATCCTGGGAGTACCAAAATGTATCGTGATCTTCGACATACATTTTAGTGGAGCAATATGAAGAGAGAGATAGCGGGGTTTATCTCAAGGTGTCTAACTTGTCAACGAGTGAAGGTAGAGCATTAAGTGCCAAAAGGTCCATTGCAACCACTTTGAATTCCAGAATGGAAGTGGGAGCACATTACCAAGGATTTCGTTACTGGTCTTCCCATGGTTTCTCAAGGCATAGATGCGATTTGGGTCATTGTTGATAGATTGACCAAGTCTTCTCATTTCTTACCGATACGATAAACTTATACACTTGAACGTCTTGCTAGTATGTACATAAACGAGTTTATAAGATTGCATGGTATGCCAGTATCCATAGTTTCTGATCGAGACCCAAGATTCACTTCAAGATTTTGGGTTAGTTTGCAAAAAGCTATGGGCACAGATTTACGATTTAGTTCGGTATATCATCCTTAAATGGATGGACAGTCGGAAAGGACTATTCAAACTCTTGAAGATTTATTAAGACTCTGTGTCCTTGACTTCAAAGGAAGTTGGGACAAGTTCTTACCATTGGTGGAGTTTTTCTAGAACAACAGTTATCAAACAAGTATTAGCATGGCTCCATTCGAGGCGTTGTATGGAAGAAAGTGTCATTCTCCAGTATGCTGGGATGAGGTGGGTGAAGCAACTTTATTGGGACCGAAGTTGGTATGTAAGACTACGGAAAAGATTCAAACGATCCGACAATGTATAAAAATCTCACAAGATCGACAAAAGAGTTATGCTGATCTTCATCGAAAAGATATGGAATTCGATATTGGAGATCATGTGTTGTTACGTGTTGCTCCATGGAAAGGAGTTACAAGATTTGGATAGAGAGGAAAGCTCAATCCTCGATTCATTAGCCCATTTTTAATCCTCGATCGAGTAGGAACTGTGGCCTATAGACTCGCCTTACCGCCAAGTATGTCTCGTGTTCATAATGTTTTTCACATATCTATGTTACGTAAATATGTGAAGGACCCAAACCACATTATTAAATTAGAACCAGACGAGATAGAGGAAGATTTAACGTATGAAGAGTTACCTATTAAAATCTTGGATAAGAGGGATCATATTCTACTCTCCAAGGTTATACCTCAAGTCAAAGTTTTGTGGAGAAACCACGATGTGGAAGAAATGACCTAGGAGTTAGAATCTGAGATGAAGTCAAGATATCCTCACCTCTTCGATATACCAGGTACGTACCCTAATTTCGAGGATGAAATTTCATAAGAAGGGGAGGTTGTAAGACCCCAACTTTTATGAATAAAGATTAATTTATCTCGAAATATATTTTTTAATATTATGGTGTAGATATGATATAATGTTATAGTTGTGGGTAATTTTTACAAAATTTGCAAAGTAAGCTTGTGGTTATATAATATTCGATTGGTCGGGGAATATTCGTTTTAATAGGGAATATTTGTATGACGACACAATCATTGGTGGACCCCACAACAGAAGTATTGTCGTAGTAGGAAAATGACAGATTTATCTTTTTATAAAAATAACGGCGGAAGTGTTACCGTTAAAACTGTTGAACTACCCGGTAGTAAAAGTACAATAATACGCATGGTTGCATAGTAACACACGGTATTGGTTATTGATGCTTACGTAAGAAGTCACTCAGTTATACTCAATTATTGCTACAGTAATTGCTGCGTCATATCTCTCATATTATTGATTCGATTATTGTCACAGTATCATCTGCATAATATGATATATTATTAAATCAATAATTGAGACGGCAAAGTTGTTCATATTATTAAATTGCAATATTTACAATGTCTAGAAGTTCTGTCAAGGAGGGGTTTGGTCACCTAATTGCATGCCAATAGAGAGAAATCCTTATTGGAAAGCCCCCTCTTTCCTGGGAACGACCTGGTTGTTAAATATTGTGAATTATAATATTAATGATGAATAAGTTCGTGTTGATTATAGATGAATTTGATAGTTCCATTATGTTGAAATTATTTGTGTTAGTGGAAATCGATTTTTATTTCGATAATAATTGATGTCTGGAGGTTATATTGTTCAATCAGGTATTCGGGGCACTTTTTGTGTCGGAGTACTATTCACGAGTTACTATTCACGAGTTACTATTTACTCGATTACTATTCCCTCTAGTATTATTCACTTGAGTATTTGGGATACTTTTCGTGTCGGGGTACTATTCACGGGGTTACTATTCCCAAAGTACTATTCACGGGGTAAAAAATATATTTCTTTTCGGTCCAAATCATTTTTGGGTACAATATTATTCCATGAGGAGATGTGCTAATTTTTCAGACCGTTGGTTGAAATTATTATAGTAAATTAATATGGATAGTTGGTTTAAAGTTTTAATAGTAATCAATATGGATCGCTGGTTTAAAGTTTTAATAGTAAATCAATATGGATCGCTGGTTTAAAGTTTTAATAGTGAATCAGTATTGACCATTGCTTTAAGTTTTAATAGTAAATCAATATGGACCGTCCGTTTAAAAGTAAATCAATCTGGACCGTTCATGAATTATTTACTATTCAGTCCATTCTCGTATAAATAGAAGCTCATTCCTTCATTATTTCTTACGAATTCACTGAAACTCTAGAGAGAGAAATTATAGAGAGAAAGAAGAAGAGAATTCTATTACCTCACTTTTCCAATATCCAGTTCTTATAAGGTAAGGGGTATTATTTCTTTCGTATTCATGAAGAGAACTTCTTTTATTCCATTCTTTATTATTCTGTTGGAATAACTTGTTTACGCGGACTCCCCTATACTTGGTGAAATTCTTCTGTTATTCCATTCTTTATCATTCTATTGGAATATCCATGCGTCATGCGTATTGGCCTAACTTTGGTTCCATTAATTATTATTCATTGGAATAACTCATGCATGCGATTCTATCGCATGCATGGTGATTTTTGTTGTTATTCCATTCTTTATTATTCTATTGGAATATCTTGTCGGTGCAAATTTCGCCTGACCTGGTTCCGTTCTTTATTATTCTGTCGGAATATCCTGTCTGTGCGTTTACGCATGACCTAGTTCCATTCTTTATTATTACATTGGGATAACTCATGCATGCGATCTATCGCATGCATGGTGAATCCTTCTGTTATTCCATTCTTTATTATTCTGTTGGAATAACCTGTCTATGTGGATTACTTCATGCATGGTGAATAATCCTTTGTTTTCATTCCTTATTAAATTATGGAAATGATTTGTATACGTGGATTACCGCATGGCAAGCGAAAATCCATTTGCAGTTTCATATATTCTATTATACTCAGTTGGTTAAAGTTTTGGATTCTATACTCCATGAAATTAGTATAATATCCTGGATATTTGTGCTTCATCCAGTATCTTTTCATGAAAATATTATTCTGAGCATTCTTGAATTTTTCTCCACATAGGAGTATCATGTTGACAATTTGGACGTTGTTGGTTCCTGGATAAATTAATTCTTCAACTTGTTTTTATTGAATTATTATGTCATTGTCATCATCCCCATGCTTATATTGTAATGAAAGTCATCTTTAGCTTACGTGCATAGATGGACTTAGTATGATTATGACCAGGGATCATTCGGTATAATCATGACTTGTAATGTTATAAATGATATGGTAAAAGTCCTCAATGGCCTGTAATGCATTGATGGACAGTTTTTGGTATGATTATGACCAGGGATTATTCGGTATAGTCATGACCATTGATGATTAAATGAATATCCTTGGCCCGTAGTACAGGGATGATTAGATGATGTATTTTATTTATTAAGCTGAGTCTCAGCGATAAAAATTGATGAAAACATTTTAAACCATAGAAGATAGTAGATTTTATTCTTTACTCGACTCTTCTAATGGATTGTTTGTTCCGCTGTAGTTAAACTTTATGTCTATTGTATTTTATCAGTTTAACATTTTTAAAGACTAATGATAATTTATTCTGCATTATCTTAGTCATAATATTTCTTACTAGGCTAGTTGAGCTCACCCTTTCTTTCACTGTTCTCTTCAGGAAATGAGAATATAGCTGGGACGAGTTGGGGAACGGAGTGATGGTCCAGATGATAGAATTAGTAGTCCTCACTATTCTGTTAAATAGTGTGACAATAAATGTAATGAGCTGATGAATGTGAAGAAAAAGGTTCAAGAGGGCGTTATTCTAGAAGCAAGAATCGATGAATAGAGGAAATCTCAACCCTCGATTTAATTGGCCCATTTGAAATCCTCGATTGAGTAGGAACTGTGGCCTATAGACTCGTTTTACCGCCAAGTATGTCGCGTATTCATAACATTTTTCATGTATCGATGTTGCTGCATCATATTATTGATTCAATTATTGTTACAGTATCATCTGCATAATATGATATATTATTAAATCAATAATTGAGACGACAAAGTTATTCATATTATTAAATTACAATATTTACAATGTCTAGAAGTTCTGTCAATGAGAGATTTGGTCATCTAATTGCGCGCCAATAAGGAGAAATCCTTATCGGAAAGCCCCCTCTTTCCTGGGAACGACCTGATTGTTAAATATTATGAGTTATAATATTAATGATGAATAAGTTTGTGTTTGATTAAAGATGAAATTGATAGTTCCATTGTGTTGGGATTTTTAGTGTTAGTGGAAATCGACATCTATTCCGATGATAATTGATGTCTGGGGGTTATATTGATAAATCGGGTAATTAATCATATAAATGTGCAATTAATTGCTACTAATTCACATGCTTATATAACTATTTGTTCACATGTGTGTACTATTGAGTCATATTCATTTACTATTAGGGGAGTTGGTGCAAGATTGATAATACTTGCATGACTAAGTTAAAAATAGAGGTATAAATGAAGGTACTATACTGTAATTCATATTTTCACATGTCTAAAACTATTGATTCACATGATTTACTATTAGGGAAGTGGTACAAGTTTGATAATACTTGCAGGACTGAATTAAAAATGAAAGAAAAGTTGAAGGTATTATACTATAATATTTTGAGCCCCAAAACGTGCAATTATCGAAACTATATTTTCCTATAAATAGAAGCTCATTCTTCCTTCATTTCTCACCAATTCACTAAAGCTATAAAACAATTATTATAGAGAGAAATTATATAAAGAAAGAAGAAGAGAAGTTTGCTACCTCTATATTCTAGTATCCAGCTTTATTTTGAGGTAAGGGGTATTATTTCTTTCGTATTCATGAAAAGAGCTATTGTTATTTCATTCCTTATTATTTTGTTGGAATAACCTGTCTATGTGAAGTACCGCATACATGGTGAAATTCTTCGGTTATTCCATTCTTTATTATTCTGTTGGAATAACCTGTCTATGAGGTCTATCGCATGCCTGGTGATTTCTGTTGTTATTCCATTCTTTATTATTCTGTTGGAATATCCTGTCTGTGCGGTTTACGCATGACATTGTTCCATTATTTATTATTCTGTTGGAATATCCTGTTTGTGCGGTTTACGCATGACCTAGTTCCATTCTTTATTATTCTGTTGGAATATCCTGTTTGTGCGGTTTACGCATGACCTGGTTCAATTCTTTTTTTTGTTACATTGGAATATCACATGCGTGCGGTTTACGCATGACCTAGTTCCATTCTTTATTATTCTGTTGGAATATCCTGTTTGTGCGGTTTACGCATGACCTGGTTCAATTCTTTTGTTATTCTATTATTTATTATTCTGTTGGAATGACCTGTCTGTGTGGATTACCGCATGCATGGTGAATAATCCTTTGTATTCATATGAATATTATTTTCATTCAAAAGGGGTTTCTGCCAGGGGCAGTTTCATAATTTTTCTGACTCTCAAAAATTCTGAAAAAATTTGAAATGATAATTTGATGAGTTTTCTAGATTGTGTCCAAAAATGACGATTTTTGGATGTATAGATTAAGAGTTATGGAATTTATGGGAAAAGACTATTTTAAAAGTAAACCCTTATAACTCTTTGTGGTTAACTCCAAAATTGGTGAAATTTTTATTGGGAGTACATGTATATAACAGGAGTATACCTTGTAAATTTTGGAATTTTTGGACAAAAGTACAATTTATGATAAATGTCTAAATATTCGGCAGTTTTGGCCATATGAAAAATAGTAAATGAATTTTAAAAATTCCGAGAGAAATATATGTTCAATATGGGACTATATTCTGCTAAATCCCAGAAAATAAATATTTTTAGGACTGATTTGGTATTTTTCATGAAAATGAACTAGTTATGAGTAAATGAATTAAATATGTTATATGAAGTAACAAAATTGGAAAATAGGATTTTATGGCTTGGGAATCCTATATTGGGTATATGCAGATTTTTCATGAGGGATTTGATCATTGGTGATGAAATCTTATGAGTTTGACATTTTTGAATGATTAAATGTAAAGTGTAAACAATTGAAATAAATTGTTTATAAGTTTAAGAAGTGATTAAAATATTGTTATAATATTAATAATATTAGATGATGAGTTTATTAAGTGATTGATAATATTTGGATAAATTTAAAGTCTTTAATATTTATCCTTGTTTTCGTTGATTAATGTTTATATCATTGTCATCATCCTCATGCTTATATTGTGATGAAAGTCATCTTTGGCTTACGTGCATAGATGGACTTGGTATGATTATGACCGAGGATCATTCGGTATAATCATGACTGTAATGTTATAAACGATGTGGTAAAAGTCCTCAATGGCTGTAGTGCATTGATGATGGACGGTTTTGGTATGATTATGACCAGGGATTACTCGGTATAGTCATGACCATTGATGATTTAATGAATATCCTTGGCCCGTAGTGCAGGGATGATTTGACGATGTGGTTTATTTATTTAGCTGAGTCTCAGCGATAAAAATTGATGAAAACATTTTAAATTATAGAAGATAGTAGATATCATGCTCTATTTGACTCTTCTAATGGATTGCTTATTCCGCTGCAGTTAAACTTGATGTCTATTGTATTTTATCAGTTTAACATTGTTGAAGGCTAATGATAATTTATCCTGCATTATCTTAGTCACAATATTTCTTATTGGGCTAGTTGAGCTCAACCATTTGCTTTCATTGTTCTCTTCAGGAAATGAGAACGTAGCCGGGACTAGTCGGGGAACGGAGTGATGGTCCGAGATGGTGTCATAGTAGTCCTCACTATTCAATAAAATAGTGTGATAATAAATGTAATGAGGACTCTATTGAGTGTGGATATTTTCTATATGATAATATTTGTATTAAAACTCACATCATATGTTTTGTCGTATTTTACACGATAATTGTATAATTAAGTTTTTATTTGTATTTTGTACCATGTATTTGGCGACTCAAGATGGGTGATGTATATCTATTTTGGGTGTAAATATCGAGAAATTTATAATTTAAATTAAATACTTATGGAATTAAATAAATATTTAAAATAATTTATTTATTGAGAAAAATAAATATTTGATGGGTTGTCATGAATTAATTTAGTAGCTAAATTAATTAATGTTAATTGAATCGAGTAATGATAATTTTATGTGTTGGATTTAATTTAAGGAGATAATTAAATTAAATCAATTGCTTAATATTTAAGAAATTAGTTAAATTAAATGAATTGTTTAATTTAAAGGAAATAAATAAATTAAATATAGTGATGTGTCTAATTTATTAATTAAATTAGATATATAATTATTTATTAATGATAATAAGATTTTTATTATTATAAGTTATTGAGATTAACTGTTTGAGTTATTTAAATTAATTAACTAAATTAAAGTGTGACACAAGTAACTATATAATATAAATAATATAATAATAAACTAGTTTGGGAATATTGTGGTAGCCAAACAAGGCCTTATGGCCTTTGGTCTAACTTAACGGATGAAGGCGCATTGTTTTTTAACTAATAGACGACATGTGTTTCAGTTTGTGTTTTGCGCATATTATTCCTAAGGTTAGCGTTCAGTTCTTCTTATTCTCATATTTGGCTAAGGAGAAAGAGCAGAGTTGAGAGAGAAGAAGAGAGAGATTAAGTGAAAACCTAAGCGATTATTGTTGTTAGCAAGGGATTTTTGAGAATATTGAAAGTATTCTATCTAACCCTTGTGTTATATATATATATATATATATATATATATATGAATTACGTCAAATTTGTTATGTTCTGTGAATTGCAATTCTTTCAAAATTGTTCTGTAACTAAATTATGGTGGATATGTTGTATAATGCTAGAGTTGATGTTTAAAACAATAAGTTTGTATGCTAAATTCATTGACAGTAGGAAGAAAATTTTGACAATATATGTGTTTCATATGGTTCATGGAAAAGTATTAATTTTGATGGCCAATTCTTATGTTAAACTGTAAATTGATGCTTGCATATGGTAGTTCATTGATATACGAACATAATGTAATTTGAATGGAATGATTTGGCCAAACAACAAATTCGCAATGATGATTTTTGGGATAGACTATCAAAAATGGAGTTTTATATGAAAAACATGAAAATTGAGAAATTAAAATAGTTTTAGTTGTTAAATTATGATAAGTGGTTGAATGTGTTGGCAATCATGTTCATGGTAATTGTATAATTATTTTTCATATTGTTATCACCGTTTGATGGTTGAATTTCGTGTTAGTTAGGCTAAAAACGGCTACTATTCACTGCCGTCTCAAGGTCTCGTCTGTCAACACTTGCCGTAGAATCTTATTTGGTGCCAAAGCAAAAAATGGCGCAATTGCGTGGAGCCCCAAGTTTAAGTGTGGCGCAATTGCGCCACAATTTGAACTCAGGATAGTGAGGAGGTGCATTTTGTTTGCAAGTCAGGCACAATGGACTTATATTAGTATTGTAAGCATGTTATTGATGTTGAGGCATGATATAAACTACAATAACAGATTGTCATGCATTATAATACAAAGTATAAATGATTTTGAAGTGATTGTTAATTGAGTTATAAAATGAAACCAAATGAGATGTTTTCGAAAGATAGAGTTGAACGATTAAGTTATGTTGATCAATGTGTAATTTCAGAAGCGTTAAGTATGTTAGCTTACATGGTTAGGTGCTAAGTTAGGGTTGTGACTTAAATGATGGTTTAAACCCTAAAGTTAATATTCATGCGATTAATGGTTGTTGCGATTTCAATGATATATGTGTAGGATAATTGGAGATTATTTTCATTTGTATAGCTTGCAATCAAGGCAAGTTCTCTAACTCTACTTTTATAATTGTGCAAGTTTCTAAATCTTATCGCTTTACATTGAGCAAAGCTTTCTAACTTCATTCTTTTCGTATTGAATGCAAGTTCCCATCCCTAAATTATTATTGTGCAAGTTCCTAACATTCTTTATGAATTTAAGCAAGCTTAACCTATCTTGCGTATGTTTGTATAAGCTTATGTAACCTAATTTGTTACATTGAGCAAGATTTAGTTTTCTAATTATTATTCAAAGCATGTATTGTTCTAATACATTGATTCAAGGGAGATTGTTTTAACTCTTCTATAGCGCTTTGCATGTATATCATGTTTACTCAATTATATATTATTGTTATTCAATCTTTGACTTTGAGAACCTTGTTCAAAGCTTTATCGTTGTATTAAACCTTCAAGTAGTAAGAAAACCTTTATTGATTGAATTAGTCTATATTCGAATAGTGTTCTAAAATTCTAGAAACACTGATAAGCTAGTTCCAAACTAAACTTTCTTTAGTGCGGAAATTCTAAATCCAAACTGAGGCGAACAACCCTAACATAGGGGATTTTGTACGTGTAATGTTTAGATGGTTGTGCACAATACATGGTACAAAGGGTAGATCCCCCTAAGTACATTAAGAAGGGTCCGTATAGTCTAAATGACTGTTAAGGTTGGGTACTAATACCTAAGTACCGGGGACATAGTTCGTGGTGTTAAGACCATCAGATAATTAAGGTTCAAACTTGTTTTCTAGATTGATTTGTGGAACAAGTTCTTTATTATTCAGCTTTTGTTGTTCATTCTCATGATACTACCATTGCTACTTTCTATATCAGTAAGCATTTGTTTGCTCACTCTTACGATTAACACTGCAGCTAAAGTGGAGAAAGTTGATGAGCCGTCGACTAGCAAAGGCAAGGGCAAGTTGTCCAAATGATGAAGACTTTTGAGAATTTTATTTTAATGAATTATGTTAAAGACTTGTTTTAATATGTGATGTATTCCGCAAACTTATGTAATAATTTTAAGGTTAGATTACCTGGGATTTATTTTGAGATGATGATGTAACCCTTTAATGGGAAGGATTATTGTTTAAGTTATTTAAATTATGTCTTTACCCTTTATTGATGGGTAGTTAGATATAATAGTTTTGATAAGTGAGCACCAAATCATGTGGGAATGAAGTACCTGGATTTGGGGGTGTCACAGGTTGGTATCAGAGCTTTAGGTTATGAACCTTAGGTGGGAAAACCTTAGGAAGTAACCTTTAAGGAAACAGAAAACATAGAGGTGTTTAACTCTTATCGAGTTTTAAGGAATGGATTGAGGTATCCATTGAAGCTAAACAATAAAAGACATTATGTGCTATGTGTTAATAATTTATGTGCTCGCGAGTATCGAAAATGTTAAGTAAAATGTAAAATATTTTGTTGTCAGGATGTCTAACGAAGGAGGATCCAGTCTAGCTAGAGAGGTGATACCTCAGATACCTAGAGAGGATGAACCCTAGGATATTCACGTAGTGCGGGAACAGTTGATCCAGGAGGAAGAGCCTGTGACCGATCCCGTGGAGGATAGTTTTGAGGAGGTAGAGGAGGATGATGAGGAAGAAGATCCTAAAGAGTTTCCATCAAACTCCATATCAGTTGAGATGTATGATGCTTTTTATGACCGTAACATAGAGTTACAGGACGAGGTTGAAGAGCTGAAAGAGATGGTTGAGATGCATCACGCTTCGGTGGAGCAAAAGGATGCGGAGATTTAGGAACTTGATTTGAAACTTGGAAACACGGAGTGGGATCTGGTTCATACAAAGGGTCAGCATGAAGACCTGTTGGCAGTGCACGAGAAGATGAAGACTGACATGGAGAAATTTAAAGATGATTTCAAGGAGGAGTCGACTAAGCGTGCAAGAAGCAGAGGATGCGTGGATGAAGGCGACTCAACGTGCAGATCGTGCTGAGGCTAAGGTTCAATTGAAGAAAGCCAAAATGAAAGAGATGGATTATGCTTTTAATTCAGCGATTGATAGGGCCCAGGATCGAGTCTACTATCATCCACCTCAGTTTGAGAATTCGTCGTGGTTCGTGATGGATCACCGAACGACGTATCGTATCATGGAGGAGGAACGTTGAGAAGCCTTACGACTTCTTAATATGCCCAGGTAGAATAAGATAGATTATAATATGCTGTTAAATTATGTGAATAAATAAATTGTGAATCCCTTATTTTGAGATAAATAAAGGGATAGTATGAGTATGTAATCCTGAAATGTGTTTAGTTCAGAAAAATGGATGTTATAGCGATTATGCTATCTTTATCATGTTTTAAAACGTTATGAATGAATAAAATATTAAAGTTTATTTAAAATGTTGTGTGTTAAAACTTTAATCTTGGAATGTTTAAGTTAAACTTTAAATACCCAAGAAGTTCAGTAATGAGCTAATAAGCGTATATCTTAACAGAAAATGCCTCCTAGAAGATATAAATCATGTCAGCAAGCACCTCCTGAGGGGTCTACTAATAATAACAATGAGACCAACGTTAATCCGGTTCAGCAGTTGGTAACTTTGTTGACGAGTGCACTTGTGAATCAACCGCAAGCTCAAGTCACGACTTTTAAGGAATTCAAAGCGGTTGGACCGCCAAAATTTCAAGGGTCTATGAATCCAGTGGAAGCCCAAACTTGGATCATGGAAATGGAGAAGGTGTTCGACGTTGCTAGAGTTAATGAAGATCAGAAGACTGCATTCGTAGCATTCATGCTGAAGTCTGAAGCTAGCTACTGGTGGAAAGCAAACAAGGTTCGTGGAGGACAGGGAGTGATAGCGTGGGATAGATTCAAGGAAATGTTCTTTGAAATGTACTTTCCAGGGAGTTCTCGGAATCAGCTACAAGTGCATTTTTTGGAGTTGAAGCAAGGAACTATGACGGTGCCGGAATATGCTGTGAAGTTTAACGAGTTGGCAAGGTTTGCCACTTATCAAGTCAATACCGACGAGCATAAAGAGAGAAGTTTTGAACAAGGATTGAAGCCTTGGCTTTACAGCAAGGTTTTAATGTTCCTGCTAAACACATTTGCGGCTGTACTGGAGAAGGCAATTATCTCGGAAGGTGGAAGCGATGCCTTGACCAAGTACAACCAAGAATAGAAGAAGAGGAAGAATGAGAATGAGAATTAGGCGGGTGGTAGTAATGTTGGAAGTAATAGTCAGAAAAGGAAGTGGAGCGAGAATTCAACAGCGGGAGGACAACAAGGAAATCAATAGAAGAAAAAGTTTGAGGCTTGTGCGACTTGTGGGAAGAACCATACTGGGGTATGTTTGAAGGGAAAGCGAGTGTGTTTCAACTATGGTTAGGAGGGACACATTGCACCAAACTATTTTAGTCCGAGGAAAGGAGCATGCTTTACCTGCGGTTCAAAGGATCACATGGCTCATGATTGCCCTAAGAAGCCAGCGGGAAGTGCAAGTGGCGGAAAAAAAAATAACAATGGTGGTGGTGCATTGACTATCACTGGACCAGCTCAATCAAGCCAACTTACTGTGAGGACTTTCAATATGACCGTGGAGGATGTTGTACAGTCTAAGGATGTGGTGTCAGGTATCATTCTGATTAATGGTATTAATGCTTATGTTATATTTGATTCGGGTGCTACTTGATCATTTATATCCGATGAATTTGCTCAGAACTTAGATTTGCCTCGGGATGAATTAGAATTTCCCTTAAGTATAGAGATTGCGAAATAGGGAAGTGATTCCTGTTAGATTTATATATAAGAATTGTAGAGTAGATATAAAAGGTTATGAAATGATGGTAGATTTGATACCAATTAGAATTGGTGAATTTGATGTTATACTGGGAATGGATTGGTTATTCAATTACGGTGCAGTAATTGACTGTCGAAGAAAGTGTGTTAACCTTATGACTCCGTCAAAGGTTGTGTTCTTTGGTAGCAAGTCACCTCGATAAGCAAGTTGTCTGACGGTGATGCAAGCCAAGAAGTTGTTGAGACAAGGATGTGTAGGATACTTAGCCTACATCGTCGATACACACAAGAAGAGTGTGAAGTTGGAAGAGATACCGATCATAAGAGATTTTACAGACGTATTTCCAGACGATTTGTCGGGTCTTCCTCCAGATCGACAAATCGAGTTTGTGATTGATTTACTACCAGGAACGGCTCCGATATCTAAGGCACCATACAGAATGGCCCCGGTAGAAATGAAATAGTTAATGGTGAAATTACAGGAATTGCTCGATAAGAAGTATATTCAGCCAAGTGTGTCGCCATGGGGAGCACCGGTGTTGTTTGTTAAGAAGAAAGATGGATCGATGCGACTCTGCATTGATTATAGAGAGTTGAATAAGGTCACGATTAAAAATAAGTATCCATTGCCTAAGATCGATAACATGTTCGATCAGTTGAAGGGAGCGAGATATTTCTCGAAGATAGACTTGAGAAGTGGTTATCATCAGTTCAAGGTGAGGCTGGAGGATGTACCAAAAACAGCGTTCAGAACTCCGTATGGTCATTACGAGGTTCTGGTTATGTCTTTTGGTTTAACCAACGCACCTGCATCATTCATGGACTTGATGAACAGGGTGTTTAAACCATTCTTGGACAAATTTATAGTGGTGTTTATTGATGATATATTGGTGTATTCCAAAATCAAGGAGGAACATGTGGAACATTTGAGATTGACATTGAAGACGTTTAGAAAAGAGAAGTTGTACGCTAAGTTCTCAAAATGTGAATTTTGGTTAGAACGTGTATAGTTTCTCGGGCACGTTATTGATAAGGATGGAATTTCAGTGCATCCATCAAAGGTTGAAGCGGTAATAAACTAGTATCAGCCGAAGACACCGTCAGAAGTGAGGAGTTTCTTAGGATTGGTGGGTTACTACAGGCGTTTTATTCAAGACTTTTCCAAGATCGCAACTCCGTTGATGAATTTAACTAGAAAAGCGGTTAAGTTTGTTTGGACAGAGAAGTGTGAGGAAGGTTTTCGGGAATTGAAGAAGAGGTTAAGTTTAGCACCTGTGTTGTCATTGCCTGATGATACAAGAAATTTTGTGGTATATAGTGACGCATCACATAAAGGACTAGGCTGTGTGCTTATGCAAAACGACAGAATTATTGCGTATTCATCACGATAGTTGAAAGATTACGAGAAGGGGTATCCGACTCATGACTTAGAGTTGGCAGCAGTGGTATTTGCCCTGAAGATTTGGAGACATTATCTTTATGGAGAGAGGTGTGAAATATATACCGACCATAAAAGTCTGAAGTATATCTTTACACAAAAAGATTTAAACATGCGACAAAGAAGATGGTTGGAGGTGATCAAAGATTTTGATTGTGAGATTTTCGATCATCCCAGAAAGGCGAATGTTGTTGCTGATGCCTTAAGTAGGAAGGGACGGGAGAAGTTAATGATGTTAACTAATCAAGAAAAGTTAGTGTCGAAAATGGCTAAGATGGAGTTGGAAATTAAATATCCGACAGAATCCGATGAAAAGTTGTTCCAGATAGGAAATAGTTCAATGTTGGTAGATAAAGTGAGAAATGCACAACTTCAGGATGAAGACTGCGAAAAGATAAAATAGAAGATATCTGAAGGTGAGGAAAACAAATTCAAAATCGATTTGGAAGGGTTACTTAGATTCAAAGGGAGAATTTGGGTTCCGCCAGTACCAAAAGTTAAAGAAGAAATTTTGAATGAAGCTCACAACTCTCGATATACAATTCACCCTGGGAGTACAAAGATGTACCAAGATCTTAAACATCATTTTTGGTGGCCGAATATGAAGAGAGATGTGGCTGAGTGTGTGGCGAAATGCTTAACGTGTCAGAAAGTCAAAGCTGAACATCAAAGGCCAAGCGGATTATTACAACCGCTAGAGATACCAGAATGGAAATGGGAGCATATGAAAATGGATTTTGTGGTAGGTCTTCTAACGACTTAGCAAGGTTACGATGCCATTTGGGTGATTGTCGATCGACTGACAAAGTCGGCACACTTTTTGCCAATCAAGATTCGGTTTACCCTAGATCAGTTAACAAAACTGTACGTAAAAGAGATTGTGTCAAGACACGGTGTACCTGTGTCTATTGTATCAGACAGAGATCCATGTTTCACATCTAATTTTTGGAAGGGACTACAATAGTGTTTGGGAACACATCTGAGAATGAGCACAACATACCATTCTCGGGCACATTATTGATAAGGATGGAATTTCGGTACATCCATCAAAGGTTGAAGCAGTAATAAACTGGGATCACCAAGACACCGTCAGAAGTGAGGAGTTTCTTAGGATTGGTGGGTTACTACCAGCGTTTTATTCAAGACTTTTCCAAGATCGCAACTCCGTTGACGAATTTAACTAGAAAAGCGGTTAAGTTTGTTTGGACAGAGAAGTGTGAGGAAGGTATTCAGAAATTGAAGAAGAGGTTGAGTTTAGCACATGTGTTGTCATTGCCTGATGATACAAGAAATTTTGTGGTATATAGTGACGCATCGCATAAAGGACTAGGTTGTGCGCTTATGCAAAACGGAAGAATTATTGCGTATGCATCACGATAGTTAAAAGATTACGAGAAGGGGTATCTGACTCTTGACTTAGAGTTGGCAGCGGTGGTATTTGCCCTAAAGATTTGTAGACATTATCTTTATGGAGAGAGGTGTGAGATATATACCGACCATAAAAGTCTGAACTATATCTTTACACAAAAAGATTTTAATATGCTACAAAGAAGATGGTTGGAGCTAATCAAAGATTATGATTGTGAGATTTTCTGTCATCCCAAAAAGGCGAATGTTGTTGTTGATGCCTTAAGTAGGAAGGGATGAGAGAAGTTAATGATGTTAATTGATCAAGAAAAGTTAGTGTCATAAATGGCTAAGATGGAGTTGGAAATTAAATATCCGATAGAATCCGATGAAAAGTTGTTCCAGATAGGAAATAGTTCAATGTTGGTAGATAAAGTGAGAAATGCACAACTTCAGGATGAAGACTGCGAAAAGATAAAACAGAAGATATTTGAAGGTGAGGAGAACAAATTCAAAATCGATTTGGAAGGGTTAGTTAGATTCGAAAGGAGAATTTGGGTTCCGCAAGTACCAAAAATTATAGAAGAAATTCTGAATGAAGCTCACAATTCAAGATATTCAATTCACCCTGGGAGTACAACGATGTACCAGGATCTTAAGCATCATTTTTGGTGGCCGAATATGAAGAGGGATGTGGCTGAGTGTGTGGCAAAATGCTTAACGTGTTAGAAAGTCAAAGCTGAACATCAAAGGCTAAGCGGATTATTACAACCGTTAGAGATACCAGAATGGAAATGGGAGCATATCACAATGGATTTTGTGGTAGGTCTTCCAACAACTCAGCAAGGTTACGATGCCATTTGGGTGATTGTCGATTGACTGACGAAGTCGGCACACTTTTGCCAATCAAGATTTGGGTTTACCTAGATCGATTAGCAAAGCTATGACGTGAAAGAGATTGTGTCAAGACATGGTGTACCTGTGTCTATTGTATCAGACAGAGATCCATGTTTCACATCTAATTTTTGGAAGCGATTACAATAGTGTTTGGGAACACAGCTGAGAATGAGCACAACGTACCATCCTCAGACCGACGGACAGAGTGAGAGAACCATCCAAACACTAGAAGATATGCTCAGAGCATGTATCATGAATTTCAAGGGAAATTGGGATGACCATCTACCATTGGTGGAGTTTTCTTATAATAATAGTTATCACGCGAGTATTGACATGCCGCCTTACGAAGCGTTATACGGCAGGAAATGAAGAACTCCATTACGTTGGGATGAGGTTGGTGAACGTCAGCTATTGGGTCCAGAATTAGTACAACAAACTGTCGAGATCATTAAAGTAATTCGAGCAAGATTGATAGCAGCACAAGATAGACAAAAGAAATATGCCGATCAACATCGATAGAATCGAGTATTCGATGTCGGTAGTTATGTTTTCTTTAAAGTGTCTCCTTGAAAGGGGAAAATTCAATTTGGCAAGAAAGGAAAATTGAGCCCTATATTTATAGGACCTTTCGAAGTGCTTCGACGAGTTGGTGAAGTGGCATACGAGGTAGCCTTACCTTCGTAGTTAGAGCATATTCATAATGTTTTCCATGTTTTGATATTGAGACCATATAAGCCTGACTATAAACATGTTATCGAATATGAGCCCTTACAGTTTGAGAAGGATTTATCATATGAAGAAGTCCATGTTCAAATTATTGACAGAAAAGAGCAAGTACTGAGGAATAAGGTGATACCTTCTGTTAAGGTAATCTAGAGGAACCGCAATGCTGAGGAAGCTACATGGGAACTCGAAAGTGTTATGATGAAGAATTATCCTCAGTAATTTGCTTGATCTTGTATAGCGATTCTGGGGACAGAATCTTGTTAAGGAGGGAAGAATGTAACGAATAATTTTTTTTTGAGTTATGATTTTGGGGACAGAATCCTTTTAAGGAGGGAAGGATGTAACGATCGAGAAATTTGTAATTTAATTTAAATATTTATGGAATTAAATAAATATTTAAAATAATTTATTTATTGAGGAAAATAAATATTTGATGGGTTGTCGTGAATTAATTTAGTAGCTAAATTAATTAATGTTAATTGAATCGAGTAATGATAATTTTATGTGTTGGATTTAATTTAAGAAGATAATTAAATTAAATCAATTGCTTAATATTTAAGAAATTAGTTAAATTAAATGATTTGTTTAATTTAAAAGAAATAAATAAATTAAATATAGTGATGTGTCTAATTTATTAATTAAATTAGATATATAATTATTTATTAATGATAATAAGATTTTTATTATTATAAGTTATTGAGATTAACTAAGCTAAGTTATTTAAATTAATTAACTAAATTAAAGTGTGACATAAGTAACTATACAATATAAATAATATAATAATAAACTAGTTTGGGAATATTGTGGTAGCCAAACAAGGCCTTATGGCCTTTGGTCTAACTTAACGGATGAAGGCACATTGTTTTTTAACTGATAGGCGACGTGGGTTTCAGTTTGTGTTTTGCGCGTATTATTCCTAAGGTTAGCGTTCAGTTCTTCTTATTCTCATATTTGGCTAAGGAGAAAGAGCAGAGTTGAGAGATAAGAAAGAGAGATTAAGTGAAAACCTAGCGATTCTTGTGGTTAGCAAGGATTATTGAGCATATTGAAGGTATTCTATCTAACCTTTGTATATATATATATATATATATATATATATATATATATATATATATATATATATATATATATATATGAATTGTTCAAATTTGTTATGTTCTGTGAATTGTAATTCTTTCAAAATTGTTCTGTAACTAAATTATGGTGGATATGTGGTATAATGCTAGAGTTGATGTTTAAAACAATAAGCATGTATGCTAAATTCGTTGACAGTAGGAAGAAAATTTTGACAGTATATGTGTTTCATATGGTTCATGGAAAAGTATTAATTTTGATGGCCAATTATTATGTTAAACTGTAAATTGATGCTTGCATATGGTAGTTCATTGATATACGAACATAATGTAATTTGAATGGAATGATTTGGCCAAATAACGAATTCGCAGTGATGATTTTTGGGATAGACTATCAAAAATGGAGTTTTATATGAAAAACATGAAAATTGAGAAATTAAAATAGTTTTAGTTGTTGTTAAATTGTGATAAGTGGTTGAATGTGATAGCAATCATGTTTATGGTAATTGTATATTTATTTTTCATGTTGTTATCACCGTTTGATGGGTGAATTTTGTGTTAGTTGGGCTAAAACTGGCTATTGTTCACTTTCTTAGTCTCTGCGTTTGTCGAACAACACAAATAAATTGTCTTAGGTGCCAAGGCAAAAATGGCTGGCTCATTGCTTTAGGTCCCAAGCCTAAGTGTATTGGCTGCTGCCCATGCCCACTGAATCAGGACAATGAGGTCTGTTTGTTTGCAGGTCAGGCACAATGGACTTATATTAGTATTGTAAGCATGTTATTAATGTTGAGGCATGATATAAACTACAATAGCAGATTGTCATGCGTTATAATACAAAGTATAAAAGATTTTGAAGTGATTCTTAATTGAGTTATAAAATGAAACCAAATGAGATGTTTTCGAAAGATACAGTTGAGCGATTAAGTTATGTTGATCAATGTGTAATTTCAGAAGCGTTAAGTGTGTTAGCTTACGTGGTTAGGTGCTAAGTTGGGGTTGTGACTTAAATGATGGTTTAAACCCTAAAGTTAATATTCATGCGATTAATGGTTGTTGCGATTTCAATGATATATGTGTAGGATAATTGGAGATTATTTTCATTTGTGTAGCTTGCAATCAAGGCAAGTTCTCTAACTCTACTTTTATAATTGTGCAAGTTTCTAAATATTATCTCTTTACATTTAGCAAAGCTTTCTAACTTCATTCTTTTCGTATTGAATGCAAGTTCCCATCCCTAAATTATTATTGTGCAAGTTCCTAACATTCTTTATGAAGTTGAGCAAGCTTAACCTATCTTGCGTATATTTGTACAAGCTTATGTAACCTAATTCGTTACATTGAGCGAGATTTAATTTCCTAATTATTATTCAAAGCATGTATTGTTCTAATACATTGATTCAAGGGAGATTGTTTTAACTCTTCTATAGCGCTTTGCATGTATATCATGTTTACTCAATTATATATTATTGTTATACAATCTTTGACTTTGACAACCTTGTTCAAAGCTTTATCGTTGTATTAAACCTTCAAGTAGTAAACAAACCTTTATTGATTGAATTAGTCTATATTCGAATAGTGTTCTAAAATTCTAGAAACACTGATAAGCTAGTTCCAAACTAAACTTTCTTTAGTGCGAAAATTCTAAATCCAAACTGAGGCGAACAACCCTAACATAGGGGATTTTGTACGTGTAACGTTTAGATGGTTGTGCACAATACATGGTACAAAGGGCTGACTCCCCTAAGTACGTTAAGAAGTGTCCGTATAGTATAAATGACTGTAAAGGTTGGGTAATAATACCTAAGTACCGGTGACATAGTTCGTGGTCTTAAGACCCTTAGAAAATTAAAGTTTGAACTTATTTTCTAGTTTGATTTGTGGAACAAGTTCTTTATTATCCAGCTTTTGTTGTTGATTCTCATGCTACTACCATTGCTACTTTCTATATTAGTGAGCATTTGTTTGCTCACTCTTGCGATTAACACTGCAGCTAGAGTGGTGAAAGTTGATGAGCCATCGACTAGCAAAGGCATGGGCAAGATGTCCAAATGATAAAGACTTTTGAGAATTTAATTTTAATGAATTATGTTAAAGACTTGTTTTAATATGTGATGTATTCCGCAAACTTATGTAATAATTTTAAGGTTATATTACCTGGGATTTATTTTAAGATGATGATGTAACCCTTTAATGGGAAAGATTATTGTTTAAGTTATTTAAATTATGTCTTTATCCTTTATTGATGGGTAGTTAGATATAATAGTTTTGATAAGTGAGCACCAAATCATGTGGGAATGAAGTACCTGGATTTGGGGGTGTCACATTGGGGGCGTCACAGAAAACAACCTCCACACACACACTAGGTGGCCAGCCTATTATACCACTACGTTGGGCCGCAATGTAGTGTTTTGGAACAACTATATGCGTTACGCTTGAAACCATTGTCTCCGAAAACATGTCCCCTTATAGGGTTGTTCACCTTAGCTTTTTAACATCTGAATCCGCACCAGAGTAATCTGCGTGTGCGTAAATACTCAAGAATGCTTGAATTCTATAAATATTTTTCAACAGTCGTCTAGCCGAATCAAATAGCTTAGACATTTATCAACAACTCGGACATCAATCGAAATAATTTAGCCAACTTAATTGACCTTCTTTGCAACTTAAAAGAAAACCAAAAATTCTTTTATAACGTCATGATGCCATACCAAATTAGTAGTACATTGAGGATTCCTCCATTATGTGACTTTGTCATATTACATCACAGCATAGTGGGTTGACGATCTTCCGATCACAACCAATACTAGGTTCGACTGCATTGATGACTCCATCGTTTACCATTTCTACACCATATCAAACGATATACATGGTCAGAAATACATTTTAAAAATTTTCAAATCAATTTTGTTTTAGCCGAAATAATTAGCATAGACATGTAAATAACAGTACTATTTTTTAAAACATCGTTGGTTCAATCACGTGATCCAATACTTTTTAATAAAACAGAAGTGAAAACATCAGCACGAAATCAATAAATTAAGAAAATCTAGCAGAGCTCACATGAGGAGTTTTAGAGCGAAGAAATTGTGAAGGAAAAAATATAATAACAATATAGTTATTAGCGAAAGAAACATGCTTCATATTTTAAATTTTTTCTTTCGCAAAATTGAGGTGCCCAAAGGATATTTGGTGCCACTTTATGATGAAAATTTGAGAGGAAAAAAACTATTAATGACGGAATTATTACTCACTATATATATTATTGTTCATAGGTTTTTTTGTGAGAGATAAAATTGGTTACTGTTTTGTTGTAAATAATTTTTTAGAATCAATTATGTTGAATATAAATACATTTAATTTTTTACATTAACAAAGTTATTTTTAATAATAATTTTTAAGTAACTTACAATATCGACTATTTATTTAATCCAAGTAAATAAATTATAATAATTTAAACTTTAAAATTTCTTACATTGACCATAAAAAAAAGAGATTTTTCTGTAGAATAAATCACAAATGCTAAAAAAATTATTCATCTATTCTATAAAAATTAGTAAGTTTAATTTATTCTTTAGTTAATTTATGGTATTAGCTGCAAAAAAAACTTATTTCAATTACTTCTGTTACAAATAAAGATTAAAAATTCTCACGATGCTTACGTCCCAAACGTGTTGACAGTCAGAATAGCATTCCACCGCAGGCTACACCACAATTGTATGTTTCAAACTCAAGCCCTAAAACTTAAATCACCAATTTCTATCTCTAACCCAATCCCCAAAATTCAAATCCCCAAATATTTTATTCCACATTTTAGTTTTATATATATATATATATATATATATAGAGAGAGAGAGAGAGAGAGAGAGAGAGAAATTCAGAGCAATCGCGAAAATTGTTTAGTATTTCCAATCGAACTACTTGAGCAAGATAGAAGAAGCAAGGAAGGGGCTTTTGATTGTTGGGACGTTACAGATACAGGGAGAGAGCAATTCGGAGCAATCACAATTCAACCACCACTTAGGTAAGTAACTAGATACAAACCCGCGCGTTGCGGCGAGATTATTCAATTTTTTAATAATAAATGTGTACGTACAATTAATAAATTAAAATATAATAAAAAGAGTAAATTGGTGTGCGATGATCAAATTTTACACAGAAAAATAAATAAATATACATTGTAGGGGGGTAGTGGTGAGAGTTTACCAGTCTGTGCATTACACTCTAAGTATGTGACTATTGCTTTTAGGCTAGTGGGAAAGTAAGTGACCTCAACTTGTGGACAAATTATTTTTTCTACTCTTCCTTTTTTCTATTTTTTTCAATTTTTCTTGACCAAAGTTTAGCCAACTGATTTATTTTGCCCTTCCTTTACTACATTTGTAATTTGTTTACTGTGAAGAAAGGGTTGCCACAAATTAACTTTTTACAATCCATAACAAAAAGAGAATAAAAGGGTATGAGAAGGTTTAAAAAATCTCTTAAAAATACAATTAGAAAGTAAATGCTCAAACTATTCAGCCCAAGCATATAGCAAAATAGCTGGGCAAACTACAAGCTTAGAACCTTCATTCAAGAAACAGCCTTCAATTGCAATGGCCTGAAAACAAAGTCAGTGTTCAAATTAGTAATGCCACATTGTAGGTAATTTTGAGTGATGTGTGTATGAAATACAGTACATGACACAATAGCTTGAAAATATCTACCTCTAACCATTCCCTTGTAAATAATGCAGTAAACATCAAGCACATAACTATTCAAAAAGTCAAAAAACTAACTATCTATAGTTGGCCTAATGTAAGCATGTGAAATGAACTTTCTAGTGGTTTCCTTTCCTTGGTTAGCTGCACAGAAACTTGCAAATAACAATAAGCATGCTCCTAACATGAACAAAGCATAACACAAAATATTAGGTGACAATGTAGCTACTACTTTTAGCAACAGATGTCCAAATATTAGCATAGTCTAAATACCTATATATGCTACTTAATAAGAACATTCAGTAGAAATATTTAATCCATGATCGTTCTTAAAACTACTGTGACAACCAAGAAATTCGGATTGTCCATAATCTAAGATTTAAAGAATTAGTTATTAATAAAATGAATTTTTATTAATAATATTTTGTGCTATGTGTTTATTAATCATTCTAGAACCTAAGATGATTATAAGTCGGGATGATTCTGGCTACGAGCTAGATTGAACGAGTAAGAATTTTCAAGATGAAAACAAAATATTTCCGGGATTAAAAATTTTTTTGGGGAAAAAGACGAAATAGGCACTATTCACCTGACGAAACCTAACGGTTAGGGTTTGAATAACCTAAGCCTTTTCGAGAGTTCGGTATGTCAAAATGACATTTCGTCGAAAGATTTGACGATAATATGTCGTGAAAAGTTACATAAGTTGATAAGCGTTTTTCTTGAAAAACGAAGAGAAATCGGACAAAATAAAAATGACGAAAATTACTGTTATGTACTTTTCAATAGTTTAACTACGTTAGGGGAAAACGTGAAGGAAAACGCTTGACACCAAAAAGTGTTTTTCAGTTTTTCAGAAATCCAAAGAATACATAAAAGTTAATCGGTAAAGAAAAGATGAAATATCTAAAAATATTTGGATTCCGAGAATTGTAGTTTTTAAAAGTGTTAGACGAAACCCGAAAGACGGAACCACGAAACTTTAAGGCTATGTTTCGTGAATAGTAAGGAGGTTAACTAAGGAGGTGGAAATTGTAAACTTAAGGGCTAAGTAAACTTAGGGAGTAAGTAAACTTAGTGCTTAAGTCATGAATAGTATGGAGGTTTGGGGACGAAATGACTAAAATACCCCTATCCTTGGTTTTCTATAAATAGGAAGCTTATTTCATTATTTTGGGATTTTGAAAATCCTACACTTTGAGAGAGAGAGAGAGAGAGAGAGAGAGAGTTTGGATGGGAGAAAGAAGAGGAAAAGAAAGCGGAAAAGCTTGCTTGTGAGCAACCTTTGTTCGACGAAAGAAGATTAAAGAAGAGAGGTAATCCAAAAACCGAACTTTTGATGAATTTTTCTATGTTAAAATATAGTTTAATGAGAATATGAAGTAAAAGATGTAAGAATGATTTCATATGGTTGAAATCATGAGAAAATGAAGAAATAAGAATTTAAAGTTTAGTTTATAAATTTCATAAGGAAGTAGACGATTTATAATGAATTAGAATGATCCGAGTGGATTATATGAATGAGTAGGTGAAATAAGTAAGGAATGGTGTTCTATAACATAAAATTCCAAGAAAAAGTGAAATCATAATCAAAATATCGATTAAAAGTGAAGAACGAACGAAGAACACGAAGAACACAGGAAGAACACGAAGAACGTTGTTGATAGACAAATTTAAAACCATCGTAGTATAATTATTGTTGATGGACAAGTTTAAAACCATCGCGTATAAGTTAGATGCTTGTTGCTTGGTTAGGAACGATAGAAACGTTCATGAAGAATGGATTAAAACGGAGCTATAACGAAGTTATAGCAAAAATTTTGTAAATGACGAACGAGAATTAGAAAGTTAGTAAATGAACCCGAATGTGTAGGGTTTCATAAGAAAGTAAGAGAATGTAGAAAACGAGAGTTGTGGACTCAAGAACAAACGAGTTTCGAGTTTGGATGTCCGAATTACGGATGAGCGAACGAAGAGCGTTAAAAATGTAAAACAAACACAGGGTGAAGATCAAGCCAATTTAATGGCACGTTAATGAATTCAGAATGAAGTTTTGTCTGAGGGGTATTGAAGTATGTAAGATAAGGAAGAAAATGGCTTTGGAAAGACCTCATTCCGAGTTATAATGAATAAGTTATGGAAGCGGAAAGTAAGCATCTCAAAATGATCGAAGACTTAAAAAAATTTCTAGGGTTAGGGCTTGGCACCGCGGCGCTAGCCATGCATTGTAAGGTGACGCTGCAGTGCTAGACCAGGGAGCCGGGTACTTCAAACTCGCGCCGCAGCACGAGAGATAGAAGGGAAAGTGGCATCGCAGCGCCAGTGTTGGGAAAAAGCCTGAGAAGAGCTTTTAACTGCTCAGCTCTTGGGGGAAACGTAAGGAAAGATAAAGAACATAATGTTCAACTAATGTAACACTTAATCAAGTGTTTTAAACCTTTAATGAAGGTTGAACGAAAAGATTAAATGAGATTAAAAGAATATGAACGCGGGTTACGAAACTAATATCTAGGGAACGTAGTAGCGATAAACGAGCGTGAGGGATTGTTATAATTGTTATTCCTTAGACGTTGAGTGATGAGAGTAACGTACAATATTTCGATATTATGATATGGTAGTGAGAGATAAGTGTAAAGCGTATAGTCACTGTGAATGAAATGCATTTGCGTTGAATGACCAGTCTTAGCATACCGCGAACCGTATGGCTTCGACATTAAGGAAGAATAACGAATGGTATTAAGAAAGCCGTAGTGAACGATAAGAAGATTAACGAAAGTTGAATGTGAGTCGGAATAGAAGGTTAGAATGAAATGCAAGCGTTGAACACTTTAACCGATGTGAAAGTTGAGTGTACGCAAATATTAAATGGGCTGAACCTACACCCTGTGTATGGTTTGACCGTATGATAATGAAGACCAATGATTAAACCGGGAACGGTAAAGAAGTTGAATTAAAGACAATAACGTTTAATGTAACGAAGCCGAGTTAATGATTAACTAGAATGATCGCTCTGAGTATACAAAAGACTGTATGACTTAGACGATAAAGAGTGAATCCTGAGGTGTGGAATTTAGTTACCAGGAAGCCATAAGGAATGAGAAATTGACTTAACGAAGATTATAGTTTAATAGTTCAGATAAGTTAAGATAATTAAGGTTGTGGTGCAATCGTAACCTTTGATGGTTGACATATGGGATCTGGGCAAAACAATTCCTTCAGAGAGCGAAGGTATATACAAAACTGGTAACCGATCTAACTCACTATGATGGCAGTGTAGACGAGACGGGGAACTTATTTGTTGGTTGTTTAAGGGAAACCACTCAGAGTACCATATGGACTACTAGCAGAGAAGCGATGTGTGTTGAGTCCTAGAGAAGTTATAAGAAGAATATAAGAATGTAAAACATCAAAGATGATGAATGTAGAAGTAAGACAAATCCATATGTCATGAAGCCGTAGAATTGTAATGAAAGTGGTCGCGTAAACTTTGGTTGCAAGAACGGGAACCCTAAGAAGTAAAGTTAAGCAAACTAATACATAAGTCAAATATACATGACTAATTGGTGTATGTGTTATTTTTCTTATGTGCTACATAGGAATTGGAATGAGCAGTTCAGCGTAAGCTATAGTTGTGTGTATGGCAAGTTTCCTAACTTCATTCATATTCTAAATGAATGCTAGTTTCTTAAGCTTCTCAGATGTTAAACTTGGGAAGTTCTGTCTATGTACGAATGTGCGATATTTGTACAAAGTGGTATAACGTATGAGGCCTTGAGCCATAATGTGAATACTTTTGTGTTTCTATGAGATGAATTGTTATAACGACCCCAAAATTCATACAATTTAACTCTCAACTTTGGTCGTTAAAAACACATTTACCTTCTAATTTTACATCAATATTCGATGTTAAACTTTATAAAATGTAGAATAATTTAAACTTTTATGTCTTCTTACTTTAATTCCCTGAATTAAAACCTTTATCATCTACATGTCTTTGAATTAATCTTATTTTATGATTCACTTTATCACTGTTATTATATAAAATTTTACATTTGAATCCGATAACCTTTACATAGCAGATAACTCTAACTTTAGCTTTACAACTCAACATCAAACTATACATCATAAAACATTTAGTACATCTAATGAGTCTTAATCATGGTTTAAAGAAATAACAACTTTAGCTAAAATAGTAATCTTTGTGTATTATTTTTGATCCACGTCATTCAAGTAGCACATAGTGTTACCTTTAATCCTTAACCTGCAAAAATTGTTATTTGCAAGGTTGAGCTTGATAGCCCAGTAAAATATAACAGTTTCCATGCATCACATAGCACATAATAACATACACAACATATATCTCATAAATATTGGACTAACATAACATACGTGCCACAGTTCATATAACAAGTATAAAGATTGAGCTCATTACTCAATTAGCAAGCTTTATTCAAACAACATAGTCATAAGTTGACTTTAACATTTCATACTCACAACATATATATAACACATCATGCTCTTTGCAATAAAGATTTAAAATAGTTAATCATCAAGTTCACATAGCAAATGGAAACTGAAAGACTTGTCTGATTCGTTGCTTACCAACTACAGTTTATTGCCTTGCGTTCATCCTACAATAGTTTAGAAGTTCATATATACAAGCATCAGTTACATATACACAATGAAATCAATTAGATTGCATTGACTCTTCATCTTATCCTTTTATTTCAAAACATTTCATTCTAATCGTCACTCAATGTTCAATCTAGTATTTAATTCTTGTTACGACATCTCTTTGTTCAATCAGTTTAATTACATTAAAATTCCTTTTCCTTCTCATTACATTGCACTTTAATTGACACTTGACATTCAGTTAAATCTTTAACCTTGTCTTTATATCACCTTCGATATATAATGGTTGTTAACATTATTTTAGTTAACCTTCATCTCATATTTCTATATACTTCTCTTTTAGTCGACACTTAGCATTTAGTTAAGTCGTCATAGCTTGATATTACATTATATTAATATATTATCTTCATTAAAGTTAATTAAATCAACTTCCATCTCATGCTTTTAAATTACTTCATTCAAATGGTTACATAACATTTAGTCAAGTTCTTACAATCTTGCATCTACATCCTTTTAGATGTATATTAGGATAGTTAATAATTAACTTAACCTTCCTATCATTATTTAAATTTTATTTTATACTTTTGAGTTATTTCTTATAATTGGTACTTAACATGTGGTTAAGTTCTTCACTTATGTCTCCACATCATTATCTTGCATGCTAAACTAGATTAGACCCTTGCTTGACAATCCTCAAATAGATAGAGTTCTTTGCTTAAAGTTTCAAGAGTAACGCAGATGCACGACTCTGTCACGCCCAAGCCTTAACCCAAGAATCACAGTGTTCGCATATTGGTCACACTTCACATGATGAATTAACCAGCCTTGTTAAATTGCGTCTTGTGAGATAAACTAAAACAATTTGACTAGCTCGTTACATGTGATTGCCCAATTCAAACAAAAACACTATAAAATTAACAAACCTAAACATCTAAAACTCTATAATAACATAGTTAAGCACGTTATACACCATCATATACACAAAAACATTACATATATACAATTTTGAGGAATCAAAACCCTAGTTTTTCAAATTTCTTCAATTTTGACACTTTTAACGAATTTGATCGCCACGAACTCGTTTCTTAACCAATTGACATTATTTAAACTACGCCGCTTTCGTTTCTTAACATACTAACGTATTCTAACATCAAATAACAAATTATAACACATATTAAGCATGAAATTTTGTACTTTCTAAAGTCATTTTTGAACAAAAATACTGTTATTTACTTTTCTCCTTATGAACCCAAATTTCATGTATTTGAACACCAAACAACACTCACATACAATGATTAACAGATTCTAACACCTTACTTATATGTATACATATCAATTCAACATGATTTCCAAATCATATAGAATATATAGTACCAAAATTAAGATTTAAAATCAAGAATAGTTTATACCTTGATTTAACAAAACGATTAGCAAACCTTTCTCTTCCACTTGACAATCACATAAAATTCTCTCAAGCTCTCACTCTGAATCTCTTCTGTATTTTTCTTAGTTTAGCCTTAGATAAAATAAAATGCGTGAACAAATACTGAGTCCCACTAACCCACGATATACTTCAGTTATAAAACCCAACAGGCGTCAGTTAAAATAAACCAAAGGCCATAAGGCTGTGTTTGCTTTACACAAAATCTCCTCCATACTAGATTATTTTAATAGTATTATATTATATAGTTTTTATTTGTCACACATGTAACCAATTTACATAACTTACAATAATAAATATAATAATTATAATTTTTATTATAATTATTCTGATGATTAATAAATAATTATATATCTAATTTAATTAATAAACTAGACTTAAACATCACTTTATTTAACTACTTATTTTCTTTAATATTAAACAACTCATTTAATTTAATTAATTCATTAAATTAAATCTTCAACGAATAAAATTTATGTTTGCTTTAACTTAATTATCATACACACGTAACTAAATTATTATACCACAATTTCATAAATTATTTATTTATTTCGATAAATAAATTAATTAAAATATTTATTTAATATAATAAATATTTAAAATTAATTACAAAATTTATTTAATATCTTCAATAGTTAACTTAACTATTAAACCTCACTTTCCCAATATATGAATATATATTTCTCTTCACACCAGATCACATATTTCAAAATATATAGTACGTATATATAAATACTCAAACTCAAAACATTTCATAATAAGAATTTTAATTATCATATTCCTATTTTAATAACTTATAAAATTTCGGGTTGTCACATCCTTCCCCCCTTATAAGGATTCCGTCCTCGGAATCAACGAAACCTCCCTTACTCGGTTTTCACAAAATCTCTTTTCAAAATTTATCATCGAATATCTTCAACACATTACCTTAATATTGGTTTTATTTATTACCACTACCACCATTCTTCATAATAAATTCTTGTAAGTTTTATTTCATAACATTTACTTAGACTCAATTATATTTGAATATTACATATTCTTTGACCCCTTCATTATCTTTCTCTAAGGATCATTATCATATTCTATATTCTCAAACTCTCGGGACATTACATTCACCCCTTCTTCTAAGAATTTCGTTCTCGATATTTTGACTTACTAATATTCATTCATTCCATTTATCAAAATAGATTTTCTGTTAATTTCTATTTATTCATTAGGTTCTGTAACCAAATTCTTTCTCTAAGGATCTTTCTAAGATCATCATATTCCTCACCTCTTCCTTTTCTAAGAGTTTCACATTTCTCTTCTTTCTGTAATTTCATTTCTTTCTTGAAATTATTATGTTTTGCTTAATTTTCTCATCCTTTCCACTTTCACCTTTCAGAATAACAAGAATCTTCCACAATTGCTCAATAATTGGGAAGCGATATGAATAACAGGAATTTAAAAGATTCCAAATCATGCTGAGGAGTCATAAGACCTTGAACTGCGTCCCTAGGTTATCAAGTATCTCAACTTGAACCTTTAACGGTTATAAGACTATACGGACCTTGAACTCTTCTCCAGGTTTAACAGTGCATCACCACTGTAAACTGTCTTTAACAGAATGTTTAGCAATCACACAGACTGAAAACACTCTCTGCAAGTACTCTAGGTGATCAGCCTGTCGTACCCCTACGTCGTGCACAATGTATTACATCTTAACATCGTAACGACTATATGCGTTACTTACGAAACCATTGTCTCCAATAACATTTCTCCTTTTACATGGTTGTTCACCTAAACTTTTCAACATCTGAATTTGCACCAAACAATTTGGTTTGGCATAACTTCTCAAGAAACGGTTGAATTTCATGAACATCTTTCAATATTCGTCTAGCTTAATCAAATAGCATAGACTTCTACAACACTTCGGACATCAATCAAAATATACATATACATATACATATATATATATATATATATATATATATATATTCTCATATCTTAAAGAAATCTCATAAATCTTTTATGGCGTCATGATTATGACGTTGTCATACTACATCACACCATAGTGGGCTGACAATCATATGATCACATCCAACACCAGGTTCCATTGCATTGATGACTTCATCGTTCATCATATCACCCGATACATATAATTAAAATATATTTTGAAAATTTAAAAATATTTTTTTTATCTAGCCAAAACAAACAGCATAGATACACGAATAATAGCACTGTTTTAAAAATTCTTTGGTTCACTAGTGTGATCCAACATTTTTCAAAAGTTAAAAGTATAACCATCGGCACGAAGTCAATAAATTTTGAAAATCTAGCAAAGCTAGAAGATTTGGAATATCTAATTTTCTCCATAAATTTCAATCTTTACTTCATTACCTCATTACTGACTAATTCTTTTTATTTCTAGCACCACTAATGCTCTTATACTAAATATTTTTGTATTTCAACTTACAATCTTCCTATACCCCCAGTATAGTTCATCAAACTTATCGCACATTGGAAGTTCAGGAACTTGCCACAATAATATGAGTTTAAGAACTTATCCTAGCCAGACCATATGCGTCCATTCGCTGAGGGGTTCAAAACATACCATATTATTGTGAGTCACGAACTTACCATATGCATTAGTTTTAAGAACTTCACCTAATCCTAAAAATATCTGACTAATCTTAATAGTTTCTAACTATCAAACATACACATCAGAAAAGAATCACATTTTTGCCACATATACAATGATAGCGCGACACCAACATTCCAATGATTATCAATGTGATAAACTGAGTGCAAGCACAAAACCCTCGCCCATACAAAGATTTGTACAACTCAGCCATCTCATGAGTCCTCAATTGAAATCCCACCTAACTTTATCTTACTCTTAACTTTCTCTTTGCTTGATACGAATTCCTCGTATCACATTATCTATAACTCCTCATGAGTTTATCTTGTACTATTTCATAGTACATCATCTTCATAGCATCAAGCTATAATTATTCAAACATTACAGACCATCTTTCTTTTATAACTTAAACAGATCACGTCGTGATCTTATTCTATAATCATCTCCCTTAAAATTCTTTTCTTAACTCGTGATCATTTTGTTTTACAATCCTCTTTCTTTCCTTTTTCATCATTTACGACATTATTCGTTATCTTGACTATTGGAGTTAGGTAACTCCCATTTCTTATCTTTATATCTCTTCATGATTCTTCGTTGAATTTTCTTGTTTATATAACAATTCTTCCTTTAATAATTTCTAACTTCATTCACATTGCTCAATATTTCATTCGAGTTCCACATTTTCATCATACGTATTCATTTTCTATACTTGGTACACATCGAGTCTCTAATAGTTTCAATATGGTACACTGAGTAGTTTTCCACAAACAACCAACAAACTAGGTTCCAAGTTGCTAGTTCGTATATACCCCCGCTCTATGAAGGAATTGTTTAACCCAGATACCATACATCAACTATTAAGGACTTCAATTGTACCATACCTAAATATAACTTTTTATTCTTAACTTCTTTATCATCTTCTCCTTTATTCTCTAAGGTTATAGCCTAGGGTACTCTTACCTAAGGTTTATAACCTACAGCTTTGATACCAACTGTAACGACCCCAAAATTCATACAATTGAATTCTCAACTTCGGTCTTTAAAAACACATCTACCTTCTGATTTTACATCAATATTCAATGTTAAACTTTATAAAATGCGAAATAATTTAAACTTTTATATCTTCTTACTTTAATTCCCTAAATCAAAACCTTTATCATCTACATGTCTTTGAATTAATCTTATTTTACGATTCACTTTATCACTGTTATTATATAAAATTTTACATTTCAATTCGATAACCTTTAAATAGCAGATAACTCTAACTTTAGCTTTACAACTCAACATCAAACTATACATCATAAAACATTTAGTACATCTCATGAGTCTTAATCATGGTTTAAAGAAATAACAACTTTAGCTAGAATAGTAATCTTCGTGTATTATTTCTGATCCACATCATTCAAGTAGCACACAGTGTTACCTTTAATCCTTAACCTGCAAAAATGGTTATTTGCAAGGTTGAGCTCGACAGCCTAGCAAAATCTAATAGTTTCCATGCATCACATAGCACAGAATAACATGCACAACATATATCTCATAAACATTGGACTAACATAACATACATGCCATAGTTCATATAACAAGTATAAAGATTGAGTTCCTTACTCAATCAACAAGCTTTAGTCAATCAACGTAGTCATAAGTTGACTTTAACATTTCATACTCTCAATATATATATAACACATCATGCTCTTTGCAATAAAGATTTAAAACAATTAATCATCAAGTTCACATAGCAAATAGGAACTGAAAGACTTGCATGATTCGTTGCTTACCAACTACAGCTTACTGCCTTGCATTCATCCTACAATAGTTTAGAAGTTAATATATACAAGCATCAGTTTCATATACACAATGAAATCAATTAGATTGCATTAACTCTTCATCTTATCCTTTTATTTCAAAACATTTCATTCTAATCGTCACTCAATGTTCAATCTAGTGTTTAATTCTTGTTACGACATCTCTTTGTTCAATCAGTTTAATTACATTAAAATTCCTTTTCCTTCTCATTACATTGCACTTTAATTGATACTTGACATTCAGTTAAGTCTTTAACCTTATCTTTATATCACTTTAGATATATAATGGTTGTTAACATTATTTTAGTTAACCTTCATCTCGCATTTCTTTATACTTCTATTTTAGTCGACACTTAGCATTTAGTTAAGTTGTCATAGCTTGATATTACATTATATTAATGTATTATCCTCATTAAAGTTAATTAAATCAACTTCCATCTCATGCTTTTAAATTACTTCATTCAAATGGTTACATAACATTTAGTCAAGTTCTTCCAATCTTGCATCTACATCCTTTTAGATGTATATTAGGTTAGTTAATAATTAACTTAACCTTCCTATCATTATTTAAATTTTATTTTACACTTTCAAGTTATTTCTTTTAATTGGTACTTAACATGTGGTTCAGTTCTTCACTTATGTCTCCACATCATTATCTTGCATGCTAAACTAGATTAGACCCTTGCTTGACAATCCTCAAATAGATGAGACTTCTCTCGCTTACAGGCTCGATGGCACGGCATGCAAGACCGCTTCCCAAGCCTTCAAGCACCTGCTAAGAATTGCTTGGGTGTGCATTCATGATGAATCAGCGTAGTCGCCATTGCCATTTCGACTTAGGTAATAAGACACAAGTAATTGCAGGCATACAGAATGAAAAATGCAGAGAAGACTCTATTACATAGCAGTTGCCCAATTCAAACCAAAACACTACAAAATTCACAAACATAAACATCTAAAACTCTATAATAACATAGTTAAGCATGTTATACACCATTCTATATCCAAGAACATTACATATACACAATTTTGAGGAATCAAAACCCTAGTTTTCCAAATTTCTTCAATTTTGACACTTTTAACGAATTCGATCGCCACTAACTCGTTTCTTAACCAATTGGCATGATTTAAACTACGCCGTTTTCATTTCTTACCATACTAACATATTCTAACATCAAATAATAGATTATAACACATATTAACCATGAAATTTTGTACTTTCTAAAGTTATTTTTGAACAAAAACACTGTTATTTACTTTTCTCCTTATAAACCCAAATTTCATGTATTTGAACACCAAACAACACTCACATACAATGACTAACAGATTCTAACACCTTACTTATATGTAGACATATCATTTCAACATGATTTCCAAATCATATAGAATATATAGTACCAAAATTAAGAGTTAAAATCAAGAATAGTTTATACCTTGATTTAACAAAATGATTAGCAAACCTTTCTCTTCCACTTGACAATCACAGAAAATTCTCTCAAGCACTCACTCTCAATCTCTTCTATATTTTTCTCTCTTGTTTCCTTAAACCCTCTGTTCTTAGTTTAGCCTTAGATAAAATAAAATGCGTGAACAAATACTGTGTCCCACTTACCCACGATATACTACAGTTATAAAACCCAACAGGCGTCAGTTAAAATAAACCAAAGGCCATAAGGTTGTGTTTGCTTTACACAAAATCTCCCACATACTAGATTATTTTAATAGTATTATATTATATAGTTTTTATTTGACACACCTGTAACCAATTTACATAACTTACAATAATAAATATAATAATTATAATTTTTATTATAATTATTCTGATGATTAATAAATAATTATATATCCAATTTAATTAATAAACTAGACTTAAACATCACTTTATTTAACTACTTATTTTCTTTAATATTAAACAACTCATTTAATTTAATTAATTCATTAAATTAAATCTTCAAACGAATAAAATTTACCTTTGCTTTAACTTAATTATCATACACCCATAATGAAATTATTATACCACAATTTCATAAATTATTTATTTATTTCGATAAATAAATTAATTAAAATATTTATTTAATTCAATAAATATTTAAAATTAATTACAAAATTTATTTAATTTCTTCAATAGTTAACTTAACTATTAAACCTCACTTTCCCAATATATGAATTTATATTTCTCTATTTTGGATCACATATATTTATAAAATATATATATATATATATATATAAATACTCAAACTCAAAATATCTCATAATAAGATTTTTAATTATCAAATTCCTATTTTAATAACTTATAAAATTTTGGGTTGTCACATCCTTCTCCCCTTATAAGGATTCCGTCCTCGGAATCAACAAAACCTCCCTTACTCAGTTTTTAAAAAATCTCTTTTCAAAATTTATCATCAAATATCTTCAACACATTACCTTAATATAGGTTTTATTTATTACCACTACCACCATTCTTCATAATAAATTCATGTAAGTTTTATTTCATAACATTTACTTAGACTCAATTATATTTGAGTATTACATATTCTTTGACCCCTTCATTATCTTTCTCTAAGGATCATTATCATATACTATATTCTCAAACTCTCGGGACATTACAATTGTTCTGGGATTTAACTGTTCAATAAGAGAATGCTCTGTTTATTCATGACCCGTTATTGTTAAGTCTGTTTAAAATGATAGGAATCGAGATTATTCCTATTATTCAAGCTGCTTCATAACCTTTATTCGGTTATTAAAGTTCTAAAGGAATGTTTGAATTGTTGAATTTGTTTGTTCAACTGATATGACTTGCTGGGCAATTAAATGCTCACACTTGCTTTACATGAAAAACATTTTTCAGCGTACGATGTTAGATAAACTTAAGGATCCCGTAAAGATCAAGCTGATCGGTATCCAGATGAAGTGTCATTCAGTATGTGATTGAGCGAGAAGATCAAGTGAAGACTTGTAATGTAGAATGATAAAATCAACCTATAGACTAATTTAATGAACAGTTATGTATCCTTGGTGGCGGATGAAAGTCACTCTTATAAGATGTAAAGAATAATGTAATTATCATTATTTATAATGAAAGGAGTTATAAGGTTTTAGAACCTGGGAAATTAGAATGTATGCTATTATATTTCAGTATATAATGATTTATGTTTGGATGAATGATGTACTCATGACGTACGGAATCCGGGTGTGAAGATAGACCGAATTTTGGGGTGTTACAAGTTGGTATCAGAGCTGATAGGTTATAAATCTTAGGTAAGAGTACCTAAGACTATAATCGTAGAGAGAGGGATAAGAAGATCACCACGTGATCATAGTGAATCGTAGTAACAGATGAGTTGTTAAACGATGAATGATTTATAGTACTACGAAGTAGTACGGGAAGAAGAACTCAGATTAAGTTGTAAAGGATAGCATATGAATTAAAGAAAATTCGTATTAAGTAAAGAGAAATTTAGAAGTTGTAAAATTTCAATTGAGGACTCATGTGATAGCTGGGTTATATGAACCTTTGTTATGGGCAGAGGTTTGTGCTTGGTGTAACAACTGCTTAGCTTATTACAGTGATAATCATTGGAATTGGTTGCCCTATCAAGATGTATATGACAAGAAGGTGAATCTTTTCTCATGTATATACTTGATAGGTAGAGAACAATAAGGTAGGTGCGAGTTCTAGAAACTCATACTTATGGTACGTTCGTGACTCATAATGATATGGTAGGTTTTTGAACTTCTTAGTGAATGGATGCTTATGGTCTGTCCGGGATAGTTCTTAAACTCATATTATTGTGGAAAGTTCCTGAACTCATAATGTGTGGTAAGTTGATGGACTGTACCAAGGTATAAGGATGTTTAGACTGAAAATAAGTTATTTTCAATAGGCTTAGTATTGAAGGTGCTAGAGAAGATTAAGTATTGTCACAAGTAAGACAATGAAATAAGATGGAGAATAAGATATTTTAAGTTATCTAGCTATTCTAGATTTTAAACTTTATTGAAATCGTGCTTATGTGTGCGCGTTTTGAAAATGAAAGAATTGGTTCAACTTTTGTAACCAATGGATTTTTAACGAACTATTCTTGGTATGTCTATGCTAATTGTTTCGGCTAGACAGAAATTGATTTGAAATATCAAAATGAATTTTATATCATTTGTGCATTCGGTGCAAGAATGGTGAAGGATGGAGTTATTAATGCAATTGAACCTAGTGTTGGATGTGATCTTAGGATCAATAACCCGCTATGGTATGATGTATAATGATGAAGTCACAAACTGATGAAGTCCTCAACGTACCGTGAAAAGTACGGTATCATGACATCATAAAACATTTTGATGAATTGAAAAAGAATTTAAAGAAGTAGTTGATATCAATTGAGTTAACTAGACGAATGTTTCAAGTTGATATCCAATTTATTGATATGGTCTAAGCTACTTGATTTGGCTAAGATGAATAGTATGCCATGTTTAAAAGAAAATCAAGCTTTCTTTGAAGAAGTTGTGTCAATCCAAATTGTTTTGGTACAGAATCTAATGATTAAGTCTGAGGTGAACACACCCTCAAATGGGGTTATACAATGGGTTAGTCGCCTACGTATGAAAGAGGTAGTTTACCTTCTTGGTGATTGTAAACTTACCGTGGAAAGAAAGGTTACGGCATTATGTTATTAAACCTAGTAAGAGTTCATGGTCAATTTGACCCCTCAGTAAAAGTATGAAATATTTTAAAGGAATTCTTATATTCCTCGTTATTCATTTTACTTCATAATTCTTGATAAGTTATGAAGGTGAGAGAATGTTTGAAAGATAAGAACTTCTTTGAAGAGAAGTTGAGAAGAGGGGTAGGCTAAAAATTTCGAGGACGAAATTCTGTGAAGAAGGGGTGAATGTGATGACCCGAGTATGGGTGTGGTTTTAGAAAATTTCGAGGAAGGATTTTTATAAGGGAGGAAGAATGTGACAACCCGAAAATTCGGATTGTCCATAATTTAAGATATAAAGAATTACTTATTAATAAAATGAATTTTTATTAATAGTATTCTGTGCTATGTGTTTATTAATCGTTCTAGAACCTAGGATGATTATAAGTCGGGAGGATTCTGGCTGTGAGCTAGACTGAACGACTAAGAATTTTCAAGATGAAAATAAAATATTTCAGGGAAAAAATATTTTTGGGGAAAAAGACGAAATAGGCACTATTCACCCGACGAAACCTAAGGGTTAGGGTTTGAATAATCTAAGCCTTTTCGAGAGTTCGGTATGTCAAAATGACATTCTGTCGAAAGATTTGACGATAATATGTTGTGAAAAGTTAAGTAAGCCGATAAATGTTTTTCTCGAAAAATGTGCAGAAATCGGACGAAATAAAAATGACGAAAAGTACCGTTATATATTTTTCACTCGTTTAACTACGTTAGGGGAAAACGTGAAGGAAAACGCTTGACACCAAAAAGTGTTTTTTAGTTTTTTGGAAATCCGAAGAATATATAAAAGTTAATCGGTAAAGGAAAGATGAAATATCCAAAAATATTTGGATTCCGTGAATCGGAGTTTTTCAAACTGTCGGACAAAACCCGAAAGACGGAACCACGAAACTTACAGGCTATGTTTTGTGAATAGTAAGGAGGTTAACTAAGGAGGTGGAAATAGTAAACTTAAGGGCTAAGTAAACTTAGGGAGTAAGTAAACTTAGTGCTTAAGTCATGAATAGTAAGGAGGTTTGGCGGGCGAAATGACTAAAACACCCCTAGCCTTGGTTTTCTATGAATAGGAAGCTTATTTCATTATTTTGGGATTTTAAAAATCTTACACTTTGAGAGAGAGACAGAGAGTTCAGATGGGATAAAGAAGAGGAAAAGGAAGCGGAAAAGCTTGCTCGTGAACAACCTTTGTCCGGTGGAGGAAGATTAAAGAAGAGAGAAAACCAAACTTTTAATGAATTTTTCTATGTTAAAACATAGTTTAATGAGAATATGAAGTAAAAGATGTAAGAATGATTTCATATGGTTTAAATCATGAGAAAATGAAGAAATAAGAATTTAAAGTTTAGTTTATAAATTTCTTAAAAAAGTATACGATTCATAATGAATTGGAATGATCAGAGTGGATTATATGAATGAGTAGGTGAAATAAGTAAGGAATGGTGTTCTATAACATCAAATTCTAAGAAAAAGTGAAATCGTAATCAAAATATCGATTAAAAATGAATAACGAACGAAGAACATGAAGAACACGGGAAGAACACGAAGAACGTTGTTGATGGACAAATTTAAAACCATTGTAGTATAATTGTTGTTGATGGACAAGTTTAAAACCATCGCGTATAAGTTAGATTCTTGTTGCTTGGTTAGGAACACTAAAAACGTTCATGAAGAACGGATTAAAACGGAGCTATAACGAAGTTATGGCAAAATTTTTGTAAAAGACGAACGAGAATTAGAAAGTTAGTAAATGAACCCGAATGTGTAGGGTTTCATAAGAAAGTAAGAGAATGTAGAAAATGTGAGTCATGGACTCAAGAACGAACGAGTTCCGAGTTTAGATGACCGAATTACGGATGAGCGAACGAAGAGTGTTAAAAACGTAAAACGAACAAAGGGTGAAGATCAAGCCAATCGAGTGGCACGTTAAATTATTCAGAATGAAGTTCTATCCAAGGGGTATTGAAGTACATAAGATAAGGAAGAGAATGGATTTGGAATAACCTCGTTCCGAGTTATAATGAATAAGTTATGGAAGCGGGAAGTAAGCATCTCAGAACGATTAAAGACTTAGAAAAAAAAATTAGGCTTAGGGCTTAGTTCCATGGCACCAGCCATGCCTTGTAAGGCAGCGCTGCAGCGCCAGACCAGGGAGCAAGGTACTTTAAACTCGCACTGTGGTGCGAGAGATAGAAGGGAGAGTGGCGTCGCAGTGCCAATGTAGGGAAAAAGCCTGAGAAGAGCTTTTAACTGCTCAGCTCTTAGGGGAAACATAAGGAAAGATAAATAACATAATGTTCAACTAATGTAACACTTAATCAAGTGTTTTAAACCTTTAATGAAGGTTGAACAAAAAGATTAAACGAGATTAAAAGAATATGAACGCGGGTTACGGAACTGATATCCGGGGACCGTAGTCGTGATAAACGAGCGTGATGGATTGCTCTAATTTTGATTCCTTAGACGTTGAGTGACGGGAGTAACGTATAACATTTTGATGTTATGATATGGTAGCAAGAGATAAGTGTAAAGCGTATAGACGCTTTGAACGCAACGCATTTCCGTTGAATGACCGGTCTTAACATACCGCGAATCATATGGCTTTGACATTAAGGAAGAATAATGAATGATATTAAGAAAGCCGTAGTGAACGGTAAGAAGATTAACGAAAGCCGAATGTGAGTCGGATAAGAATGTTAGAATGAAATGTAAGCGTTGAACACTTTTACCGACGTGAAGGTTGAGTTTATGCAAATATCAAACGAGCTGAACCTACACCCCGTGTATAGTTTGACCGTATGATAATGAAGACCAATGATTAAATCGTGAACGGTAAAGAAGTTGAATTAAAGACAATAACTTTTAAAGTAACGAAGCCGAGTTAATGATTAACTGGAATGATCGCTCTGAGTATACAAAAGACTGTATGACTTAGACAATAAAGAGTGAATCTTGAGGTGTGGAATTTAGTTTCCAGGAATCCATAAGGAATGAGAAATTGACTTAACGAACATTATAGTTTAATAGTTCGGATAAGTTAAGATAAGTTAGGTTGTGGTGCAATCGTAACCTTTGATGGTTGACATATGGGAGCTGGGCTAAATAATTCCTTCAGAGAGCAAAGGTATATACAAAACTAGCAACCGATCTAACTCATTCTGATGGCAGTGTAGACGAGACGGGAACTTGTTTGTTGGTTGTTTGTGGGAAACCACTCAGAGTACCATATGGACTACTAGCAGAGAAGCGATATGTGTTGAGTCCTAGAGAAGTTAAAAGAAGAAGATAAGAATGTAAAACATCAAAGATGATGAACGTAGAAGTAAGACATATCCATATGTCATGAAGCCGTAGAACGGTAATGAAAGTGGTCGCGTAAACTTTGGTTGCAAGAACGCGAACCCTAAGAAGTAAAGTTAAGCAAACTAATGCATAAGTCAAATATACATGACTAATTGGTGTATGTGTTGTTTTTCTTATGTGCTACATAGTTACTGGTATGAGCAGTTCAACGTAAGATGTAGCTGTGTGTAAGGCAAGTTTCCTAACTTCATTCATATTCTAAATGAATGCTAGTTTCTTAAGCTTCTCAGATGTTGAACTTGGGAAGTTCTGTCTATGTGCGAATGTGCAATATTTGTACAAGGTGGTAGAACGTACTAGGTCTTGAGCCATAATGTGAACACTTCGGTGTTTCTATGAGATGAACTTTTCTGTTATTTAACTGTTCAATAAGAGAATGCTCTTTTTATACATGATCCGTTATTGTTAAGTCTGTTCTAATGATTCTAGCCAGACAGAATGTGTATGAAAAAGGTAGAAGAATGAAAGTATTTTAAAATGAAAGTGAATATTGTTTTAAAATGATAGGAATCGAGATTATTCCTATTATTCAACCTGCTTCATAACCTTTGTTCGGTTATTAAAGTTCTAAAGGAATGTTTGAATTCTTGAAGTTGTTTGTTCAACTGCTATGACTTGCTGGGCAATTGAATGCTCATACTTGCTTTACATGAAAAACATTTTTCAGCGTACGATGTTAGATAAACTTAAGGATCCCGTAAAGATCAAGCTGATCGGTATCCAGATGAAGTGTCATTCAGTATGTGATTGAGCGAGAAGATCAAGTGAAGACATGTAATGCAGAATGATAAAATCAACGTATAGACTAATTTAATGAACAGCTATGTATCCTTGGTGGCGGATGAAAGTCACTCTTGTAAGATTTAAAGAATAATGTAATTATCATTATTTGTAATGAAAGGATTTATAAGGTTTTAGAACCTGGGAAATTAGAATGTATGTTGTTATATTTCAGTATATAATGATGTATGTTTGGATGAATGATGTACTCGTGACGTACGAAATTCGGGTGTGAAGATAGACTGGATTTCGGGGTGTTACAACTACTTCCCAAATTATATACCCAATAACACATATGTGAGACATTTGAGAAGGTGAGTCGAGTAAAGGGAGTATAATACTTGTTGGACTTGCGCCCACAATGTGTCAAATTGCTTCTCTGTACAACACATTTCCAGTAATTGTCGGACACAAACTTTGGATCTTTGAAGAAAATAGATCATTTGGCTGCAACCCATAACATTGAGTACACATCAGCTTATACTAAAACCTCAGCAGAAATTAAATGTTTAATTGGTTTTCAAGTGACAGAATAAATCAATTGATGGCTTGAATACACCACAAAATAAAAGTAGAAAGAGCACAACATCAGCTTCACAGCTGGAGAACCAAAAGGGCAGTTCAGTAGTTTACCATCACTGCGTGCTCCACAAATATCATCCATTGCACAATAATCTATAGTGTCTTTGCCTACAACATTAAGTCAACTTTATAAGAGAGATTAGAATTTCCTATCGTAGGAGATTGCCCACACAACAAAATTGGGAATCAGAAGGGGGGTGATTGGGCAGGGGGAGATATAGTGAATGCACCTAACATTGCATTTTAAAACCCCTTCACATGTGACTGTACTCACTAAGCAAGCAGATAGGATCAACTTCATCCAAACTAGATAAAAATAAAAAAACTAATGTGCACAAACAGAAGTGGGAACCAAATGCAAATAGAGTGATAGAGACTTGGACACAAAAAAAGTGCAAAAATCAAAGATCTGATATTATGTTGTGCAACTGATTGCTCCAAATTTAAGTTCTTGCAGAATGGCCTCACCAATGGCATCAAGACCTCACATAGATAATTGTTAGAATCAAAACTATAATAACCGTATTATTTTCTTAATTTGGTGATGATATGAATTATTAAGAATAAGAAGTAATATAGAAGCTTGCAAATTTATGTCTTCAACATGTAGTAAACGTTAAAAGTAGTTGCAATAACACATATGCCAACAGGTTCTATTAGATGTAATAAACCAAAGTTAGAGTTTTCTCTTATTAGCTTAGAGAGCTTTTATATACATTCATAAATACATATGAATAAATAAATATATGTACTTTTGTAAGAATTTTTAGCATAATTAGTGTAAAAGAAGTCGTGCGCCATCAGTAAAAGCTCCAATTTTGTCTATACAAGTAAAGATTATATTTTTCCTTTAAGTCTATAAACATGATGAGAGAAGATTTTGTTCAGAAAATTTCATTTGGAAAACATATGTTGGAAACATACAAATACACTCCTACTATGTATGGTAACTCAATTCAAGCTTTGAATTAAAATTGAAAGCACATTTGTAATTCTCAAGAATTAAAATTTAGTTAAAATTTGGCACTCAATTCCAATTTCAAGGGTTGGAATTTTCTTGCCAAACATTGCTTCAAGAAAAATCTACACCTACTATAACATGGAAAATCCCAAATGGAAATCATATAAAAAAACAACATAAATAGATATTCATATGATGACAACAAACATGTGGCATGTTTAGAACTTACATAGGACCCGAATGGTAGGCGTTTGTCCCATTCATGAAAACCTCGCCATACATTTTGGTAGAATCTTAAGAACTCGAATAATTACAGACTGAAGCTTAAGAACTCGAAAAATTAAATCAATTGAAGGTGATAATTTCATATCGTTTTAAACTTATTGACAAAATGCAGTGTCCTATCAAGGAATATAAAGTATTAAGAGACATCCAAACTGAAAGGAAATAGAATATGCATCTAAAGGAGCCATGTTTGTATTATTGAATAGACAGATGCAAAAATGGTGGCTGAAAAATAAGGATATATGAGAGAGTGGAAATTTACCTTACCATGCTACCTATCAAAGCATCAGCTTTCTCATTTAACGCTTTTACATCCTTTTCTATTTTTATATTATTTCGAGTTGTATGTCTCATATAACATCAACAAACTTGAGATGGAGAGACAATTGATGTACATTACAATAACATCCTTGGTCATGACTACGCTACCGCTATTTCGAAACCAACCTCAAAGAAAACACATACCATAATAATTTCACCACAAAGTAAAATAGAAAGCACAAAATCAACTGGATATGTCTGTCAATTCTTGCTTCAAGTTCTTGTTGCAGTCAAATTTTGATAGAGACTGTAACTCCTTCACTTTCTCATGGATCTAAGACATGCCAATATTTAAACGTCATAAGAATGACTTTGCCTCAGCAAATTTAATACACGGTGCATTGGCATTAAGCGTAAGCTACACTACTAAAATAGAAAACTACTTGAACAATGTTGAACCAACTAATGGGAAAAAGTGTTGAGAAACATAACAATTAACATAAGACAGAACTATAAGACAATAAAATATTGGAAGTAGACAAATCCTAGAATAAAGCAACACAATACGATAAAAAAAGCTACATCTGCTGTTTAATGTTTAATCCATAAATTATCATTTATCCCCGAGATACAAATGAAGAGAAGCCAAGTTGTGGTCAAAGTAGAATTATGAAGGCTTTACTTGAGACAAAATAGTATAGAATTGAATAGAATTTGCCTCAAACTCCAAGTCCAAATTAATATAGGAATCATTTCTCTAAAATCATAGTTGGGTTCCTCTTGCATGAAAAGAATTCTTTTTCCTCCTCTACTTCTGTGTATTCAAATCGTTTGTTCAGGATCTAAATAAGTAACCAAGTTCTGAACAAAGACTTTACATAGTGATTGGAAAGAGCCACTCAAAATAGTCAACTTGTAATAAGCAACATAAAAATAAGCAACAATTAGCATGATCAGCTTGATACATAACAAACCTTGTAATTTCTTTTTTATAATTATTTTAGTGCTATAAATATAAAGACACTTAAAAAAAAATTGGTAATCATTTGTGTTTCATAGTCTCTCTTTCACTATCTCACATAAAGCGAACTCTTGCTTGTACACAACTAAACTGATTGAGCAAAGCATGTTAGCATAAATATAAAATTGTTGATGACATAGGAAGTAATATTAAGTTTATGACTTCAAGATATTGGCATATGAAATTAAAAATGATATTGACATAAGATCTTTCATGCTATTGACAACCTCAGATATATGTTACAAAGTGTAGCAGGAAAATTTAAGAAAGCAGTCTACCTGTAAGCACCGCACATCTACCTGTAAGCACCACACATAACTTTTGCTAATAAACATGTCAGCTAACATGACTTTTTAAGTTGTACAGTTAAACATTTCTAGACATACATATAGAAAAACAGAACAAACCGAATTAGACTAACATGTGCAGGAAAGTGTTCCGCTTTGGAAAAAATAGCTAACATGTGCAGGAAAGTGTTCCGCTTTGAATTGTCCCTACCTGAAACTATTTCTCATTCTTGCATATCAGATAATCAAACAGGGAAATAGCTAACATGTTCAGAGGACATATATGTCACACAGAATATATTACATTATATAATAACAATAGATTTACATTTTAACGAAATTCCATGAATAAAAATTGTAGACACTCAAAATTTTCTGCATACCTATTACTAACATTGCAGGAGGGCAGATTCGCCTTTCGGACATAACCCTGGAAGATAGCTCACATCCATTCTGGATACTACCGGAAGTTCAGTCCCAACCCCGGAACAAACACCTGGAACATTATTTCCAACCCCGGAACACACACCGGAAGGATCATTTCCAACCTCAGAGATAACCCTGAGTTTCGTCCTTGGCGATAACACCAAGGAATGATGTTGCAGTTTTGGCGATAACCCCAAAAATGCTTGTTTCAAATGCATGTGATCAGCTTCAATCAGACCTCCCGCCGAGGCACTCATACCTCAAACCCAGAGCTAACACCGGGCAGACAGACATTCTCACAGATGATATTGTGGCATTCAAACAAGCAGTCCAATCTCAGATGTAACCCTGAGAAACGACTGCTTTCAACTCAAATCGGCGATAACCCCGGTGAGGAGTCACATGTAATCTTGCTACCTCAACACTTGTGCGTCGTCTCAACACTTCAGACATACATACATACAACAATGTCCTACAAGAACCAAGGAGTTCCAATCCCGAGTGACTATTATGCGTGGCAGTACACTGGATAGAATTTGAAGCTTGAAGACCATGGGCATAGTCTCCTCTTCCAGACTTCGTAGAACCTCTAATCCATGTCATTGCGTAACTCTCGACACAAGCAGCCCAATGAAGGTCGTATATACCTCATTTGGATGCTCGAAATGAAGTTTTACAAGTTCTAGCAGACATTACAAAGGCACGAAAGTGCACGATTTCGAGACAACTTGACCATGGAACCCAAGGGCACCAGTGCAGTGCATGCATCTGCTGCCATAGGGTACACTGTGGCTCCCCCTCTATAAATAGAGGACTTGGGGTAGCCATTTTGAAAAAATAAAAAAGGGGAGGAATCCATGTCCAATTTGCTTTGTACACACCCTATATTGAGTGTTTCCTCATTTTAAACACCTGTTAGCCCACATATGAGCTTATATATATTCTGCGCACGGAGTCGAGTATTTATCCATTTAGAGTCATAGAAATGGCATTGGCGCACTTCAATCGTAAGCCTTCTTATACTCTATAAAGCCTTTCTCTTCATAATTGCACACACTATTCTACGCATTGAGAGTCGTGTTGTGTGCGTATACCCGGACTTCAGTCCGTGGTTTTCATTTTTGTCTATATATATATACTTATATATGTATATATTTTTATATGGACTAACATTATCGAGTTATTCCTCGATTGAGCCTAGACTTATGTCTGGAGCGTTTACTCTCTTTTATATATATATATATAACTGGTTTCAGACATATCTAATGAGCCTGGATTTTACATCCAGAGCGTTTATTGCTTATATATATATATATATATATATATATATATTTGTATATATATAATTATTGTCGGACATATCCGATGAGCCTGGATTTTACATCCGGTGCGTTTACTGCTTTTATATATATATATATATATATATTCATTTCTGTCAGGCCTAGAGTTTACTTCGTGCCAGTTGATCGCTTTTACAGTTTTATTTACATTTTGTCCCACCTGGAGTTTACTTCGTGGCGATAGATCGCTTTTACAGCTTTATTTACATTCAAGTCCCGCCTGGAGTTCACTTCGTGGCGGTTGATAGCATTTACTACTTTATTTATATTTCTGAACCCCATGGAGTTGCTTCGTGGTGGCTGATCATGCACATATATATATATATATATTTATATATATATATATATATATATATATATATATATATATATATATAACTCGCCATCGCTTTCCATACAAACTACAGTATCATGTGAGCCTAGGAATCATGTGATCACATATTCAGTCTACTGAATCTAGATTCGGTTCCCGTGATTGACTTTTTCAGCTGTAAGCATCTTGTGCATTATTTATAGTGTACGAATTTCCTTGGATGGCTGTCATGCCCATGAGGAGTTCAGCACTGCTGTATATTATTTTCTCGAAGATGTCTCGCATCTCAAAAATAAAAGCAAATAAGCCGAACATAATAATAATAAAATGGAAGTATGAAAAAGTCTCAATTCCTATTGAGCACGGGGTTTGATAAAACCTCTTTTTATAAAACTTCATTGCTATATCTTGGTTAAAACTGAATTTTTCTATAAATTCAAACCTTGTGTATATAGGTGCGAACGAGGCCTCGCACTACTTTCAAATAATTGCACATTGATCCACACACACACACACACATTCATATAACAATTTCTTTGAGAAGTGGTGGTCAACGTGGTAACACGGATGTCGAGGGGTGCCTAACACCTTCCCTCCACATAATCAAGCCCCCGAACTCAAATGAATCTTAGTTTCATAGACCCATTTAGCAGTGTTACATCATTGGGTCAATGTGCAAACCTTTTCGGTTGTGTTGGTGCAACCAGTTAAAAACACCAACTGGCGACTCTTAAAGTCAAATCGTCGACATTACACATGTCAGACCTTTTTCACTTATTTTTTCAAACAAATCTCACATTAACATGAGAACACCAAAGAACAAGTAACAAAAAGGGACACCTAAAAATCCCGACGTCGACAGGTGGCGACTCCGCTGGGGACCCCAGTAAGAGGACTTAAGCCGCTATTACAACCTTTTCAAAATTGTTATATGCTTGTGTGTGAATGTTGCATTTACATTTATGATGAATGTGTACGGATGCATTTTACTTACTGCACTGCTAAATATCTATCTGTGATATTAGTGTTTTGCACATGTCATCATTTTGCATAAACAATGAGACACGTTGTATGTGAATGTATGTTGTGTGGTCCCTCCACCAGGAGGCTATCCTGTCGGTGTTTGATTACTGGACTCATAGGAAGACTAATTCCAACGAGGCTCAGGAAAGGCACCACCCAGATTCGCTCCAGTTGATAGACCGGATTAACTTCTCGTCAAGTAGATTGCGATGATCTGGGAACCTTCATGCCAAAAAGCCATGAGAGTAACCTAAGATATGTCAACCTCTGATAAACCAAATGCGGAGGAAAGTCTCTTCATGCTTTCCATTTTTAATTACTTGTAATTTTATTCCATGGTCATCTATATGTAATGGAAAATATGAAGAATAACTGTGCATACATGACATGTTATCAATTAACAACTGTTTTTGCAGGATCATATTCCTAAAATGGGCACATCATGATAACATTTACATTATCCCTAAGACTAAACTATATAAGTCTTTTGTAGGGAAGCAATTGGGCCTGTTACCCGCTCAAAATCCAAAAAGGCCACGAGCCTACAGCCAATCATGTCTTCTTCTGACCAGTCTAATACTGTTTCCCAAGAAGAATTTGACAGAATGAGTAAACAAATTATAGATTTGGTTGTTCTGCTGAAAGAATTGCATCAATCTGCTCATGGTACAAAGATGCCTACACATACAGAATCCTCTGCACAAGAAGGAGCTCAAGGTTTGGAAAAAACAATTCCAGAACCTCAGTTGGATACGACCAACAAATACCCTAAAAACACCCATCTCAAAGGAGATCCAGACACCGGTAACATCGGGAAGAAGGTCCTCCAAATGGAGGAAACTATCCGTGTTCTCAAAGGGATTGGAACACATGGAAGTGTTTTATATGCTGGCCTTTGTATATTTCCTGGGGTTCATTATCCAGAGAAATTCAAAACCACTGATTTGAAAAATATGATGGATTAGGGGATCCTTATACACATTTAAAAGTGTTCATTGGAGAACTTGGATCTTATGCGGAAAATGAAAAGCTCGGAATGCAGATGTTTTAAAAGAGTCTGACTGGAGAAGCCCATTCATGGTATACCAGATTAGACAACTCAAAGATCCGTAGCTGGGAAGAGCTAGCTCACACCTTCCTCACTCAATACAGTTTTCAATCTCAGATGGCTCCTGCAGATGAGTCATTTAGAGAGTATGCTCAAAGGTGGAGGCGCCTTGCTGCTCAAGTTATTCCTTCCATGAAAGAATCAAAAATGGTCATGACTTTTATAGATATAAAGGAAGCTCCTTTCTATGAAAGAATTTTATCCGGTATCGGCAAACCATTCTCTGAAATGATTAAACACGGAGAAATGGCTGAGATGAGATTGAAATCTGGTAAGATTCAAGACCTAACCGCTCTTAAAGTAGTTATTGAGCACATCCAATCAAGATCTTATGGAAACAACCTCCAGAGGGTCCATAAAAAGAAAGAGGAGGATGTTTCCTTGATACTACAAGGACAGAAAGGCAGTCAGAACATGCCTATATAGAGGAGAAACTACTCCCCTTTTCAAGCACAGTCTTCAAACCCTCCATTAACTAAAAGTGGAGAAGTAAAGCGTCCTCGAACGTTCACACCCTTAGGGGACTCGCTCGAGAATATTTTGGCTCTTCTGACTACTCAAAAGAAAATTACACGTCTTCTTCCACCAGCCAACCCTAATGGGAGGGGTTTTAATGATACTCGGAAGTGTGCTTATCACGCCGGAGCACCTAGACATGATACTCAAGATTGTTGGGCCTTGAAACACAAGATCCAAGATTTAATAGATAACGGTGAGATCATGGTCACCAAACCAGATCAACCCCATGTGCAAGACAACCCTTTTCCTCAACACAAAGAAGAAGAGGTTAACATGATCAATTGGAGCACTGGACAGAGTTCCAATTTTAACGGTGAATCATCCCCGACCATCAAAGATGGTGTTGACAAAAGGGATTATGCAAAGTTCCAATTTACTATGGAACGAAAGATGAAAGCTCTTTGCAAACAAATTGAGCAATTGGCAGAACTGGTGACCCACCATCATCAAGTTACACGCCAATTAATTAGACAAGAGCATGCCTATATCCTTCCATTTTATTATGAATGCTCCACCATCACCTTCAGAAAGTGAAGCTATGGAGGATAAGGTTGCAAAGAGAGCCAATGCTAAAGCCCGTCAGGATTTTGCTAATCAGAGGGAGTTTACCTATCTAGGCCAATCTATGGAGGAAATATTTCAAATGTTGATCAATGAAGGAAGAATTACATCCCTTCTACCTCTAATCAATCCCCGTGCAGGATGATTTAACGCCAATGGAGTGTGTCAATATCAATCCTATTCTCGCGGTCACAGCACGAACGAATGCTGGGCACTCTGCCATCTCATTCAAAATCTTATTGATAGTGGTGTCCTGCAAATGGCAGATGATGACACTGTGCAACTTGAGGGTGGGAGTGCATGTCCTACCAAATGGTAGGGATCAGTAGCAGTCATATCCAACGAGGATTATGAAACTGTCAAAGCATTTCCCATACAAGCAATTCAACTCAAAGGAGCTGATAATCCATTGAAAGTGGTCGCACCAGAGCCAATTTCTTTACCTTTCAGACCACAATATCCTATTGTCAGCTTACAAAAAGTTCCATGGAATTATGGAAAAGCTGAAGGATCCACGTCTCATATTACTACTACAGTGTCGAAGGAAAATCCACTGTATCTTCCTCGACCAGAGGGTGATAAGGCCTATTCTCAAAGCAAAGGGGAAGATTCCCATGGAGAAGATTGAAAACCTCCTCCGCACTACGGGCCATAATGAAGCTAAGGTGGTTCTAAGCTTAAGAGAAGCTCCACATCAGATATCAATACTGGACTTGGTTTTCTCTTCCGAGGATCACTGAAAGATTTTATTGAAGGTTTTGGAAGAAGCCTACTTACCGAAATTAGTGGATGTGGAAATTTTTTAACATATGGTTGATCACATTTTCAACAACAATGTGATATCCTTCACTGATGACGACATACCTCCCGAAGGGACAGGTCATTGCAAGCCATTGCATATTATAGTTTTGTCATCCGGGTATATGCTAGCTAGAGTTTTGATAGATGGAGGGTCGTCTCTAAATATCTGTCCTTATGCCACCTTGGTGAAGATGAATGTCAATCTCAAACGGATCCAAAGCAGCCATACGGTTATCAAAGCTTTTGATGGATCCTGATAAAATTCCGTTGGAAAGATTGAGCTGCCAATTGAGATTGCTCCAAATACATTCAATGTATCCTTCCACGTCCTCAAGATAGATTCAGGATACAACCTACTATTGGGGAGACCATGGATACACATGGCTGGAGCTGTTCCCTCCACACTACATCAGCAACTCAAATATATTATCAACAACAGTCTAGTCACTGTTAACGCTGAGCTGGAATGTCCTAAATAAGGAGATCTGCCAATCATTAGCTTCAACTCAGATGTTGAGCCGGCCAGTTTTCATACCTTAGAAGTGAGTAACACTCAATACCATCCTTTTGGAGCACCAGTTCCCATACCCAATATTTATGTCCAGGTTATGTCGGCCACTGAAGAAATGATGTCATTGGGCCATCAGCCTGGACAAGGCCTTGGTAAAAAACAGCAGGGTATTAAGCACCCTATTCAAGTGTCCAGTCAAATTAGAACAGCCAGACTAGGCTATGCTGCCAGTTCTAGTCATAGGAATCATCATAAGCATAAGCAGGTTCCTCAAGATTCTGCCACACGGCGATTTCTTCCATTTGCATCGCATGAGCTGATACAGTCTCCAGTAAAGGTGCCAGCCCATGTTATGGCTATGCTGTTTCCTAAGCTAGTATCATTCAAAGCAAAAGAGGTACTGATTCTTGATCCCGAAGTGGAAGAAAAGGAGCAGAAACGTAAACATGACATCGCTCTGATGATGTCAAGCATACGTGTCATTGTTCATGATGAACATACAATCAGACATACCCCAGACGATGATTGCCCAGATGTCATGGTTATCATTTGGGAGAAGGAGGACAATGACAACCCCTCCATCATTGCAGTCCATCAGGACTTTGCCCTCGACAATTGGAGCAGCACTCCATGCATTGGTCGACAAGGGTAAAACGGGCAGAAAATCCCTCTGCCCTGTAGATAACTTTAATTGTTTTCTTTTCTATATAGTATTAGCAGTTATTTTATCAATACATGCTAACACTTTGTATGCTTAAACAGTTTCATATATTAAGTGAAAGCATATTTTGATTTCAGGACTCTGAATTTAAATGTGCCTGTACTTGCTGATGAGGTGCCTTCTCACCACAAGGGCTGTAACTTTGATGCAAAGTTGGACTTAGACTTGATGGACATACAGGAGGACATTGAGACACCTCAGGAGATAAAGGAATAAGTCACAGATAAGCCTAAACCTAACCTTGACCAAACCACTTCTTTCAATTTTAGAACCTTAGAAAACCCTAAGCTAATCAAGATTGGTTTAGACCTCATCCCAAACTAACGGAATGACATGGTTGCACTATTAACCCAATTCCAGGATGTGTTTACATGGTCTCATGAAGACATGGTGGGTTTGTCCACTGACATTGTTCTTCATCGCCTTCCCATTAAAGAAGGATTCAATCCAGTTAGGCAAAAGCTCAGGCGATTGAAACCTGAGTGGAGTTTAAAAGTCAAAGAAGAAATTGTGAAACAATTTCAAGCAGGCATTATCATGGTGTCTACATATCCGGAGTGGATATCTAACATTGTTCCCGTGCCTAAACCTGGAGGAAAGGTGCGAGTTTGCGTGGATTACCGGGATCTGAACAAAGCTTGCCTTAAAGATAGCTTTCCCGTGCCCTTTATCCACATTCTCATTGACAACATTGCTCAATATGGCATGTATTCCTTTGCAGATTGCTTCGCAAGATACCAACAGATTATGGTCGCTGAGGAAGATCATGAGAAAACTGCTTTCATTACGCCTTGGGGGACCTTTTTCTATAGACAGTTGTCATTTGGCCTCATCAATGCCGGGGTAACCTACCAGCGAGCTATGATGGTTCTTTTCCACGATTTAATGCATAAAGAGATAGAGATCTACGTGGATGACATCATTATCAAATCCCGAAAGGAGGAAGACCACTTAGACCATCTTAGAAAGTTATTCAACAGGTTGCATAAGTACAACTTGAAGTTGAATACAGCCAAGTGCGCCTTTAGTGTCAAATCAGGCAAGTTTATAAGTTTCCTAGTCAGCCACAAAGGGATTGAACTGGATCCTACCAAAATCCAGGCCATCAAGGAAATGCCCATTCCTCAGACAAAGAAGGAAATATGGGGATTTTTGGGAAGAATCAACTTCATTAGCAGGTTAATCTCTTAACTCACAGCAACCTGTGAGCCCATCTTCAAGCTGTTAAGGAAGAACTCCTCCATGAAATGGAACAATGATTGTCAGAAAGCCTTCCTTACCATTAAAGAGCAGCTGGTTAACGCTCCTGTTTTGGTACCACCCAGGGATGATGTTCCCCTATTCATGTACCTGCCCATTAATGACAATGTCATAGGCTTCATGCTGGGGCAAAAAGACGATAGAGGCTAAGAACGAGCTATCTATTACCTCAGCAAAAGATTCAGCATTAGTAAACACAAGTATACTCTGATCGAGAAGACTTGTTGTGCTTTAGCATGGGCTTCCATGAGGTTACAACATTACCCCCATGTTCACACAACCCATCTCATATCCTGTGTGGATCCTCTCAAGTATGTGTTCAGTAAGCCCATACTGAATTGTCGACTGTCCAGATGGCAGTTGATCCTACATCAATTTGACATCATCTACGTAACGCAAAAGTCTGTTACTGGTCAAGGAATTGTGGATCAACTAGCCGTCGCACCTGCAGGGGATTATAAACCCTTAGAAACATACTTCCCCGATGAAGGAGTAATGACAGTTCAGCAACACCATCAGTACGATGCATGCCACAAAAGGAAAATGTATTTTGACGGAGCTGTTAACACAGAAGGCTTTGGAGCCGCAGCAGTTCTAATATCCGGTACAGAGGAGCAGTATCTCGTCGCCGTCAAATTGCAGTTTGTCAGCACCAACAACACAGCTGAGTATAAAGGCTGTATCATGGGGCTAAAACTTGCTCGTTCAATGGGCATCATGCAGTTAACTATCTTTGGGGATTCCGAATTAGTAATCAAACAATCCACAAGAATTTATTAAACAAAAGAATTATATTTGTTGCCTTACCATCGGCAAGTTTTATAGATGGCTTTGGAGTTCGAAGAAACCTCTTTTCTACACATTCTTCGTAATAGGAATGATTTTGCAGATGCACTAGCTACGTTGGCCTCCTTGATTCACATACCCAGTAAGGAAAACATGCCAAGCATCACATTTGCTCTGCAAAAGGCCCCAACTTATGGGAACTATGTTGGAGAAGTATCGGATGAGCTACCTCCCATCTAAAACCCTTGGTATCAACATATCAAGGAGTATCTGCGAGATGTATCTACACCCGCTGAGGTGAGCCTAACTGAGAAGAGGCGGATCTGTCGACTTGCTATGAAATTCTACCTGAGCGGAGATGCACTCTACAAAAGAGATACAGGATTAGGTCTCCTTAGATGTCTGGACAAAGACCAAGCTTAGAGGCTCATGGATGAGATCCATGGTGGAGTATGTGGCCCACACTTGAGCGGCCCCTTACTTATCAAGAAAATTCTCAAAACAGGGCATTATTGGCTTACACTCAAAGCTGACTGTGATGATCACGTCAAGAGATGATATCAATGCCAAATTCATGGGAATGCTATCCACGCCCCTCCAAGGGAACTCCACAATATGAGTTCGCTATGGCCCTTCTCAATGTGGGGAATGGACGTGATCAGGCCCATCGAGCCCAAAGCCAGTAATAGACATCGATTCATATTCACCATGATTGACTACTTCAGCAAATGGGTAGAAGCAGCCTCCTTTCCCAGGGTTACCAAAGAAGTAATCATTGCTTTCATCAAAAACAATATCATCTGTCGATATGGACAACCAAAGGTCATTGTGTTAGACAATGCTAAAAACCTCAACAACAAAATGATGGAGGAGTTGTGCAGTAAATTCCACATCAAACACCTTAACTCCGTCATCTACCATCCAAAGATGAATGGTACTGTTGAAGCGGCTAATAAAAATATCAAGAAGATCATACAGAAAATGTCCACTAATCACAAAGGATGGCCTGGCCTCTTGCCTCTGACATTATTAGCCTACAGAACTTTAATGCGTACTTCCACTGGGGCAACCCCCTACTCATTAGCCTATGGGATGGAAGCAGTGCTCCCCATAGAGGGGGAAATGGAATCCCTTAGAGTGTTGATGGACGCTCAGTTGGATGAAGATCAATGGGTACAAGATAGGTATCACCAATTGTCTCTAATAGACGAAAGGTAAACCACGTCTATCTTCCATAGTCAGTTATATCAGCAAAGGATCGCACGATCCTACAACAGAAAAGTCCAACTACGGCAGTTCAAACAACATGACTTGGTTTTGAAGAAGATTATTGACAACCAAGATCAATCTAAGGGAAAATTCGCTCCTAACTGAGAAGGCCCGTTTGTTGTCAAGGAGGTATTGACAGGAGGTGCTCTCAGACTACAGGAAATGGATGGCGATGAATTTCCACAGCTAATCAACTCGGACTCCGTGAAACGGTACTATGTCTGAAGTTACCATCAAGCAAACATCCTGGTATTGGTCACCCAATCACTAGTCATTCCAGTTTTGAACCCTTTCTTTTTACAAACTCTTCTGCCCCTCAAGGAAACATACATTTCAAACCAGCAGCCTGGTTCCACTTTATTTCAAACCTTTCATACAAGTTTGGTTATGCTGAAGACGGGATTGAACCTTTTATACCTACAGGTTATCCTGAAGACGGGATTAAACTTTTCATGCCTGCAGTTTATCCTGAAGACGGGATTAAACTTTTCACACCTGCAGTTTATCCTGAAGATGGGATTAAACTTTTCTACCCTTGCAGTTTATCTTGAAGATGGGATTAAACTTTTCATACCTGTAGTTTATCCTGAAGACGGGATTAAACTTTTCTATGCTTGCAGTTTGTCCTGAAGACGGGATTAAACTTTTTCCACACCTGCAGTTTATCCCCATTATGGGATCAAACTTTCTCCTCCCCGCAGTATAGCCTGCACATGGGATTCACACTTGTCTTTGGCTGCGATTCGTCTACGAGGGCGTAACTACATCGACTGATCTCCCGATACACCGGGAGTGCGTAGGCAACCATATTCTATATGGTCCGGTCACAATAAACAAAAAACAACAAAAACATTTCTGCCCTTCCTCTACAAAAAAAAAAAACAACAAAAATACTTCTACACCCATCTGCCTTTCACATTCAGCGTTGAACCTCTTACACCAGGTTCAAACTACGTAGACTTGATCTCCTCCTCAATAGGAGTACGTAGGCAGCCATTTATGGTTTAGTCTAACCCCTACCAGAACAAAAATGTTTGTCACACGGTACTGGGATTAACCTTCAATCTACCATATTTCATCGGCTTCAAAGCAAGGGGATGGAATTACCCAACCTCTCCTCACAAATAGTCGATTCGGTGACCATCTAAGCTGAGGTTATGTCTCGAAGAGCAACACCAATCCATAAGAGATGGAATTAACTAGGCTTCTCACAAATAAAAGTATTGGCGACCATCTGTGGTGCGGTCAATCTCAGAGAGGAAAAACGACACTCCTCTCCACATTTCCATACAAATACTAGTCCCAAGACACCAAAGATGGTAGGGATACATACAGTTCAATGATCCGTTCTGAGAGATCCTGTGATGGCTCAATGTCCACATATCAAGGATAAGTTCAGAATGTATCAAGATCACAAGGCCCTGAAGAAACAAGAAAATATCAAGCAAGTATCGAGGCATAACTGAAAGGGAAGTAAATCAAAATATATTTCTCTTCCATATATACTACTGTTTGATATATACATCTGTGTTGTACATGACAAAAGGGCTTAAGTTAGTACGTGCAGGAAAATACAAAGCTATCTACGGATCTGTGTGTATCCGGACTATCAGATCTAACATAGCATCCCTCTCTGAAGACGGAGGTAAAGCTGCAAGCTCCTGCCCAATGACATCTACACGAGCTAGCAGATCAGAGGCTAACTACATGGTCGCATGATGCTCATCTATGTATGCACTCATATCGACAAGGATATCAGTCGTAAGGGATCTCACTAAGGTACTATCTGCAATGGCCACATCCCTAGCAGATAGAGCGGCATCCCGCTCCACAATCAATGCATCCCTGGTTGTTCTAGCCTCATCCCTCTCTAACAGAGCGGCGTCTCTCCCATTAAGAGCTGATCTCTATCATAGGTCATCAGATGTAAGCTCTACTCCAAATATTGTGCTGAATATTGAGTAACAGTGGCACTTGGGGTGGGAGAATCCATCACAAATGTTGGCAGCCTAGCAGTCAAGTCCCCATCGATGGGAATGTCAGCCTCCTCCATAGGCTCCTCATCGTCAGAATCAATATCATGCACTATGGATACAACCATAGTCGATGTAGTCTTTGTCCCCATCCATGCGGAATACTCCACAGAATAACACGAATGGCAGACAGAAAAATTAGCTAGCTCTCGTTGATCCCAACAAGCATACAACCTGGATCTGTCCGCTAATGATAAGTAGCAAGAAGCAAAGCGCTGAATCACCGCCCCCTCATATGGGTGGAAATCCTAAAACTGGTCAAACTGACACATCACGGCCAGTGGGTGGTAGGTGATCATCCCTCTCAAACTAGCTAGAGGTAGATAATCCATACCCGGAGCATGAGTAATGAAGTTGTAGGGTGAGCTAAGCCATGTACACGACAATATACCGAAGGGATCTCCAATCCCTGCCAGGAAAGCTGACCAAGATGCAGCATCTGTACACTCTGCAGGCTGGAAGGAGTATGACATCGCTATATCATGGGTGAAATAATATACATGTCGTCTGAATGTGCCAATCGGTCCTAAGTGTGACATAAACAACACGTACAACATGACTGAGCTGCCTATGAACACTCATGCCGGATAAGTGCAGCAATATGTGGCCGACCTCAGAGTCTCTACCATAATCATCGGTAGGATGGTGTGACCCTCCCGGAGAGCTCTCATTTCCATAATGACATTGATGTCCAACTCGTCCATGTATAGTGGCATGTAGACATATGACAATACGCACAGCAGTAGTACATCCACTCTGGCCAAACGCCACTGATTCTCTGGTGTGGTGAAATCCCCGGAATGTCGTGCATAACTATCCTCAGAGCCAAATCTGTCAAACAGAAAATGCTGGGATATCACGTGGTCGGATGTAAACTCATCCTGGAACACTCTACTCCTCAAGCCGATGAGGGTCATGAACTGTCTACTCATGTCTCCGATCGCTATGTGCACGCAAGGCCTGTCCAATGGCAACATCGTCAACCATGCATACTCCTCCAAAGTAGGAGTCAACTCTCGGGTCTCGAATCGGAAGACCTATCTCTCCGGTACCCAATGCTCTTACATTCCATCTATGAACCCTGTGGGAACCTAAAACATCAACAAGGTCATAGTGTGCTGGAGAAAATCATATATGGTCACCCTGTCTGGTGGTGACATACTATCATACCATGAGCGCATACCAGATGCCACCAAAAATGGTGGGGTATGATCAATACGGCTAACTGTCGAAGAAGACATTTGTGTGGGCCATGTCATAAGATCATCGAGGGGTCAATGCTGAATATCTTTGGACATACATATATATGCATAACATAATAACATGCATGATACAATAAATGGCAATATGATATGGGGAATGGAAAACTGTACATACATTCCTAAGTATATCATCATCTAATACATCTCTGTACAGTTAAAATACAGGGAAATGGGGCGAAGATACCCAACATCTCAACAGAGGCCTATCAAAAGATATAGCAAGAATGGGGCGAAGCTACCTAGCAGCTAACAAAGGCCTATCAAAGAGATAACGAGAAATATACATCAGAAGAAGTTAATGGTATCGATGTCTACATCGTCGATCCTGTCCACCTGATGTAACTACTCCTTAGTCACTGGATCTCTATTTACAGGGATGTTAGGCCTATATAAGGGAGGATCTGCACTGATAAAACCATATGACTTACCCGAGGGGCCAGCGCCAGAGCTGGAAGGATCAAAAGTGTCTGCCTCTGAAGGATCTCTACCCAAGTACCGGATAAAGAAATGTGCCCGGTCCAACTACCGGGTCAAACTGTCAATCTGTGTCACATGAGTCGGATCTCTGAGACAGGCTAGCCAATCTGTATTCATCACAGATCCTGGAACCATATCCCCCCATAAAGCGTGTGGGCGTGGTGCGAGCTCCAATGGTACTGAGGAATCACCAATCTTTGGAACATCTCACGAGTTTGGGGCCCTCTGATAATGTATAACTGTCAATCCCCAACAATGGGATGTCAATGACGGGTGACTGTGAAATAGGCCAATAACGCCTGGCAGGAGGCAAGATCGGCATGCGAATCTCTCCTGTAGTGCTCATGATCGCACGCTTTCCTAAATAGAGCTCCCATCCTCCATATGTGAAGAAAGGAATCCTATGGGTGGACATAACGTACTCAACTCCAGTCTGGTACCCATCCTCAAATCCAACACTCAAGTGTTCCCTAGAATAGGGAACCCATGTGATGACATCCGCTATCAACAACTCCAGCTGTAGGTGTCAATGATGCCATCTCCGTCCTCGTGGATAGGTGTCTAAACCTAACACGCTCATAGGACACAAACATGGAAGCCTCTCATAGGCCCAAAACTGCCAACATAAAGGCAAACATCTGCTATCAGTTAACGCTCTTAACCTGTACATGGGAAAAGACAAGAGAAATACTCACCAGCAGAAATGGGTAGAATCCTAACCAAGCCTCGGTTAAGCCATGTGATCGCATGCGCATTCCCTTGAGGAAGTAGGCAAAGGTGTAGGAACCCCAATCATAATCTCTTATACGGTCCACGTGTCGAGTAGCGCTAATCAAAGTGAAGGACACCATAGAAGAGTTATCTACTATAAAGCAGTCCCTAATGATCATCAGGAATAATCGCTGATGAATGCGGTCCCTGACTCTCACATCATCTGGTATAGGCTCACTCAACAGCCCGCTCATAGCATCTATGCTCAAAGGACCTGTACGAACAGTCCTACCCTTGAGTGCCTCCGTCGGAACTCCCAACAAGGACCTGACGGCAGTAGGGGTAATATCCGTCGTACAAGGCACTAGATCCCCTCTAAAGTCCATACCTATGATAAATCGCCAATCCATCGGCGTCATCATCACCTCATAGTCCAGCAAATAGAGCGACTGAGTCTGGTGAAACCACCGCTCAGACAATGCCCTGAGGTAACCCCAAGGGCAGCGACGGAGAGGAATGGGAAAGAACGTCCCGAATTCCCAACCATGTATAATCTCTCTATAGTCATCATGCAGAGCCTGATACAAAGAGTGGATGCTGAACCAATTCCCTCGAGGCTGTGTAAAGCCGGGAACCTACATCAAATGCAGATCAACATTAGAATCTTTTACTCCTCATTAATAGGAAACAAGGAATATTAAGATCTAACTTCATACCTTGTTTGCATGCAGGTATACTGAAGGATGCCGACTCAAGTAACCCAGAAGATCTGGGTTCGCCACTTGAATACCTGGCAACTCCCTACGGGGAACACATGCAGCAGAAGCAGGAACCTCAATCGGTACATCCTCCTCCTCGTCCTCGACATCCGGCACTTAAACCCGGATAGGACGAATGAGCGCCTCCACCAAACGACGAGGTTGCCTAATAGAATGGGGTCGAGGTACTTCAGAAGCCCTCCTCCGTACACTAGAAGTGGTCCTGCGGGAACTACTCGGCTGATCCGAATCCATAATATCTGGACAACAAGTCTCCAAATCACCTTAGAAAGGGTGTGGTAAATTCTTACCGGGAGCTTTTTAGAATGCATCGTAAGATTACATGCATGCATGCATTGTTTTAACATACATTTACAGTAGAGTTAAAAATGCATGACTACATAATGCCTACATTTTGGAAAATTTTTCCATAGCCCTCTTTGTAAATGGGACTATCCACATGCATATAGGCATGACTAGGTGGCCATTCAGTAGCACACCTACCAACAGTCATATACATCCTAAATACATTAAGTACATTGCAGTAAAAAATCTGTAAGTGTAGTTTAATTACCAGGGTTATTTTACTTTTCTACCTTTACTCATTTGTCCTCAAATAGGATAAGAAATGACAGTAAAAGGTACCAATTTTACTACTTCAAAAGTCAAATTTTTTTACATCATTATGTTCAGCATAGTTTAATACTAACATTTACTGTGTTGAATATTTTTTGCAAAGTCATATCAGCATGCATATTCACTACTATGTGTCTAAATGCATTTCATGTGATAAGTCATTTTCCAACGGATAGAAATTGGAAAAAAAATACATGCATATGTTACCAGGACAGTGAAGAATGCTTGTACGGTAGCAGAATATGCATAAAGTTGCCTGAACTCAACAGGTCTGAATAAGAGCTCTCAGATTTCCTTCGTCGCGCAGCTTGAAAATGACTTATGAAAGCAACCCGTGGGCTTTGTATAGCCACGGTTGGCCGCAGGTCCACCTGCGACTTCTACAGGTGTACCTGCGGTACCCCATTGTGGGTCCCCCACCTCCAGCTCATTCCAGTTAGAGTTTCAAAGGAGGTCTGGCAAGCTGAAAAGGCCAAATCAGGAATAAAAATGTTACGCGATTGAGTGGAATAACCTGGAATCCTGATTTTCATGGGCCGCAATCTGGCCCCATCTCTCTCATTGGTATTCAACTGTGTACAAGGTATACTATACCAATGGCCTCAGCTTTTACAAATCATGCTCGACAATACCTCACAAAGGTCCGATGCTGTCAGTGCAGGGTCACAACCCTAGAAGTATCCCCGGCGGGGGTTACAACGTCGAAGCTACGAAATAATGAAGTATTCCCGGCGGGGGTTACAATTCGAAGAGACAAAATAATGAAGTATCCTTGGCGGCGGTTACAACGCCGATGTTATGAATTAATGACGTATCCTGGCGGGGGTTACAACGCAATTCAGCCATTGATACACACATCAATGAAGGTCAAACAACCTTAACGTTATATCAGCTGATGGCAAGTAAACCCATCGAAGCAACCTTCCCCAGCAAGGGTCACAACGCGATGCAACCATTGATACACACATCAATGAAGGTCAAACAGCCTTGACAATGCACCCAGCAGGGATCTATCCGGTGATACACACATTAACGAAGGTCGGGCAACCCTGACAAGTGCATACTATTGGCAGTAACTCCGACATGATGATAGGATATGTTATACACATCCTCAAGCAGACAAAGCTTTATCCCCATAGATCTCTTGTACACAAGAGTCACCTCTATGGAGAATGAAGTCTGTGTCTAGGATTCACGACTTTGGTGATAGCCCCAACGTCAACATCCTTGAAGACTTGGATCGCATGTCCAAGACATCAGTGATTGTCATCCCAGCAGGATTAGACGGCAATCATTCAATCATACATCATACATTTGCATCATGTTACTACACAAAGCATCATGTTTGTCTTGTTGCATTTTAATTGTCTAGGATTCTTTATCCAATTCATGCCTCGCATTTCATGAATATGATTAAAGAGGGGAATCTGTAGACACTCAAAATTTTATGCACACCTGTTACTAACATTGCAGGAGGGCAAATTCATCTTTTGAACATAACCCTGGAAGACAGCTCACATCTATTCCCGATACTACTGGAAGTTCAGTCCCAACCCCGGAACACACACCGGGAACATCATTTCCAACCCCGAAACACACACCGGAAGGATCATTTCCAACCTCGTCGATAACCCCAAGTTTCGTCCTTGGCGATAACACCAAGGAATGTTGTTGCAGTTCCAGCGATAACCTCAGAAATGCTTGTTTCAAATACATGCGATCAGCTTCAATCATACCTCCCGCTGAGGCACTCATACCTCATACCCGGAGCTAACACCGGGCAGACAGGCATTTTCACAGATGATATTGCGGCATTCAAACAAGCAGTCCAATCTCAGATGTAACCCTGAGCAATGTCTGCTTTCAACTCAAATCAGCGATAACCCCGGTGAGGAGTCACATGTCATCTTGCTATCTCAACACTTGCGCGTCGTCTCAACACTTCAGACATACATACATACAACAATGTCCTACAAGAACCAAGGAGTTTTAATCCCGAGTGACTATTACACATGGCAGTACACTGGATATAATTTGAAGCTTAAAGACCATGGGCGTGGTCCCCTCTTCTTGACTTTGTACAACCTCTAATCCATGTCATTGCGTAACTCTAGACACAAGCAGCTCGAAGAAGGTCGTATATACCTCATTCGGATGCTCGGATTGAAGTTCTGCAAGTTTGAGAGGACATTACAGTACATGAGTGCATGTACTTTGAGACGATAGGACCCGAGGAACCCGGGGCACCTCGGCGGCCATGAGTGCATCTGTGACTCTGTGAAGTACACTACTGGCTCCCCCTCTATAAATAGAGTGCTTGGGGTAGCCATTTTGAAAACAGAAAAAAGGCGAGGAAGCCCTGTCCAATTTGCTTTGTACACACCCTATATTGAGTGTTTCCTCATTTTAAACACCTGTTAGCCCACATCTGATTATATATTTCTGGGAGCTGAGTGTTTATCCATTTAGAGTCATAGAAGCCTACATTGGCAGCCCACTGTAAGCCTTCTTATACTCTATAAAGCCTTTCTCTTCATATTTGCACACACTATTCTACACATTGAGAGTCATGTTCTGTGTGTATGCCCGGACTTCGGTCTGTGGTTTTCATTTATGTCTGTATATATATACTTATGTATGTATATATTTTTATATGGACTAACATTATCGAGTTATGCCTCGATTGAGCCTAGACTTATGTCTAGAGCGTTTACTCTCTTTTATATATATATATATATATATATATTTATATTTCTGTCAGGCCTGGAGTTTACTTCGTGGCGGTTAATCTCTTTTACAGCTTTATTTACATTTCGTCCCGTCTGGAGTTTACTTCATGGCGGTTGATCAATTTTACAACTTTATTTATATTCAAGTCCCGCCTAGAGTTTACTTCGTGGCGGTTGATAGCATTTACTGCTTTATTTACATTTCGGATCCCCCATGGAGTTGTTTCGTGGTGGCTGATCATGTACACACACACACATACATATATATATATATACAGCTTTTATATATATATATATATATATATATATATATATATATATAATCGCCATCGCTTTCCATACAAATTGTAGTATCATGTGAGCCTAGGAATCATGTGATCACAGATTGATCTCTTGAATCTAGATTGATTCCGTGATGGACTTTTTAAATTTGTAAGTAGCTTGTACATTATTTACTGATGTCTGAATTTCCTTGGATGGTTGTCATGCCCATGAGAGGAGTTTCTAAGATCTGCTTGTATATTATTTTCTCGAAGATGCCTCGCACCTCAAAAATAAAAGCAAACAAGCCGAACATAATAATAATAAAATGGAAGTATGAAAAGGACTCAGTTCCTATTAAGCACAGGGTTTGAAAAAACCTCTTTTTATAAAACTTCATTGCAATATCTTGGTTAAAGCTGAATTTTTCTATAAACTCAAACCTTGTGTATATAGTTGCGAACGAGGCCTCACACTACTTTCAAATAATTGCACATTGATCCATACACACACACAAACACACATTCATATAACAGTTTCTTTGAGAAGTGGCGGTCACCGTGGTAACACGGATGTCGAGGGGTGCCTAACACCTTCCCTCTACATAATCAAGCCCCCGAACCCAAATGAATCTCGGTTTCACAGACCCGTTTAGCAGTGTTACATCACTGGGTCAATGTGCAAACCTTTTCGGTTGCGTTGGTGCAACTAGTTAAAAACACCAATTGGTGACTCTTAAAGTTAAATCGTCGACATTACACATGTCGGACCTTTTTCACTTGTTTTTTCAAACAAATCTCACATTAACATGAGAACACCAAAGAACAAGTATCGAAAAGGGACACCAAAAAATCCTGACATCGACAAAAATAATCAAAACAACATAAGGAAGTTTCATCCAAATAATCCAAATAAAAAAACTAAAAGATGATTATACTAAATGTATTCAGAAGTTACTAATATTTAAAACAACCAAGTAAAATGAGATAATGATTGAAATTAATTTGAAGCAGTAAAGTTGTCATCTTTCTCGATTTTGATCTTCTTTTGCATTTTGTTGGTTAACATTTCAACATCAGTTGACTGAGATCCTTGTACATCATCATCGCTGATTGAATATATAGGCCTTTTGCTTATAGGTGTGACACAGTTGACAACATCGAGCATTGACTCACCCTGTATAGATTGTAGTAACAGAATTAAACTTGTGTAGGATTCAATTATTTTTTCACATGTATAAAAAAATTTATTGTAGGATTCAACATCAACCAAATTGTATGTGTAAAATTGATAGTACCTGAGTTTCATCACATATACTTGTGTAGGATTCAATTATTTTTTCATCGTTAGTCATCCTAGCAACTGTGTATGTCGCATAGTTTGCCTTCAAATTATAAGATGATATCTGTATTTTGAAAGGAACCAATTTTTCAACAATAAATTGAGTTCATCCGGAAAACAATCAGAGTCTCCATCCTATAACGCATTTAAAAAACATGAATTAAAAACAGTTATATACATAAGGTTAAGACTGTATACTTTAAATATGTAATACATTTTTTCTATTTTAATTTTACCTTAATCAATTGTTCCCTCAATTCATAAGCTGATTTTCCTATGAAGTGTTGGGCTTCACGATCAAATAGAACAAAAGATGCACTAGACGTATCATCCATTACTTTAACTTGAACTTTAAATCTATAATTAAAAGTTACATTTACAAAGTTAGATAATATTAACAGAGTGAACAAAGTATGAACATATGGTAGATATAATGTATAACAAAATATTGTATCACAATACCTCGATATAACAGAATTAACATGGTCAAAACATTTATCACACCAATATTTTTCGATGTCTGGTTTTACTTTTTTGCGACATTTTTTTGCAAGAATTGTAGAACCAATTATATTCGGTTTCTATACATAGAATAGTAGCAAGTACCACACATGATGACTCCTGGATTGTCAAAAAAAAGTGAGCAACATAACATTAGTTAATGTTGTGAAAGAAGTAAGTTGTTTTAAAAACGGTTTTACCTATGTTGTATCCCGTATCTCTTGAAGAGTTTTCCTATCACAGATTTGGAGGAATTCATCTGTAATAGATATTGCACTCTGGCTGGATAAATGAGTTATTGTAGTTTTACCAGAATTGGCATCAAAAATGCTAATAGACAACAGTGAGGGTAGTTTAAGAGTAAATTAATTTGTAGTAGTAATATATTTTAATAAGGGGTTCAAAGAAGAACACAATATACCTATTTTTAAAAGTAACAACCTCAGGGATATTTGCATTTATAAGAAGTCTCAAACCAAACATTGAGTCGGACAAATCTGGTGTACCTAGGTAATGGCAGATGTTGCATAGTTAATAAACATATATATGGAAAGATATTTTTCATTAGAATACGTATTAATACCTTTCCAAAACTTGATTTTTGCAAACTGTAAAATAATTATAATGTTTTTTTAATTTTCTGTTTCAGCAAAGGAATAAATTTGGTTTGCAAAGTCATCCCACAAGGTGCAGCTCAATACATTATGAATGTAGAAAAATACAATGTGAGATTAATTTAAATGATTATAATTATTAATAAAAGAAATGTTCATATAGTATAAAAATTTACATATTATCAGTTAATTTAATATTAACTCTCTTGCTCTGTTTACCATTGCTTGAACTGATTTCTAAATTCCTTATCGCAGTTAGTTGTCCAATAACATCTGGTTATACGCAACAAAATTTTGTAGGTAATTAAAAATCTCAATAAGTAAAAACCTATAGGGTTAATTATTGTTAAACATACCAACAAAGTATGAATCATCAACTACAGATGATAGTATTTGGTCGTATAGAGTGAATTAAAATCCATATGTATGAATGGGAGCCTCATCTAACTCTCGCAGTGAGGTGGAATACAGAAAATTAATTTTGTATGGATGTTGAGTAGTTCTAAAAGAACCACCGTTCTGACTAACAACAAAATTGGTGATTATAAAGACTTGTTGTTCCTTGACTGATGTTTGAAATTTTGTAAAAAGAGACCTTTTGATACTCGCTTGTATTTTGGCGTCCTATAAAAGTAAAATATGCATATGGTAAGATAAGATGTTACAAATTGGAGCTGCGTGTGACGCCCCCAAAATAGGTATACATCAACCATTCCGAGTCACCAAATACATGGTACAGAAACAACTACAACTTCATTAATACAATTTTCGCTCAAACTACGACAACACATAAACTGTGAGTTTAAATACAAATATTATCTTCTAGACAATATCCACACTCAGATAAAGTCCTCATTACAATTATTAATGCACTATTTTACAAAATAGTGAGGACTACTAAAACAACTATCTGGAATTATCACTCCATACCCCGGCTAGTTCTTGCCAAATTCTCACCTCCTGAGAAGAAAAATGGAACAAAAAGGAGGGTTAGCTCAACTAGCCCAGTAAAGAATATTATGACTAACATAATATACAACAAATTATCCTTAGTCCTCAATAGGGAAAAATCTAATAGAATAGAATAGACAACAAGTTTTAGATCAACAATTGTAACGAAAATAATAATTCATTAGAAGAGTTAAGTACAGAATGAAATCTACTATCATCTATGATTTAAAAGTCTATCATCAATATTTTATTCTTGTAACATCAATTAATATACATCTTGAATCAAATATTCATCTTTGCACTACGGGCCAAAGATATTCATCAGGTAATCATTCATCTTTGCACTACAGGCCAAAGATATTCAGTTATATCATCATTTATGACTGAGGATGATGAAAAATATTTTTAAGAAACAAATCCAGTGAGAAAAGAACAAAGATTAGGGATTCGTACTTTAGATAATCCAAGTTCAAAATCACTCCATAATAAACCATAGTGGAGTAAAATTCAAGAATGAAAATCAAAACATGGATACAATCAAAGATAGTAACCATAATAGACATCTTAGACAAAGAAGAGAAAATTTTATTTTTGGGTGAATAGTGTCGTATACATAAATAGTGTTGTATATGTGAATAGTAACCCTGACACAAAAAGGTTGAAATTCTACAATAAAATTCATACCAATTTTTCAGCATAATGATATTGAAAGAAATAATATCATTTACGAAGAAAATAACTTCCCTTACCTCAAAAGAACAGTACTTCTAAATGGAATATTGGATATGATGCTGAAAGAAACTTGCACCGAATAGCAACTGTCAAAGTATCTAAAAAATCACAAAAACACGCCCGATATATAGATAGAGAAAACTTCAGTTTCTGGTGTGATTTTCAATTCTAACTAAGCACCATATTTATAAGAAAAGCTTAGCATGCCAAAGCTGACAAATTTGCCTCTGATGGCTTCTACGCATCCAACTTTGAAAATTTAGCCCACCACTTTTGAAAAACATTTCAGCACATTTCTCACTAACCAAAAGTGGGGCCCACCGTGTTTTTAATAAAAATATTTGTTTTCGAAACTTCAATAATTCATAATAAATAGCTCTTTTATCAGAAAAATATGAATTTTATGTCCATTCTATAGGAAATTAAATTCTCTACAACTTTGTAGATTTAAGTGTTTCTAAATTCCAAACAAAAAATTACTGAAATCCACATACGGACGATTTTGAACACCTCTTTTCCGACAAAATACTGATAAAACACCCCAGCATTAATTCCTTCATTTATAATCACATAAAATAAATATTTCCTATCCTTCATTTATATCACATAAAATAAATATTTCCCTATCCTTCATTTATATCACATAAAATAAATATTTCCTTATCATATAAATCAAAAATTAATTATTCACAAATAATATTACAGAATCACAATTATGACAACCAGGTCGTTCCCGGGAAAGAGGGGGCTTTCCGATAAGGATTTCTCCTTACTGGAGCACAATTAGGTAACCAAAACCCTTTCCTAGACAGAACTTCCTTAGACATTACCAATAATTCTATCTAATAATATTATTCAAATAATATGAATTATTGATATAATAATGGGAAATATTATGCAGTGATAATTATTGAAACAACAATAATACAAAATATCAACGTAGCAATTATTGAATCAATAAAATAAATTATTGAACAGTAATTACTATAACAATTATTAAGTAGTGTCTTCTTACATAAGAATCAATAATTCAAAAATACATTCAATCTTGTGTGTCTTTGTGTAACCGCAGCGTATTCGTATTTTAACCACCAGGTAATCCAACAGTGTTAACGGTAATAATTACAGTGTTATTTATAAAAACTCAAACATGTTGTTTTCTTCATCAGACCGTTTTCCATTATGGGGCCCATAAATGGTTGCGCCGTCTTACAAATATTCCCCGACAGTAAGAATATTACACAACCAAACGAATATTCCCCGACAACAATTAATATTTTATAACCATTTACTTATTTTGTGAAATTTGAACATTTCACCCATAACCAAAGCATTATATCAAATTAACTCCTTATTACTTCAAGATAATGAATAGAGGAAATTCAATTTTATTCATAAAAAGTTGGGGTCTTACAATCTCCCCTCCTTATGAAATTTCTTCCTCGAAATTGACGTATGTACCTGGTGTTTCGAAAAGGTGAGGGTACCTCGCTTTCATTTCCGATTCCAACTCCCAGTTCATTTCCTCCATAGCATGGTTCCTCCATAAAACCTTGACTTATGGTATAACCTTTATTCGTAGGACATGTTCTTTCATATCCAAGATCTTGACAGGTACCTCCTCGTACGTTAAATCTTCGGCTATCTCTTCTGGTTCTAACGCAATAATGTGGTTTGAGTCTTTCACATATTCTGAAGCATAGATCGTGAAAACATTATGATGAACGAGACATGCTTGGAGGTAATGCGAGTCTATAGGCCACATTTCCTATTCGGTCAAGAATCTCAAATGGACCAACAAATTATGGATTGAGCTTTCTTCTCTTCCTGAATCTTGTAACTCCCTTCCATAGAGCAATACGTAACAGTACATGATCTATAATATTAAATTCCATGTCCTTTCGATGAAGATCAGCATAACTCTTTTGTCGATCTTGTGAGATCTTTATACGTTGTCGGATCATTTGAATCTTTTCCATAGTCATGTGTACTAATCCTAGTCCCAACAATGTTGCTTCACCCACCTCGTCCCAACATATTGGAGAATGACACTTTCGTCCATACAATGCCTCGAATGGAGCCATGCCTATACTTGCCTGATAATTGTTGTTGTAGGAGAATTCCACCAATGGCAAGTACCTATCCCAACTTTCTTTGAAATCTAGGACACAGAGTCTTAATAGATCTTCAAGAGTTTAAATAATCCTTTCTAATTGTCCGTCTATTTGAGGATGGTATGCCGAACTGAATCGTAAATCCGTGCCCATAGCTTTCTGCAAGCTAACCCAAAATCAAGAAGTAAACCTTGGGCCACTATCCAAAACAATGGATACTAGCATGCCATGCAATCTCACAATCTCATTCACGTACATACGAGCAAGACGTTCAAGGGAATAAGTCTCCCGTATCTACAAGAAATGAGCAGACTTGGTTAATCTATCTACAATAACTCAAATCGCATCTATACCTTGAGAAACCTTGGGAAGACCCGTAACAAAATCCATGGTAATGTGTTTCCACATCCATTTTGGAATCTCAAGTGGTTGCAATGGACCCTTTGGCACTTGATGCTCCGCCTTTACACGTTGACAAGTTAAACACCTCGAGATAAACTTCGTGATTTCTCTCTTCATATTTCTCCACCAAAATGTATGTCGAAGATCATGATACATTTTGGTACTCCTAGGATGGATTGTAAACGGTGTGTTGTATGTCTCCATCATGATTCTATGCTTCAAGTCAGAATCGTTAGGAATGCAAAGTCTGGAGTTAACTTGAAGTATTCCTTCTTCATCAATTCTTGCTTCTGGAATAACACCTTCTTGTACTTTCTTCTTCATACGTATCATCTTTGGGTCTGTGGCTTGAGCTGTTTTAACTTTATTGATTAAAGTTGGTTCTACTCGTATGTTTGATATCATCACGTGGGTACTTGGAGCCTTTAACTCTATCTTCATCCTTTGTAAGTCGTACAAAATGGGTCTTTGTGTTAACAACATTGCAATCGTACTCGCATACGATCTTCTACTCAATGCGTTAGCTACAACGTTTTCTTTTCCATGATGATATTGAATGTTATGGTCATAATCTTTCAACAGCTCGAGTCAACGTCGTTGCCGCGTGTTGAGTTCCTTTTGGGTGAAGAAATATTTGAGGCTTTTATGATCCGTATAAATCTCCACTTTCTCCCCATACAGGTAGTGTCTCCAGATTTTCAAAACAAAAATGACTGCTGCCAACTCTAGATCATGAGTACGATAATTCCTCTCATATTCTTTGAGTTGTCGCGAGGTATAAGCTATGACTTTCCCATGTTGTATGAGAACACATCTTAACCCTTTGCCTGAAGCATCGATGTAGATAACAAATCCATCTGAACTAGATTGTATTGTCAGAACAGGTGCCGAAATGAGTCTCCTCTTAAGTTCTTGGAAACTCTTCTCGCATTCCTCGCTCCATACGAATTTTTTATCTTTCCGAGTCAGCTGAGTTAACGGAGTAATGATTCGAGAAAATCATTCCACAAATCTCCGATAATAACCAGCTAAGCCCAGAAAGCTACGTACTTCGGTCATTGACTTCGGCTGCTCCCAACTTTGGATTACTTCAATCTTCGTCGGGTCAACAGATACTCCATGTTTTGACACCACGTGTGAGACCCCAAATTTTATGAATAAAGATTTAAATTTCTCAGAATATTTTTTTTAATATTATGGTGTGGATTTGATATAATGTTATAGTTGTGGGTAATATTTATAAATTTTGAAAAGTATGCAAGTTGTTATATAATATTCGTTGTGTCGGGAAATATTCGATTAGTCGGGGAATATTTGTTTTAACAGGGAATATTCGTACGATGGCATAATCATTGGTGGACCCCACAATGGAAGTATTGTCGCAGTTAGAAAACGACGGAATTATCTTTTAATAAAAATAACGGCGAGAGTATTACCGTTAAAACTGTTGAACTACCCAGTAGTAAAAGTACAGTAATACGCGTGGTTGCATAGTAGCACATGGTATTGATTATTGATGGTTACGTGAAAAATTACTCAGTTATACTCAATTATTGCTACAGTAATTGCTGCATCATATCTCTCATATTATTGATTCAATTATTGCGATAATATCATCTGTATAATATGTTTTATTATTAAATCAATAATTGAGACGGCAAAGTTATTCATATTATTATTTGCAATATTGAAAATGTCTAGAAGTTCTATCAAGGAGTGGTTTGGTCACCTAATTGCACGCCAATAAGGAGAAATCCTTATTGGAAAGCCCCCTCTTTTGTGGGAACGACCTGGTTGTTAAATATTGTGAATTATAATATTAATGATGAATAAGTTCATGTTGATTAAAGATGAAATTGATAGTTCCATTGTGTGGGAATTATTAGTGTTAGTGGAAATTGATATTTATTTCGATGATAATTGATGTCTGGAAGTTATATTGATCAATCGGGTAATTCACCGGATAAATGAGCAATTAATTGCTATTAATTCATATGATTATAACTATTTGTTCACATGTGTGTACTATTGATTCACATTCTTGTACTATTAGGGGAGTTGGTGCAAGATTTATAATACTTGCAGGACTAAGTTAAAAATGGAGGTATAGATGGAGGTACTATACTGTAATTCGTATTTTCACATGATTATAACTATTGATTCACATGATTGAACTATTGATTCACATTATTTACTATTAGGGGATGGTGCAAGTTTGATAATACTTGCAGGACTAAATTAAAAATGAAGGAAAAGATGAAGGTATTATTATACTGTAATATTTCGAGCACCAAAACGTGCAATTATCAAAACTATATTTTCCTATAAATAGAAGCTCATTCCTTCATTATTCTTCACCAATTCACTAAAGTTATAGAGCAATTATTATAGAGAGAAATTATAGAGAGAAAGAAGAAGAGAAGTCTGCTACCTCACTATTCCAGTATCCAGTTTTCTTCTAAGGTAAGGGGTATTATTTCTTTCATCTTCATGAAGAGAGCTACTGTTATTCCATTCTTTATTATTCTATTGGAATATCCTGTCTGTGCATATTACGCATGATTTGATTCCACTATTTATTATTCTATTGGAATAACTTGTCTATGCGAAGTACCGCATACATGGTGAAATTCTTCTGTTATTCCATTTTTTATTATTTTGTTGGAATATCATGTCTGTGCGTATTACGCATGTCCTGGTTCCATTATTTATTATTCTGTTGGAATAACCTGCATGTGCGGCCTATCGCATGCCTGGTGAATTCTGTTGTTATTCCATTCTTTATTATTACATTGGAATATCACGTGCGTGCGGATTTCGCATGACTGGTTCCATTCTTTATTATTACATTGCGAATAACTTTCATGCATGCAAATCAATCGCATGCATGGTGAATTCTTCTGTTATTCCATTATTTATTATTCTATTGGAATAACCTATCTATGTGGATTACCACATGCATGGTGAATGATCCTTTGTATTCATTCCTTATTAAATTGTGGAAATGATCTGTCTACGTGGATTACCGCATGGCGGGCGAAAATCCATTTGTAGGTTCATATATTCTATTATACTCAGTTAGTTAAAGTTTTGGCTTCTATACTCCATGAAATTAGTAGAATATCCTGGATATTTGCGCTTCATCAAGTATCTTTTCATGGAAATATTCTTCTGAGCATTCTTGAATTTTACTCCACAAAGCAGTATCATGTTGACAATTTGGACGTTTTTGAGTTCAGGATAAATTAACTTATAAATCTTTAAAATTTAATTCTTGAACTTGTTTTATTGAATTATTATGTTATTATCATCATCCTCGTGTTTATATTATTTGAAAGTCATCTGTGGCCTGTAGTGCATAGATGGACATGGTATGATTATGACCAGGGATTATTCGGTATAATCATGACCGTAATGTGAGGAATGATGTGGTAAAAGTCCTCATTGGCTTGTAGTGCATTGATGGACAGTTATTGGTATGATTGTGACCAGGGATTTTTTGGTATAATCATGACCATTGATGATTACATGAATATCCTTGGTCGTGGTGCAGGGATGATTTGATTTTATTTATTAAGCTGAGTCTCAGCAATAAAGTTGATGAAAAACTTTTTAAATCATAGAAGATAGTAGATTTTATGCTCTATTTGACTCTTCTAATGAATTGCTTATTCTGCTGCAGTTGTTGATCTAAAACTTGTTGTCTATTGTATTCTATCAGTTGTTATACTGTTGAAGGCTAAGGATAATTTATTCTGCATTATCTTGGTCATAATATTTCTTACTGGGCTAGTTGAGCTCACCCTTTTCTTTCACTATTCTCTTCAGGAAATGAGAATATTGTTGGGACGAGTCGGAGAATGGAGTGATGGTCCAGGATAAGTGGCTTTAGTAGTCCTCACTATTCTGTGAAATAGTGTGATAATAAATGTAATGAGGACTCCATTGAGTGTGGATATTGTCTAGAAGGAAATATTCTTGTTTAAACTCTTAGTTATGTTTTGTCGTATTTTACACGACTGTTGTATAATTATGTTTTTAGTTGGATTTCTGTACCATGTATTTGGAGACCCAAGATGGGTGGTGTATACCTGTTTTGGGGGCGTCACACCACGTGCCCATGGAATGCTACTTCCTTAAGCCAAAACTCGCATTTCTTCAGCTTGGCATATAGCTTGTTGTCACGAAGCCTCTAAAGTACCACCTTCAAATGGTGCTTATGATCTTCACGGCTTTTAGAATAGATGAAGATGTCATCAATAAAGACAATAACGAACTGATCCAAATATTCCTTGAACACACGGTCCATCATATCCATGAAAGCCGCAGGAGCATTAGTCAATCCAAAAGACATGACTAGGAATTCATAATGCTTGTACCGAGTTCTGAAGGCAGTCTTCGGAATATCCTCAGTTTTAATCTTCGGCTGATGATATCTATAACGAAGATTGATCTTTGAAAAGAATTATGATCCTTACAACTAGTCAAATAGGTCATCAATATGAGGTAGCGGATACCTATTCTTGATGGTGACATGGTTTAATTCTCGGTAGTCAATTCAAAGTCGCATACTCCCGTCTTTCTACTTTACGAATAAAATAGGAGCACCCCAAGGAGATGTACTAGGACGAATGAAACTGATGTCTAATAACTTCTGAAGTTGGACCTTTAAATCCTAAAGTTCAATAGGAGCCATTCGATATGGGGTTTTAGAAATGGGTTTTTTACCCGGTTCAAGGTAAATAAAGAATTCAACTTCACGTTCTGGGGGTAGACCGAGAAGTTCTTCAGGAAATACGTCAGAAAATTCACTAACAACAGAAATATTATTCAAATTTGACGTGTTTTTGTTCAAGTCCATAACATGGACTAAGAAAGCTTGACATCCGCATTTTAATAAACGAATGGCTTTATGGCTTGATATGACAATGATTGACTTTAGTGGTTTGGTTTCTTAAATTCGCATAACAGGTTGGTTAGGAATATGAAAACTAATAACCTTTTGAAAATAATCAATTTTGACATGATGAATAGTTAACCAATCAATCCCTAAAATCACATCAAATGTAAGTATCTTTAAATAGATAAGATCAAAAAGTAATGTGATGGTGCCAACTTGGATCAAGCAAGATTTATAAACAGTGGATGTAATGAAAGTTTCTCCTAACGGAGTCTCAACAGATAAGTCAAAGTCTAATTTCTCCGAAGTCAACTTTAAACGTTGAGCGCAAGCAGGAGAGATAAAAGAATGGGTAGAACCGGTATCTAGTAAGGTATAAACTTTGCAAGAGTTCAAGATTAGCTTACCCATGATCACCTCATTCGGGTTTCTCACATTTTGGCCAGTCACAACAAACGTTCTCCCTTAAACCACCGACTTTGTTTTGTCTGTAGTCGCCTTTGGTGTTGCCATCCCAGCTGGACTTGACTTCGCTACCGGACAAAATTGGGCTATATGATAGTCTTTTCCACAACTGAAACACACCTTGGAAGGCTGTAAACAGTTTGGACTTATGTGTCCCTCCTCTCCGCATCTATAGCATCTAACTGGCGGTCGTTCTCTTCCCTTAGAATTTGTTCTTTGGTGTTTGCCGCTTTGCTTCTTGATGTCTTCCCGTCATTGTTGAATCTCCTCTTTTTGAAATTTCCACTTGACTCACCTCTCCTATTATCATGGCCACGATTACCACCAGAGTGGATAACTCTTTTGTCCGTATTTTTCCCTCCTCGCTGGTTATCATTGCTTCGATGACTACTATCACCAGTATGACCCTGGTTGTGGTCCCTCGGTTGAACATACTCATTATCTCGCTCTAATAATTGAGCCCTGTTGACAACATCTGAATATAGAGAAAATTTGTGAGAGATAAGGTATTAACAAATTTCAGGTTTTAGACCTCTTAGAAACATCTGATAAGTAGGTTTTATACCTACTTATTGGATATCAATTCATGCGAACTATGCTCATCTCAAGTACATTTTAGTATGTTTTTAGTTGCATTTTGTTTTATTTTGCATTACTTGTAATGAGGACTCCTCTGGTGTGAAAATGCAGGAAATGGCATAGCTTAGCAGTGGCATGTGTGATGAGAATAGCTAAGGCATGGTACGTGAAGCGAGTGGAGATAAGGGATTGAACAGTGATGAAAGAACAAGCAACAAGCAGTGGAACAACATGAAATAATAGCAGAACATAAGAATGCAGAATACAGGAGCCGCGCAGCCGCGCTGCCAAACAAGCTAAAAATCGCATGCCCGCGCCATCAACAAGCAAATGCTAGAAACGCTACCAGCGCGCTGCGCCCGTCATCTTGTATTAGAAACTTCATGGTCACAAGCACATCATCTCTACATCGTTAATTGACTTTATTTAAAATTTGAATTTTAAAGTGTTTGTATTAACATAAACTACTCTGGTTGGTACCAGACGCGATTATCTTTAGTTTTATCAGTTTTTTAGACTAGGGAACTAGGGTTCCAAGCATTGAACGGATTTCCAAAGAGGATTTGAGCATAGACTTAATATTTTCTACATCTTCTTGAGAATTCAATCATTGAACAATTCATTTCATTTTGCTGGAAAATATTGGAGATTTGAACAACATCTGGGGATTTAAACTGCAATTGAGTTTAATCAAATCTATCTTCTCCTTCAATTGTTTTAATTATTTTCCATGTGTTGCTATAATCTCATAATGGCTTTCGGTTCAGAAATGAACTAAATTCTATTATGGATTCTAACAGATTTTTATATTAGTCTAAAATTGATAGCTTAATTGCTTGATTGTTTGTGTATCGTCGGAATTTCTATTATGATTGGTTAGATTGCATGAATGCTTGATCACCATTCATTTTATGTACTTGTATGGAATTGAAAAATGACATGTGAGTATGGTTGTAATCATGATAGCATGCGTGTATGAGGCTAAAATGCTTAGCTTTATATTTCGTGAATTAGATAGAAATATATTGTTTCACCGTGTGTAGTAACGTAAGAGCTTGTGCTTCAATTCAATATTGCTGCAATTTCACATAGAAATATAGTGATTTAGTGTTATTGATGATTACATGATTTCTATTGCATGTGGAGGTCATGTAAGCAGGTCATAATGCATTGAAAAATGGTTATGTCTACTTGTGTGCTCTTGGCTAATTTTTCACGATACATATATAATTTTGCATGATGGTATTATTTAGATGAAATATGAAATGAATTTAGAATCCCATTATTTCCAACTTTGATTAATTATTCTATTGTAATTATTTTATTCAATATTCGATTTAGATTAATTCAAAATTGTAAGCCTTCGTTTAAGCATATAAAAAATAGTGATACAATTGATGCATAATAATTTAATTTTTAAACCTTTCTCCGTAGATCGATATTATTCTTACTCTGTATTACTTGTTGTCCCATGTATGCTTGCATGAGTTAGAGTCCATTTATTTTAACTAAAAAGGAGGCAACAAGTTTTTGGTGTCGTTGCCAAGGAAAGGTGTTTAAATTTATTATTATCATCAATTTCAAGCTATATTTGTATGACTTAGACAAATCTAATCTTATCTCATTTCTATTTTTGGTTTTGTTTTTGTTTCAGGTACTTGTATATATTTTGTTTCGGATGAAGAGGAATGCTTCAGGGTTGACTTGGTGGACAAGGTCTTAAATGATGAAGTAGAGAGTTTGATGGATCGTGAATCATTGAGAAGTGTTATGGCTGGAAATTCAGAATTAGAGGATGAGGAATTTGAAGAACTTGTGCACTTTCTTTATACTACTCCGTAATTCAGAAAGTTCAAAACTCCTGTTGAGCTATTGAAGAAAGCTGTAGAGACGTCACTGAAATTGAAGCCATCTCTTGAGACACCTCTAGACCTTGAATTGAAACCACTTCTAGATCATTTGAGGAATGCATTTTTAAATAAAGATTCAAAGTTACCTGTAATTATTTCTTCTGCACTAACATCTTTTCAGGAAGAAAAACTGCTATGAGTTCTTAGAGAGTTCAAGTCAGCTATTGGATGGACTGTGGTAGACATAAAAGGGATTAGCCCTTCTCTTTGTATGCATAAGATCCTGCTAGAAGATGATAGCAAGCCATCGAGGGAGCAACAAAGAAGACTTAATCCGATCATAAAAGAAGTGGTTAAGAAAGAAGTACTGAAATGGCTGGATGCAGACATAATTTATCTGAATTCAGATAGTTCATGGGTGAGCCCGATGCAATGTGTACCGAAGAAGGGTGGTATGACCGTGGTTTCTAATGAGAATAATGAGTTGATTCCAACAAGAACAGTGACGGGGTAGAGAGTCTGCATGGACTACAACAGACTGAACAAAGCTACAAGGAAAGATCACTTCTCACTGCCATTTATCGATCAGATATTGGATAGACTGGCAGGTCATGAGTTTTATTGCCTTCTAGACGGATATTCAGGCTATAATCAGATTTTTATAGCTCCAGAGGACCAAGAAAAGACAACCTTTACATATCCATACGGTACTTTTGCTTTTAGAAGGATGTCTTTTGATTTGTGCAATGCTCCAACCACCTTTTAGAGATGTATGATAGCTATTTTTTTGGATATGGTGGAACAAAATGTGGAGGCATTTATGGATGATTTCTCAGTGTTTAGGGATTCTTTCGATTTATGTCTTGATAATTTGGTGATGGTGTTGAGAAGATGTGTTGAAACAAATTTAGTATTGAATTGGGAAAAGTGCCATTTCATGGTACAAGAAGGGATAATTTTGGGACACAAGGTGTCGAAAAGGGGACTTGAGGTGGACAGAGCGAAATTAGATACTATTGAGAATTTTCCCCCACCAACTTCAGTTAAAGGTGTTCGAAGTTTTTTGGGACATGCAGGCTTTTACCGCAGATTCATTAAAGACTTCTCCAAGATAACTAAACCACTTTGCAATTTATTGGAGAAGGATGCACAATTTAAATTTGATGAGGATTACGTGTCTGCATTTGAGCACTTGAAAGGGAAGTTAACTTCAGCAGTAGTCATTACAGCACCGGATTGGGACCTGCCATTTGAATTGATGTGTGATGCCAGTGATTATGTTGTGGGGGCTATTTTGGGTCAGAGAAAGGAAAAGATTTTTCATGTGATCTACTATGTCAGTAAGACCCTTACGGATGCACAGTTGAACTACACCACCACAGAGAAAGAATTATTGACAGTTGTGTATGCTTTTGATAAATTCTGAGCATATCTGATTGGTACGAAGGTGATAGTGTACACTGATCACGCGGTAATTCGACACTTAGTGGCGAAGAAGGATGCAAAGCCCCATTTGATCAGATGGATATTATTGTTGTAGGAGTTTGATTTGGAGATCAAGGACAGAAATGGAACTGAGAATCAAGTGGCGAACCACTTATCTCGACTAGAGAATCCGGGAAAGGAAGCGGAGGATAAGATTGTGATTAATGAATCCTTCCCAGATGAATAGTTATTTGTGGTAAAAGGGGAAGTGCCATGGTTTGCAGACTACGCAAACTACTTGGTGAGTAAGATGGTACCTTCTGACTTGGTTGGTCATCAAAAGAAGAAATTCTTGCATGATGTTAAATGGTTTATATGGGATGAACCATATTTGTTCAAACAATGTGCTGATCAGATGATAAGGAGGTGTATCCCATATAGCGAGATAGAGGGGATTTTGTAGGATTATCATTCTTCTTTATAAGGGGTCACTACGGTGGAGAGCGAAAAGCGGCTAGAGTACTACAAGCAGGATTCTACTGGCTGACAATTTTCAAGGATGCTTACAGTTTCGTCCAGAGATGTGACTGATGTCAAAGAGTCGGGAACATTTCAAAAAGAAATGAAATGCCATTGAACACAATCCTCGAAGTGGAAATTTTTTATGTGTGGGGGATAGATTTCATGGGCCCTTTCGTTTCTTCATGTGGAAATCTTTACATCTTGCTAGCAGTGGATTATGTGTTAAAGTGGGTGGAAGTGGCAGCTCTTCCAATAAATGATGCCAAAGTAGTCCTCAAATTTCTGCAGAGGAGTATTTTCACAAGGTTTGGGACTGCAAGGGCCATCATTAGTGATGAAGGCAGTCATTTTTGTAATAGGCAGTTTATAGCTTTGTTGGCTAAGTATAGGGTGAATCATCACATTGCTACAGCTTATCATCTGCAAACGAATGGCCAAGCCGAGGTTTTAAATCGGGAAGTTAAGAGAATTCTGGAAAAAGTTGTGAATCCCACAAGAAAAGATTGGTCATTAAAGCTTGATGATGTTATTTGGACATATAGAACTTCTTATAAAACTCCGTTGGGCATGTCACCTTTTTAGCTGGTTTATGGGAAGGCTTGTCACCTTCCTATGGAGCTAGAGCATAAGGCATATTGGGCGATTTAGAAGCTCAATTTTGATTTGAAAGTTGCAGGAGAGAAACGCCTACTCCAACTCAATGAGTTGGATGAATTCTGACTACAGGCCTATGAAAATTCAAAGCTTTACAGGTAAAAGGTGAAGAAATGGCATGATCACAAGATCATAGAGAGAACATTTGAGCCAGGACAAAGAGTTTTGCTTTTCAATTCCAGGCTTAAACTTTTTCCTGGGAAGCTCAAATTAAGGTGGTCAGGGCCATTCATAGTGAAGACAGTTTTCCCACATGGTGCAATAGAAGTGTTCGATAAGTTCCCGGACAAGCCATTTAAAGTGAATGGACAGAGGCTAAAGCATTATTTTGGTGGCGAGGTTGACAGATAAAAAGTAACCTCAATTCTTTCTTCAACATGAGAGTCAGAGACAGTCAAGCTAATTGACTATAACTTAGCGCTTGATGGGAGGCAACCCATTGTTTCTATCTATACTTTTTATTTATTCAGTTTAGGTTGTTTGTGTTAGTTCATTTTAACTTTTAATTATGATAGTTTGATTTGTTCTGTATAAGTGCGTTGGTGGCTGAATTTGTGTAGGACTATGTTTGAGAATAATATAGGGAGTATGATTATTAAATAGTAATTCTTGTGTATTCAGTAGTTCATGCTTTAATATGGTTAATTGGTGTTATGCAGGTGAATTGGAAAGAAGTCATCACTATGTTAATGTATTGGAAGACACAGATTGGAAATGCAGGAAGCAGGGTCACGCGGCCGTGCTATGTAGGCCTTAACAAATCGCGTGTCCGCGCCATGTCCCCATTGAAAACACGCGCGGCCGCGCCTGACACCAGATTTTGGAAAAAAAATTAGGTTTTAAAACGTGTTATGACTCATATCTTCTATCACTTGATATAACAGAGAGTCGTATTCTCTTGTTCTTCACAATACGCACGAATCCTCCTTTCCAAACTATTCCCAAGTGAAGGTGTTATTTCTCATCTCCACTACGTGATTGTCGCTTTAAATCTCCTATCCACGTTCAACATCTACATTTATAAAACTAGGGTTTTAGTGGGTTTGTGCAACATAAGTTTGGGGGTATTCAGTCATCACCTATCAGTCACGATTGTAGCAGGAAAGTCTTCTTCTTCTTTATCAATTTCAAATGGGTCCTAAGCGTACTCAATCTCACACTCCGGAATCATCATCTGCAAGCAGTCAAAGTGGGGAAAATGTTGATTTCTCTAAATTTGTCAACTTGGATGCTCAAATTAAATACTATCGAATTGTGGGGAAGTCATTTATTCATGAGCGAGGGTTTAAGCCAGATGCGTAGGATGGACAGTTAGTGCAGATGATTAGAGAAAGGTGTTGGCATGGTGTCTGCTCTACGCCGACGGCTTCACCTATGGCTGTTGTGCGAGAGTTTTACACAAATGTGAGGGAAACAATGAATGGGTTTTTTTTGTTCGTGGGATTCAAGTGGACTATAGACCGAGAGCCATTCGCCAAGTGTTCAATTTACCCGACCCTCCGGCTGGACGAACAAGTTGGGTAGAAGCTGAACATTTGGAGATAGATTTGGATGTTGTGATCACTAATTTGTGTATTCCAAGGACTAAATGGACATGCACTCCGGGCACTAATCACCCTAAGACCTTTCCAGCTTCCACTCTCAATCGTTATGTGAAGGCCTGGAATCTCTTTGTGTGTGCAAAAATTATGCCATCTTCTCATCAGCATGAGATTACAGTTGAGCGAGCAATTATACTATGGGGGATTATTGTGGGCAAAGATATTGACATAGGTTACCTGATGAATCAGAATATGATGAGATATATATGGGGAAGTACCATGGGCAGTATTCCACATGCTTCAATAGTGACCCATTTGTGTGCCAAGGCAGGAATTAGGTGGACGAATGAGCAGTTGCATTTCCCAAGCCAGGACATTACGCATGCTACAATAGCAAGATTTGAAGATTGGCAAGGGGGTACTTCGCATCCAAGAGGAAAGGGTTTTATTCTTCGTCTCGCATCGTCCACGCCATCATCATAGCTCTCCAAGACGGATGAAGCAGGCAGGTCAACCCAATCCACTTCTGCTACTGGGGATCGACAGCTCCGAAGGTTGGAGCGGAAGGTCGATGTTATGTACAACAATTTTGCAGCGTTTGCTACGGGTTTGACGAGGTCGCTAGCAGAGGCGTTTGCGCAGCAGGGAACTATGCTTGAGTGGCCACAGATTGGGACGGTCGTGCCATTTACACCACCGGATTCACCACCTGAGGGTGGTGCAGCTGAGCAGTAGGGGAGTTCTTCTAACCCTATACCTTCATTCATTGGGACAATGAATATTTTTAGTTTGGGGGTATTGAGTAGTAGGGTAGTTACATATCGTGTTTGCATGTTTAGTTTAAAGTTTGCATATTTATGTGTTAGAAAATAATTGCAGTATATTTTTCTGTTTTTAGTCATTATTAATTGGTTAGTATATGTTTAGTTGCATTATATGTGTAGTTGCATGTCTCACAATTCTAGCTTTGTGGAAGTTATGTCTAGCCAATGATGAAATTGAATTTTGAAGGATTGTTGAGTTTAATGGATATCTTAAGCTTAAATATAATGTTTTACATGATGGAATCCATGGTTGCTGTTTAGATGCTTTCGGTTTGCACTAACGTGTTCACAAATATTTGTAGGCATAAGAGTTATGTGTTATATTGCTTGATAGGAAATGTGGTTTTAAAAATAGAATTATGTGGAAAATGAACTTGGACTATGAAAAACATTGATAATCAAGCTTTAGGAACACATGGGTATGTTGTATATATATAAAAAAAAAATAACGTGGCTAGTCTTATTTCGGGGCCTTTGTGACTTAAGTAAGTACGCCCGTATGGGTGTCTTAACACCTAGTGCCCTAAGGTCTTTTATGGTCTGGGAGTCATTGGTTGAAAGCTCGCTAAGGGGTAGCATTGTTAGCATAATGGAATGAGGCATTGCATAGTCATGTGAAAAAAAAAACATAAAATAGCAATAAACACCGCGAGAAAGAGCGAAAATCGCCCTCGTGAGTAAAAATAAAGTAGTTTAAACCCATTGTTGAACCTTAGTTTGTATGGACATGTTAGAATAGTCTTTGATGCATTAGTATACATAAATCTTGATTTGGACTGCAATTTCCTATTTTGAGCAGTTTGGCATGTGTATTCTTTGCTTTAGTCAAGTTTTGGTGAACACAACACACACACACACAACATCTTTATAGCATATATGGATTACTTGAGTGTATGATATTATGTCTATGGCTTAGTTTAAAGTTTCATTCTTGAATCTGGATAATTCGATGAGGCATATTGGACTGAAATTCTATGCTAGCTGGAAAAATGTGAGTTTCATTTACATCGTAATCTAGTTGCATAGTATGTAGTTGCATTTCATTGTTTAATGTAGTATGCATTGCTTGTGGGCAAGCAATAGTTTAAGTTTGGGGGTATTTGAAAAGTAGGTTTTATACCTACTTATTGGATATCAATTCATGCGAACTATGCTCATCTTAAGGACATTTTAGTATATTTTTAGTTGCATTTTGTTTTATTTTGCATTACTTATAATTAGGACTCCTCTAGTGTGAAAATGCAGGAAATGGCATAGGTTAGCAGTGGCATGTGTGATGAGAATAGCAAAGGCATGGTACGTGAAGTGAGTGGAGATAAGGGATTGAACAGTGATGAAGGAACAAGCAACAAGTAGTCGAGCAACATGAAGCAATGAAGAACATAAGAATGCGAGGATCTGAGGGCAGCGATCATCGCTGGCAACAAACGAAAGCTAAAAATCGCGTGCCCGCGCCATCAACAAGCAAAAGCTAGAAATGCTACCGGTAGCGCTTTATGCTCATCTTGTACTAGAACCTCGCTGTGACGATCAAGCGTCATCTCTGATTGTTAATTGACTTTATTTAAAATTTGAAATTTGAAGTGTTTGTATTAACATAAACTGAAAGTAGTATGCACACAAGCCAATCATGTTTGATGATAAAGCATATACTTTGTAACAATCTTATTCATTTATTAATAAAAAGAATTTATTTATTAAAGGCTTTTAATTATCTACATGATGCTGTTTTATAATATGTGATAAACCCATAGTTTTAAGCAATGCTTTTAGAATAATGATGATGATCATTCTAATGAGATCTAAATTCTTAGAAAGCTTAAAACTAAAATAGTTCCCAATCATTGGATTACTAAATTGGGGATTAGTGAATCCGGATAGATTGGTACATACGTTGCTTGCTCATTGGATGAGGATGATTGATCTCATGATTATTTGTGTGGAGACACTAAAGCAAGTATGTAGGTGCTTATTAGAGAATAAGTTCCTTCGAGCGTGGCTCGCTAAGGAATACCTAATGGAGTTTTATTTGCTGTCAATAGGATTTTCTGTAGTGATAGTAGTATAAGTGATCCTTGGACTTGAGATCATCATAGTATCTTGTGTATGATGAGTTATACTTTGACTTATTCCTTAAGACCCTTAGGGTATATCAAAAGGGTATGCTTGGGTATAATAAGTTGTACATGGAGATAATGTATGATCGATAAAGAATCTACCACTTAATAAAAGAAGAGAAATGTCCTATGTGATTCGATAAATGACAACCCAAAGAGTCCTTGGTTAGGCGTAATGAAATTAGAAAGAAGTTTCTAATTTGCATTATTTGGAGTTGTGCATTTAAGGATCGAAATACATATAATTAAATAAAATAAGACTTGATGGAAATTCCATGTCTTATATTTAATTGGGACATTGTATGGTGGAAGGATTGAATTAGACGGTAACTATTTACTCAAAGGTTCTTTAATGATTAATGTTAAAATCTATATTATACGGAAAGTCGTTGATCGCTAGGAGGGAGGCTTATCCCTATTGTAGAATAAATATTATTTATTTAAATAAATTAATTGTTTAATTTATTTATTTAAATAAGATTAGAATTGTTCTAATTGATTTATTCACAATAGGTTTAATATGGAGAACCTAAAGGGTCACACCATAAAAGGAAGAATAATTATTTAAGAAGTTAATGGCATAATCGTAATAATATGTTATGTATATTTAATTTAATCTATGGTGATAGAATAAATTAAATAGCTTAATATTTATTATTTAATATTTTAGAAATATTAAATATAAATTAATAAGAGGAGTCTTATTAATATTATTACAATTATTATTATTTTAATTTCTAAAAGAGTTTAGGAATTAATTTAATATAAGTAATCTCATTTATTCCTAATTGGATTAGGAAGGAAAATTAGTTAAAAGAGTTTAATTAATAATCCCTAATTAGATTAGGGAGCTTAATTAATTAAAAGAATTTAATTAATTAAATAAATCCCAATTCCTTAATTGTTAAGGTGGGTTGCCCACATCTATAAATAAGAGGAGTCTTATTATGGGTGGTGGTGGTTGTTGACTTTTACAACATACGACATAATTCCAATTAGTTGGAGAGTACGTCTTTTCTATAGAGATAGAAAACTAGGGTTGAGCCAATATCCCTTCTTCTTGAATCTTTATTTTTCCTTGGTGGATCACCTCTAGAGGCCAAACATATGGGTGGCTAACGTTGATCAAAGGAAGGAACAAAACCCCGGTAGATTCAAGTTGTACGCGAAAGGATTTGGAGGTGAACTTGTACCTGAGGAAGCTCGATCTTCAAGGGTATGATTTTATTCTTTATCTTTTCGTTTAATTAATAATTGTGCATAAAGGGTGATCCGGGTATATGGTTTGTAAAATTTTTAAACTCTGATTTTTACACGTTTCCGCACTTTTTATGCAATTTGATTGCGTTCATGAATATTACAAACCTAACAGTGGCATCAGAACCTTTATGCGAATTATTAATTGTTTCAATTTGATATGTATATTGATATGTATTTAGAATAATTTAATTGGGTATAATTTGCTGTATAAAATTTATTTATTTAAAAAAAAATGCAAAATTCCGTGTTACTTAATTAAGAACAATTAAATTAAGTAAACATGCATGGAAAGAAAAACAAAGAGATTTGTTCGGTTTTTCAAGGGTGTTGCACGGAAATTCAAGGAAATGCTCCAAGTGAACCGGGTGGACTATCACGTGAGATTTAAAGGCAACAGGAATTCACGGAAACCATAAAAAAAATGGTTACAGGTGAATTGGAAACATGATAACGTGATGCCTTAAAAACAAATCACAAGTAACTAAACTCCTTTCGACAAGCGAGGATTCTATAGGGGAGCTCGGATACTAAGTTTTATATATATATATATATATATATATATATATATATATATATATATACTATATATATATATATATATATATATATATTATTCTTAATTATTTTATAATTAAAATAAAATGTTTATTTTAATTTCAAAATAAAAGGTTTATTTTAATTTTAAAATTAGAATTTCATGCTAACTAATTAGAGTTGGAATTGGATTCCATGATAACTAATTAGAGTTGAAATTGGATTCTATTTTTTATAAATAAAGGAGTTTATTTTGATATGAAATTAGATTTCATATTATTCAAAAATAAAAGGTTTATTTGTGAATAGGAAAAGAATCAGTCTTTCCTTAAATAAAGGAGTTTATTTAGATATAAAATAAGATTTTATATTATTCAAAATAAAAGAGTTTATTTGTGAATAGAAAAGAGAATCCATGTTTCCTTAAATAAAGGAGTTTATTTAAATATGAAATAAGATTTCATATTATTCAAAATAAAGGAGTTTATTTGTGAATAGGAAAAGAATTCGTGTTTCCTTTAATAATTTTTTTTACATGGAATTGGATTCCATAATTAATTAAAATAAAAGAGTTTATTTTAATTAAAGATTTTTTTTATATGGAATTGGATTCCATAATTAATTAAAATAAAGGAGTTTATTTTGATTAAAGATTTTGATTAAAATAAAATAGTTTATTTTATTTAAAATTGGATAAATTAAAATAAAATAGTTTTATTTTGATTTAAATTTGGATTAAAATAAAGGAGTTTATTTTGATTCAAAAATAGATTTTGTACTAACTAAATTTGCCCATTAAATGATATCATATATATATATATATATATATATATATATATATATTAAATGTTTATTATTCATAAGATGAATGTTATTTATCGATACATATGGTGATGTATATGATAATAAATGGGATTGATTATGGACTATTGACAATGCGATTGGATTTTATTTTAGTTGGATGCATGAATGTATGGGTTTTATTAAATGGGGTCTGCAGACCTTGTCTTCTCTAAATTTTTCTTAATAATGTAAATTCTATCTCTCTCCTATGTACTTCCCTCGATCACGATCAAGGTTTCTATTTATTTTAAAATAGTTATGTAATAGGAATAGTTAGAATTAATTTTTGAAGAATTAGAGATCAAGGAGCAAGGAGCGCTTGAAGACCCGTTTGTAATGGAGCCCAGGATTTAAATGTAATAGTTATATTTAAATATTATTTCTTCGCACCCTAGGGTTTGAATTTTTGGTTCACTTGGTGGCTCTAGTGAACCAAACTAGAATAAAAGTCCATAATCAATCCGTGTAGAATATAAAGATTCTATATGTCCATGCTTATACTATATATATTATATATTATGCAAACATGCTTCGCATGTTAATTAATATAATAGCGTATTTATTTATATATATATATAAATGCGCGCTAAACAAGATGAGACAAATTAATAACAAACCCCTCAATTTTTATATTAAGTCCTAAAGCGTTCAAAGATATTTGGAATATCGAACGTCGCTTTCTAAAGCATGATAAAATTAATAGAGTATTAAATATTTAATATGAGTTTGTTGTGTCACCACAAGGCAAGTATTAAGTATTTAAGATGTTAATTTATCACATTTGATGCTTATAAAGAAAATTGAACAATATTGTTTTATTGTGTCACCACAAGGATGATATTTTCTTTTTGAATATATGGAGTGCTAGGTTGGACTTAACTTGGATAATTTTGATTCGGATGTGCCACCACTTGATCAAAATAATCTAAGAGGCAAAAGAAAAGGAGTTGCATAGTTGATGTAATTGACAAAAGTTGTCTACCTATTTATTTATATATAGTTTGTTGTGTCACCACAAGGCTATATACATTTGAAATGGGATCCTTATTCTCACTAGCAAATCTGTAATTAGATTTTTCCGAACTATATAAGTGAGGGTAATATAGTTTGAAGAAAATAGTGGGAGATACCAATTTAAAACAAGACCTAAATTATTTTGGTAATTAATAAAGGAATGTATGTTAAAATGTTGTTAATTACAAATTCATTTACAGAATTTTACAATGTCTAAATTACTATCACTGCGAAACATATTAGATGTTATTTAACCAAACCGTATTAAACAGATTGGTTAAGGAATTTGAGAATAGTTCTCATAGCTGAAAAGCTATCTTATGTCCTTAATACGCCTATCCTCGCAATGGTTGCGAGATAATGCCTCCGAGGAAGACATTGCTACTTTTAGAAAGTGGCAAGATGATGCACATTGGCTCAATGCATCATGCTCAGATCTATAAGTAACGAGCTTCAGCGTCAAGATGAAACTATGGATGCTCCTACTATATTCCTCGCACATCAAGTAGTTGATGGTGAGAAAGTAGGACTGATAGATATCGAGATATCTAAGGAGCTCTTCCGATCTAGAACGACCGATGACACTACAAAGATGCGGATAAAAGTCCTTAACATTATCAATTTGATTAATCAATTAGACAACGAGTTTTGTCATGGATGGAGAGTTGAGCCAAGATTTGATCTTGCACTCACTCCAGGACTCCTTTCATTAATTGTTGTGAATTTTTCATATGAACAAGCTAGATATCAACCTCATTGATTTGCTTAACATATTGAAAAATGTTGAGAGTTACTTTCAACCAAGAAAGATCAAGTCTTCTTGGTAGGGGCCAAAGGATCTTCAAACAAAAGAAGAACGATTCAAAGAAGGTAAATAGAAAGGCATAAACAAAGGATAATAAGAACAAAACTGATACGGATAGCAAAGGAGCTTGCTTCCACTGCAATAAGCCTGGACACTGGAAAGAAACTGCGAGAAGCATCTTGCAGAGGCTAACCAAAGAAGCTTAGTGAAGTTTCGGTTACAATACAGTTTTTGTTCATGATTGAAATAAATTTTTCTTTAAGTCAAGGGTCTACTTGGGTATTGGATACCGACTTTGGTTATCATAAATATAGATTTATGAAGGGACCAAGAAGAAGTAGAAAGCTAAACAAATATAAGTAATCCTATGTGCGGGAAATGTAGCAAAGGTTGCCATATTAGCCATAGAAACTTATAGTTTAGCAAAGCCTACGGGTAAATCTATTAAGTCAATAAGTTGTTATTGTATTCCAGTTCTTGTTAAAAATATTATTTCCATTTTATTGTTGGACAATGAAATCTTTGGTATTATAATTAAGAACAATTGTTGTTCTATTTATAATAATAATGTTTTGTATAGGACTGGAATATCACTTAATGGATTTAGTATACTTGACTTACGTGAAAAATTATTTTGTAAATTGAACAAACTAGTATAAGAAAAGGAGATGATCATTCAAAGAGTTGAATGTATGTATTTGTTGAAATACAAGTGTGAATTATTTGAAAGGTTCAAAGAATTCAGAAGTGAAACAAATTGGCAAAGTATTAAGATTCTTTAATTAGATCAAGGAACAAATACTTGTGCAATAAGTTTCTTGATCATCTCAAATGGTTTTCTCATAATGGACGCCTCCTGATATGTAATAAATGATTTATGTATCTGAAAGGAAAAATCGTACCTTGTTGGACATGGTGCGGTCCATAATGATTTTACCGACATTCCAGTATCCTTCTAGGGTCATGTCCTAGAAATGGCTACATATCTACGAAAAAGGTAACCTCAAAATCCAGCCCCAAGACTCCATAAAAGTTATGGACAGGGAGGATTCCTAATCTTAAGTATGTTAAGATAAGGGGTTGTCCAACTTATGTGAAAAGGTTTCAAAGGATAAGCTTGGGACAAGATTTTATAAGTGTCGATTTGTGGGACATCCTAAAGTAAGTTTAGGGTATATGTTCTATAATTCTACTTAGCAAAAGGTGTTTGTTACGAACACGCCGCTTCTAAGATAAATGTGTTTATCATCAAGGGCTAGTGGAGGATAATAGATCTTGAAGAATTCAAGAACCACAAAACACTATAAGTCAAATAAGAGGAACTCGTAGATGGACCCATTGTACTACAAATCAATCAGAACTGGAATATTACCCAAGATACCTGGAGGTATGGATTCATTATGGATGATGATGATGAGGTACGTATTATAGAAGATGATGATCCAGTTACATACGATGAGGTAAGAGTTATAGACACTCTCAAAATGGAACATTCATTTTGATGAAACAATCAAAAGAGTTTGATTTTATCAAAATAAGAATGAACCTAGTGTGTACAAAGGGAAAGCAAATTGGGAGCATCGTGACATTCCTAGTACTATATGTTGATATACTACTGGATAAGGAATGACATACCAATGCTACAATCAAGAAAGATAAAGTTGTCTAAATATTTCTCCATGAATGATTTGGAAGAGTATCTTAATGGGGATATAAATCTATATAGATAGATTTAAGAGGATGCTCGACTTAACCCAAGGAACATATATTCATTTGATGCTAAAGTCGTTTAGCATGGCAAACTCCAAGAGATGTCTCATGTCGATGAGCTATGGAGTGTATCTCTCTTAATAGTCCCCTGAGACTCAAAAAGAGAGGTCGCATGAAAGTGACAATCATGTATGCAATGAAATGTACGAGACCGATGTTGATCACCATATTCGGAGAAGTTCACTATGAGTCGTTGAAAACATCTTAAAGTGCTTAACCCAAGACTAAGGATGTGATCATATTCATGGCGGGTCTAAATTAAAACTAGAGGACTTAATGAGACTCAAGTTTTTCGTATGCACTCAAGACGACGAGAAAAATCCACTTTAAGGTAAAGGGTTACTGAACAAAGTGATGCGTTGAATTGGAAAGGTTCCAAACAAAGAAAGAGTTCTTTGGTTTAGTGATAAAGACAAAGTATATAGCTATAAATGAAGGCTGCATGTTGATTGTTTGGATTAAAGTTCATTACGTAAACTAGGAATAGTTCCTAAGTCTCATCTTGGATCTAAACATGTGTTGTGGCACTTTCATTTGATTATTAGAATCATTGAAAGATGGGAAATCACTATAGAGATAGTGGACTCTCATGAATAACATTACATATCCATTAACTAAAGCTTATCCAACAAAGCAGGATAATCGCCACTTAGAAAAGAAGAGTATGAGATACCATGACGATTGGCTTTAGTGCAAGTGGGAGATTGAAAGTAGATCGCACACAAGCCAATCATGTTTGATGATAAAGTATATACTTTGTAACAATCTTATTCATTTATTAATAAAAAGAATTTATTTATTAAAGGCTTTTAATTATCTACATGATGTCGCTTTTTTATAATATGTGATAAACCTATAGTTTTAAGCAATGCTTTTAGAATAATGATGATGATCATTCTAATGAGATCTAAATTCTTAGAAAGCTTAAAACTAAAATAGTTCCCAATCATTGGATTACTAAATTGGGGATTAGTGAATCCGGATAGATTGGTACATACGTTCTTGCTCATTGGATGAGGATGATTGATCTCATGATTATTTGTGTGGAGACACTAAAGCAAGTATGTAGGTGCTTATTAGAGAATAAGTTCATTGAACGTGGCTAAGCTAAGGAATACCTAATGGTTTTTTATTTGCTGTCAATAGGAATTCTCAGTAGTGATAGTAGTATAAGTGATCCTTGGACTTGAGATCATCATAGTATCTTGTGTATGATGAGTTATACTTTGACTTATTCCTTAAGACCCTTAGGGTATATCAAAAGGGTATGCTTGGGTATAATAAGTTGTACATGGAGATAATGTATGATCAATAAAGAATCTACCACTTTAATAAAAGAAGAGAAATGTCCTATGTGATTCGATAAATGACAACCCAAGAGTCCTTGGTTAAGGCGTAATGAAATTAGAAAGAAGTTTCTAATTTGCATTATTTGAGTTGTGCATTTAAGGATCGAAATACATATAATTAAATAAAATAAGACTTGATGTAAATTCCATGTCTTATATTTAATTGGGACATCAGTATGGTGGAAGGATTGAATCAGTGCAGTAACTATTTACTCAAAGGTTCTTTAATGATTAATGTTAAAATCTATATTATCCGGAAAGTCGTTGATCGCTGGGGAGGCTTATCCCTATGTAGAATAAATATTATTTATTTAAATAAATTAATTGTTTAATTTATTTATTTAAATAAGATTAGAATTGTTCTAATTGATTTATTCACAAAGGTTTAATATGGAGAACCTAAAGGGTCACACCATAAAAGGAAGAATAATTATTTAAGAAGTTAATGGCATAATCGTAATAATATGTTATGTATATTTAATTTAATCTATGGTGATAGAATAAATTAAATAGCTTAATATTTATTATTTAATATTTTAGAAATATTAAATATAAATTAATAAGAGGAGTCTTATTAATATTATTACAATTATTATTATTTTAATTTCTAAAAGAGTTTAGGAATTAATTTAATATAAGTACTCTCATTTATTTCTAATTGGATTAGGAAGGAAAATTAGTTAAAGGAGTTTAATTAATTATCCCTAATTAGATTAGGGAGCTTAATTAATTAAAAGAATTTAATTAATTAAATAAATCCCAATTCCTTAATTGTTAAGGTGGGTTGCCCACATCTATAAATAAGAGGAGTCTTATTATGGGTGGTGGTGGTTGTTGACTTTTACAACATACGACATAATTCCAATTAGTTGGAGAGTACGCCTTTTCTATAGAGATAGAAAACTAGGGTTGAGCCAATACCCCTTCTTCTTGAATCTTTATTTTTCCTTGGTGGATCACCTCTAGAAGCCAAACATATGGGTGGTAACGTTGATCAAAGGAAGGAACAAAACCCCGGTAGATTCAAGTTGTACGCGAAAGGATTTGGAGGTGAACTTGTACCTGAGGAAGCTCGATCTTCAAGGGTATGATTTTATTCTTTATCTTTTCGTTTAATTAATAATTGTGCATAAAGGGTGATCCGGGTATATGGTTTGTAAAATTTTTAAACTCTGATTTTTACACGTTTCCGCACTTTTTATGCAATTTGATTGCGTTCATGAATATTACAAACCTAACATAAACTACTCTAGTTGGTACCAGACGCGATTATCTTTAGTTTTTATCAGCTTTTTAGACTAGGGAACTAGGGTTCCAAGCATTTAACGAATTTCCAAAGAGGATTTGAGCATAGATTTAATAATTTCTACATCTTCTTGAGAATTCAATCATTGAATAATTCATTTCATTTTGCTGGAAAATATTGGAGATTTGAACAACATCTGGGGATATAAACTACAATTGAGTTTGATCAAATCTATCTTCTCCTTCAATTGTTTTAATTATTTTCCATGTGTTGTTATAATCCCATAATGGCTTTCGGTTCAAAAATGAACTAAATTCCATTATGGGATTCTAACGGATTTTTATATGTAGTCTAAAATTGATGGCTTGATTGCTTGATTATTTGTGTATCGTCAAAATTTCTATAATGATTGGTTAGATTGCATGAATGCTTGATCACCATTCATTTTATGTACTTGTATGGAATTGACAAATGACATGTGAGTATGGTTGTAATCATGATAGCATGCGTGTATGAGGCTGAAATACTTAGCTTTATATTTCGTGAATCAGATAGAAATATACTGTTTCACCGTGTGTAGTAACATAAGAGCTTGTGCTTTAATTCAATATTGTTGCAATTTCACATAGAAATATAGTGATTTGGTGTTATTGATGATTACATGATTTCTATTGCATGTGGAGGTCATGTAACCAGGTCATAATGCATTGAAAAATGGTTATGTCTACTTGTGTGCACTTGGCTAATTTTCCACGATATATATATAATTTTGCATGATGGTATTATTTAGATGAAATATGAAATGAAGTTAGAATCTCATTATTTCCAACTTTGATTAATTATTCTATTGTAATTATTTTATTCAATATTTGATTTAGATTAATTCAAAATTGTAAGCCTTCGTTTAAGCATATAAAAATTAGTGATACAATTGATGCATAATAATTTAATTTTGAAACCTTTCTCCGTGGATCGATACTGTTCTTACTCTGTACTACTTGTTGACCCATGTATGCTTGCATGAGTTAGAGTCCTTTTATTTTAACTTAAAAAGAGGCAACAACATCCGCGTCATACGTTCCTCATTCTCTACCAAATGAGGTACAAACCTGGATAACTCCGCGAACTTCGCCTCGTACTAGGATACCGTCATGTTGTTCTTTTCCAGTCTAATAAACTCTACTTCCTTCATATGATGAATACTTTCAGGAAAGTACTTGTCATTAAACAGTTTTTGAAATGTTTCCCAAGACAGACCAGTAATCTGCATCACCACAGAACATAAAGGTGGCGAATGGAACCTTCTGTTCCTCCGTGCATCCCAAGACATTGAATATCTTGGAAATTTTCTTGACCCATATTTCCGCCTTAATTGCATCCGGCTTTCCCCAGAACTCTAGTGGTCCCAACTCTTTAAACTACTTGCCTGTGACAAACCGCGCGTTGCTATCATTTTTGCTCGTATTTTGTACAAGAGTCTCCCTCGTCTGATTTTGCATAAACAGCAAAAAGCTTCTAAACATCCCACATCATTTGTTCAGTAGTGTTCTTTACAGGAGGAATATTGCCTTCCTGTTGCACGTTCTCCTTATTGGTGATTAAAGGTGTGCCCACGGTCTCATACACTCCATTGTTAACGTTCTCAGCTGTCATTCTCAAATACTGCCACAAAACAAGGGTTAATTAAAGAAATTGATATACCACATAATACCCCTATATTTTTGACTAACCAACAAATAAGCCTAGGTAGGATACACTAGCGAAGGATTTACTTGTCTCTCCCCTCCTAGTTCTATTCCTCGATCTCCTCTAGAGACCATATCCCTAAGCTCTGATACCAACTGTGACACCCCCAAAACAGGTATACATCACCCATTCCGAGTCGTCAAATACATGGTACAGAAACAACTATAACTTCATTAATACAATTATCGCGCAAAATAGGACAACATATAAACTGTGAGTTTAAATACAAATATTATCTTCCAGACAATATCCACACTCAGATAAAGTCCTCATTACAATTATTAATGCACTATTTTACAAAATAGTGAGGACTGCTAAAACAACTATCTTGAATCATCACTCCATACCTCAGCTAGTTCCTGCTAAATTCTCACCTCCTGAGAAAAAAATGGAACAAAAAAGAAAAGGGTGAGCTCAACTAGCTTAGTAAAGAGTATTAAGACTAAGATAATGTACAACAAATTATCCTTAGTCCTCAATAGGGAAAAATCTGATAGAATATAATAGACAACAAGTTTTAGATCAACAATTGCAGCGGAATCAACAATTCATTAGAAGAGTTAAGTGGAGAATGAAATCTACTATCATCTATGAATTTAAAAGTCCATCATCAATATTTTATCCCTATAACATCAATCAATATACATCTTGAATCAAATATTTATCTTTACACTACGTACCACAGATATTCATTTGTATCACCAGTTGGTCATGTTCATCTCAACACCTGTTCATCTTTGCACTACGGGCCAAAGATATTCATCAAGTAATCATTCATCTTTGCACTACAGGCCAAAGATATTTAATTATATCATCATTTAGGACTGAGGATGATGAAAAATGTTTTTAAGAACTGAATCCAGTGAGACAAAAGAACAAAGATTAGGGATTCATACTTTAGATAATCTAAGTTCAAAAACTCTCCATAATAAACCATAGTGGAGTAAAATTCAAGAATGAAGATCAAAAGATGGATACAATCAAAGATAGTAACCATAATAGACATCTTAGACAAAGAAGAGAAAATTTCATTTTTCGGTGAATAGTGTCGTATTTGTAAATAGTGTCGTATACGTGAATAGTGTCGTATACGTGAATAGTAACACCGACACAAAAATGTATAAATTCCATAATTAAATTCATATCAATTTTTCAGCATAATGATATTGAAAGAAATAATATCATTTACGAAGGAAATAACATCCCTTACCTCAAAAGAACAGTACTTCTGAATGGAATATCAGATATGATGCTAAAAAAAACTTGCACCGAATAACAACTCTCAATGTATCTAAATACTCACAAAAATACGCTCGATATATAGAGAGAGAAAACTTCAGTTTCTGGTGTGATTTTCAATTCTAACTAAGCAACCTATTTATAGGAAAAGCTTAGCATGCCAAAGCTGACAAATTTGCCTCTGATGGCTTCTACGCATCCAACTTTGAAAATTTAGCCTACCACTTTTGAAAAACATTTTAGCCCATTTCTCACCAACCAAAAGTGGGGCCCACTATGTTTTTAATAAAAATATTTATTTTTAAAACTTCAATAATTCATAATAAATAGCTCTTTTATCAGAAAAATATGAATTTTATGTCCATTCCATAGGAAATTAAATTCTCTACAACTTTGTAGATTTAAGCTTTTCCAAATTCCAAATGAAAAATGACCAAAAACCACATACGGACGATTTTCAACACCTCTATTCCGACAAAATACTGATAAAACACCACAACATTAATTCCTTCATTTATCATCACATAAAATAAATATTTTCCTATCTTTCATTTATATCACATAAAATAAGTATTTCCTTATCATATAAATCAATAATTAATTGTTCACAAATAATATTACAGAATGACAATTATGACAACCAGGTCATTCCCAAGAAAGAGGGGGCTTTCCGATAAGGATTTCTCCTTACTGGCGCGCAATTAGGTGACTAAACCCCTTTTCTAGATAGAACTTGTGACTCCCCCCAAATTCTCTACATTCATTGTAGCCAATTTGGTGCTCACGTAAATATTCTATAAGATAATAATTTCTATAAATCCAAGATTCACAGTACTCATAGTAAATAGTAGTTCTCGTCAGAACAATCATTGTAACTGAGTACCCTCACTTGGATGTACAGGTTCATTATCCTATAGATATTTCTTCCATATCTATAATTCTTATCTATCTGACCTCCATAGTATTAATATTAGAGTTCATAGAACTGAGTGAAGCGCTACCTCAGTGCATCAGAGAGCTAATGTCTGTTAATACTATCATTCAGATATATAGTTCATATAGATATTGTACACTTTTCTAATTCCATTCGAATAACAACTAAATACCTCAAACTAAACCAATAATATACCGTTACATTGATTTAAAAAGGTCATTACTATTACATTATAGTTCTCAACAGGGTATCCATGTCTTAAGCCTTTTATCCACAATACCGAAACTTTTGGAATATATTCTTTCTATCTGCAAATGAAGAAAATATTTACAGGGATGAACTACACAAAGCTCAACAAGTTTTAAACAATAAATGAATGTTATATATATATATATATATATATATATATATCAATTCTGAAATAAATGAACATAAAGTTCAGAGTTTTTCCATACACACCAAATCAGGATGAAATGAACATAAAGTTCAGAGTAATGCCAAAAATATATATTGAGGTTTATCTACCAAACCCGGCACATTACGAGTTACTGTCAGTCCTATAGACTTAGCAACCCGGGTTAATCCGCTCAACCAAACAAAACTAGGAGTATGCATATCATCCTCTATGTACTGTCCGATCATTGCTATAAATGTCGGAGACAGATCCTCACTACCAAGGACAACCATAATTGCCTGTCAACAGTTCCTCACTACCGGTTCTAATAGTGTTAGTATATATATCGGCACCAAAAAAAATTTCTTTTTCACAAACTGTGCTTTTATACATTAGTACCAAACAAAATTGGTTTCTCACAAACTATGCTTTTATACATTGGTACCAAACAAAATTGGTTTCTCACAAACTATGCTTTGATATCAAATCAAACGCATTTTTCCATAATAATAACTCATATGACTTGGTTATGTTTGAACAAGAATTCATAACCTTTGAATAACAGAATTCATAAACACTATGTATTACCAGATCATAACTAATAAATATCAAATTTTCATTTAATAAAATAATTTAAATGAAACTGGCATTTGAAATATGAGGTTTACACAAAATGCAGAAAAACTTGTATGTATATAATCATTATTGTACATAGTCTATTTAACTTCGTCTGAAGACCTAATATTAATAATATTAATCTCCAAGTTAGAATAATATCATCACAATGTATTACTGTGAATTACTGTTATAAAATAACTTAAACACATTATCACATAATCATATCGGTCTATAATACACATAAGACCTAACCTCAAGTCAAACTATTACAGTCTGAGTTGAGTTTGGTACTATTTTGACAGCCCGATTGTCTAATCTGATAATTATCGAGCTTAATCACAAAAAGACTCTGCCTAAATACTTCACAATTATATTAAATAATTTAATCATCAATTAAAACTATTTTTCCCTAGCTCATAACAATTTATAAATAATTATTACTATTTATCAAAAAAATTCAATCACTTATAACTTATTTATATAAAATAAATACCACTTTATTCCCTTATCATTAATATTTATTTATTATTAAATATTAATAAAAATCATACCATAATATTATAATATATATATAACATTTTAAAGTATTTTTAATACCTTAAAAATCACATTTATATGATTTTTATACATTTAAATCCATTATATAATAAGTGACATTAATATTAAAATATTAATATTTTCATGACAAAATATCAAAAGTTATATTTTATAACTCAAAATATTTTTCTAACCCTTAAATCATTTTTATATGATTTTTAAAGCATTAATTCTATTTTTAATAATTTATTTAATATATTTATTGAATAAATTAATTACCATTAATTTTAAATTTATTAATGAAATTCATCACAAAATATCAAAAGTTATTAAAAATATTTTCTAACACCATAATATATTTTTAAATAATTTTTCAAGCATTAAAGTCATTTTTAAGTAATTTATTTAATATTATAATTAAATACATTAACTATCTTTAATATTCCAAAATATTAAATATTTATGAAATATACTCAAAATTATTAAAAACCCATTTTTAGGCTTTAAAATAATTTTTAGGAATTTTTTTTGTATTTTAAATAAATAAAAATTAATTTTCTCTATTTATTTAATAAAATAATAATTTTCAAAAAATAAAATGTCACTAAAGGGCCCTATAATGACAAAACTGTCGCTATAGGTGTTCTTAAGATTTTCCAAAACATTCAGAACAATTTGCAGGGTTGTTATTTCTCACTTGATTTCCCTGATAAATTTTATACTTAATTTACATCCACATACTTATGATAATATTTAGTATCACAAACTCTTCGTGTTACCCCTAATTAGGGTTAGGGTTCGTTTATCAGGGTTTAGGGTTCCTGAATGGATAATTAGGATTTCCCAATATTCGATTAGGGTTTCTAATCCCTAATTTGGGTTTACTAAGTTTATACCTTATCTGATCAATCATTGATCACCAATTCTATATCGTACAAACATATATTCATCAATACAATTGTTGTAACTGTATTTTCTACCAAATCCCTATCCAGACTTAAGGTTAGGGTTTCTATTCTCTGTTAAGCACAACTCTACTCATATTTCTTAATCAATACACAAATTGACCACTTCTCTAGACTTGTATCACAGATACTTAACAAAATATTGGTAATCAATATAAATATTAAATAAAAAAATTATTCATAAAATTCTGGATCATCACATTCTCCCCTCCTTATAAGGATTCCGTCCACGGAATCATCTACACTGTATACTTACCTTTATGTCTATCATTCGATATTTATTCCACTTTTAATTCCTTTTTAGGAATAAAAATAATTTATGGGTTCAGCCTAAGTTTTATTTAACTTATCTTGGCCATTAATTTCCTTAGGAAACATAGTCCCATATCCATACATTTAAAGAAAAATTAAGATTTTGAATTAATGTATTCTCCCCTCCTTATAAGATTCGATCTTACGAATCTTGATCCATTCTTTATTTACAAGTTCATAAAAATTGAATCTACACACTTAATAATAATATTTAAATCAAATCGTTAAACACATAGAATATTTATCTAATTTCATGCCTCTTTAACTGTAACACTCTTTATTATCTTATATTTTATACCCTTGGTATTTTAACCAAGCTGTGACCTTTATGGTTCAACCACAACGTCTCACAATGATACCTATTGGTTTGTAACTAACAACTTGACGTCCCTACGAAAAATCTGGCTTCGGTGTCTTCTCTTTTACTAATTTGTTTTTCAAATTCTGTCTTTATATCTTATCACCCCGTCTCTATTTATCATCTTATTTAAGATGTATCCTCCTTCTCGTGACCTTTTCCGATAACTAACGCTTCTGGATAGAGTTAGTTAAAACTCTTATCTCAATCTTAAATTTATTAAAATCTTTTATCAGTACCTCGTTGTTTCATTTAACTTTAAATATTTTTGTTAAATGTTTCCTCCTTCATATATCTCAAATCCAGCAACTATCTATACTTATGGTAATCAATTCTACCCCTTCATTAAAGTTATCTCTATATATGGCTAATTCATTTGTCCACTTCAATGACTAGTAATAAAAATATCTGTAAATCATTTATTTTCAAATTTATCTCTAAATTTCTTCATTTCTTATCATTGTTTTAATCAACCAATTACTTCTACCACGATTATATAACCCACAACTAATCTCATTCTTTGGATATAAAATAACCTTAATTACCTTTACCTCCTTTCCTACTGACTCTTCCTCCTTCACAAATTTCTCCTTGACCAGAAGAATACTATCACCAACATCATATTTTATTATTAATATTAAAATTTTATTCAAATCTTTTATAGTATCTTTCAAAATACTTTTTAGACTTATCGTTAACTAATGTTCTACAATAATTCATCATTTTTGAAGCATAATTTTCTCCTGTTTACTCAACAAATTTTTACACTTTGTAAATACCTTCCCAATATATTATATATCAACAAGTTTCACAATTTACATATCAGTTCATCTTACCACTATTACTATAATGTACATATCCCTGAATCATAACCCAAAATATAAAATCTATTATTTTTACCGAACTTATACAAAAGTTGTAACCTCTACCGTACATATAGATGTATTCACATATACTTTTCAAAATACTATCCAAACATTTTTACTATTACAAATATTTCAAAACCTAACTTTTATCTTGGACGTTTTCGCTCCCTTCACCTGCTGGTTTGAATTTGAGGCTTTGGTTCTCCTTGAGATTTCTGGGTTTTGGACAAAATTTTGCTATGTGTCCCCCCACCCCGCAATTGAAACACTTAATCCTGTTGATCTTATTATCTCTACTATACTTCTGCTGTGGGCAAATATTTGCATAATGCCCAATGTTTCCACAAGTAAAACATTGAATCCCCATAAAGATACATACCCCTCCGTGCTTCTTCCCACAATTATGACACCCTGCACTCCTTTGGCTGGTGCTCCTATTTCCCTTTTTCCCAGAATTATTTGAAAAATTAACATTCCTCTTTCTTTTACGATCTCCCTTCGTTTGACATTGTCTTAATACCTCATTTCCTGATTTATCGGTTCCCTTCAATTCTAATGGTCCCGCTAATTTAAAGTATAAGGTAATCCTTAAAGTATTGGGTTCAACTTCTGGTGGATTCCCTGACCTCCATTGTGAAGTGTCTAGTAACACGTTTACCAACTGTTGAGTTAAGTTTGTCTCTAACTGGTTTCCGACAATCCTTGTTGGTGATGCCATTTATCTATAAATAGCAATTAACTACATATAAGCATAACAATCACTTCATTTGACAAACAAGGTGTATATATTCAATTACATTCTATATATTCCAAGAAAATTGACCCACTAATGATTTATATATCTTTACTAGTTTTCCCCCAACAAATTCTTATACTAAGAACACTATACTATTAAAAACTAAAACTCCTCTACTACCCTCTATTCTCCTTAGCCTCTCATGCTCTTCATTCCCTTCTCTTTACTTAACCTTGATACTATCGATCTTCCCTTTTGTGGATATTCAAAATTTCTCTAGTGGCTACTTAAAATCTATACAATTTCTTCTCTTTGTAATGTTACTCCAACTTCCTTTCCTTCATCTTATGTTGTCCCTATTTCTGGCTCTATATGAGCCATATAAAAACTTCAATCTCCCTCTTCAGTTATCTCCAACTTCGGTACTCTTCATGAGCATTCTCTAAATCTACCACAGATTTGTCTTTTATAGCTTCAACTTCTTAGTTGTAAATGACTTCCCTTGATACTTCCTCTATTCTATCCTTCAAAACATTCTTCATTACTACAACCTATTATTGTTCAATTACTACCTCAGGTATAACAATCAGCTCTCCTTTCAGTATATGAATACAATCAACTCCTTCACTTACCAAACATATCACTTCAATATCATTATCTTATATAAATAATCTATTCCTCCAACTTTGGCTGATGCATTTCCTTAATTCATCTCTTGCAAACTTATCTTTAGTTTATCTATTTATTAATGCTCTCTCCCTGATACTAAGTCTCTCATTGTCTTCATAATAGTTTCTAAACTCCTTGTTATATCCAACTCCAAATCTCACTCTTCCAAGTCACTTCCTAGATCCATTACCATCTCATTTCTTACAACCTCCCTTTGTTTATTCTAGACATGCCTAATATCTTCAAAATATTTCCCTGTAATGAGTATCTAACTCATTCCATATCTCTAAATTTATCTCCTTATTACCTTCACTACAATCTCTCAGGTCATATCCTAAGGTATTCTTACCCTAGCTCTATAACCTACTGCTCTGATACCAAATTCTGACGCCCCCAAATTCTCTACATTCAGTGTAGCTAATTTGGTGCTCACGTAAATATTCTATAAGATAATAATTTCTATAAATCCAAGATTCACAGTACTCATAGTAAATAGTAGTTCTCGTCAGAATAATTATTTATGGCGAGTACCCTCACTGATGTGAGTTCGATATCTTATAGATATTCCTTCCATATTTATAATTCTTATCTATCTGACCTCCATAGTATTAATGTTAGAGTTCTTGGAACTGAGTGAAGCGCTACCTCAGTACATCAGAGAGCCAATGTCTGTTAATACTATCATTCAGATATATAGTTCATATAGATATTGTGCACTTTTCTAATTTCATTAGAATAACAACTAAATACCTCAACTAATAATACACTAAAACAATAATATATTGTTACATTGATTTAAAAAGGTCATTACTATTACATTATAGTTCTCAACAGGGTATCCATGTCTTAAGCCTTTTATCCACAATACCGGAACTTCTGGAATATATTCTTTCTATCTTCAAATGAAGAAAATATTTGTAGGGATGAGCTACAGAAAGCTCAGCTAAACGAATGTTATACATATATCAATTCTGAAATAAATGAATATAAAGTTCAGAGTTTTTCCATACACACCAAATCTGGATGAAATGAACATAAAGTTCATAGTAGTGTCATAAATATATACTGAGGTTTATCTGTCAAACCCCGCACATTACGAGTTACTGTCAGTCCTATAGACTTAGCAACCCGGGTTAATCCGCTCAACCAAACAAAACTAAGAGTATGCATATCATCCTCTATGTACTGTCCGATCATTTGTAACAACCCGATATTTTCTATATAAATAAATCAGGAATTTTGTGTATAATTTTTTTTTATTTATTAAAATAAATATGGGGAATATGTGCCAAGATAATGTGTATATATATTTATGTGATAAATAAAAATATATTTATTACATGATTATTTACAAATAATTTTATTTTAGAATTATTGATTTTTATTGATTATATTCTTATAATAATTAATTTTATAGTAAAATGTTTTTATTAATTATTTTCTATGAAAATATAATTATTTATTATTTATTTAATACATGAAATGATTTTTGGAATTATTATAATAATTATTTTATTATAAGAATTTATGCTAGATTAATTAAGTTAATTATTTTAAATTAATTAATAATGTTAAATATGAAAGATAAATCTGATATGGAATCCAAACCCTAATTTTGGATTTTGATCAGGGAATGAGAATAATAATATAATATTAATTATATTTTGATTTTTCAGTGCTATAAATATGTATTGTATGTACGAATTGATAATGGTTGGTCAATTATGGTGTATTATGATCAAAACCTATCATTAATTTGTTTCACCCTATTTTGAAATTCAAATGGGAAATTCAAGACTGTTATATGACTGTGTTATATGATTTATGTTGTGTATTATAAAGGTTTGATGCTAATTAGGAAAACCCTAATTATAGGAGACCCTAATTATAAATTAAACCCCTAATTTCTGAAATTAGAAACCTTAAATAATAATTGAGTTAATTGCCAAATGGAAACCCTAATTTGAAACTCAATTATGAGTTTGAGACTATTATATAACTGTGTTACATGATTTTATGATTAATTAGGTAAACCCTAATTAACATTTAGAAATATTAATTTCTAGAAACCCTAATATTTAAATTATAAACCCTAAATTATAAATGGTAAACCCTAATTGCTAAATTAGCAAGGTTAATTATAATTACTAAATTTTAAACCCTAATATTCTTGTATAATGTAATTAGATAACCTAATCTAATTAAGGAAACCCTAATTACAAATTTTAGAAACTAAAATTTTATTTTTCTACAAACCCTAATTAGAAATCCTATAAATTCTATATGATAAACCTTAGGGTTAAAACCTAAGGGTTTGTCAAGATTACAATTTGGCCATTAAAATTACAAGCATAATGACCATAATGCCCTTTTGTATTCTTTAATAAGCTTTCTTGTAAATCTAGCCAAAATTTGAGTTGCTCGACAACTCTTACTAACCCCATGTGACTAAAATACCAACAATTAGCCACCTATGCCAGCCAATTCATGCATCTAACTTATATATATAGATTGGAGAGAGAAAAAGATCATTTGTTAAGCCATTTTTGCACAAACACTCAACCTATCTCTCTCAACTCAAAACCCACGAAATTCTTATAGCTTTTCAGTCCCAAAAACTAGCCCCACTTATACATACAACAAAATCAATGGCCTAGAATCAGAATTGATCATAGAAGGTATAAAAACCCTAGCTATATTCTGAACTTTAATCTTGTGTTAAATGTTATGATTGAGTGTTAATTATGTTGTTAGTAGTGTATAATGATGATCTGGGTTGATGGATGTTAGATACATAACATCTATAGGCTCAGATCTAGCATTTTACAAAATCTGGAAAAATTTATTTTGTGGTTCTAACAACCGAATGTCAGACCTTCTAGATCTTAGTGTGTTTATTTATTTGGTGTTGTAGGTGTTTGATATTGTAGTGTGATATGAGATCTTTACTCTGAAACTTGAATCAAGGTCATAGCATGAACAGATTATCAGTTATGGGTGGTCAAACCCCGTTAACCGACCATGACCATGTAATTCTGGGCAGCCTAGAAATTTCCCAGAATGTTCTAACAGTATTTTCATGTGGCTAGATCATGCAGGTGTTAGTTGTTTTGTTCTTGTTGATGTAATAAGGTTGTAATCTTGTATATAGACTACAGTTTAAAGCTTCTAGATCATCTAAATAACATATAGATTTAATATAGTGGTCGGTCAAAGTAGCATGGTCGAGCAGGAAATCGATTTTCTGGGTAACCCAGAAAACCTATGAACATGGTTTCTGACATACTTCGACCGGCATGGATCTACTTGTTGTAATGTTGTTAGGCTTGTTTTATGTAATGAATATGTTCCTTGACATGTTGGCTACAACCTGGAAGTCTTAAACCATATAAAAATCAACAGGAATTCAAGTTGTGGAAGCCCAAATATGAACAGTCGAATTGTTCTTCATTTCTGGGCAAACCTAGAAATGAAGAACAACTCTGACAACTTGTTCTTGAGCCTAGATCTTGCTTTTGGTACATGTTTTGACCCTGTTTGTTGTTAGATATTGTAGTATTACAGTAGTACTACAACATCAAACCATTATCTTGCCCGGATAACATTAAGATCAAGGTTTAAAATTGTGGTCAAATTAAGCACCCTAAAGCGCGCTTTGAATGTCCTGGGTTCATTTGAAGAACACCTATAGTGATGCTTTGTCACTATAGGTACCTTTCTAATGACATCATGTAATTTTAATTAATTTAATTTCCAAAAATTATTTAAAAATAGAAATTTATTTTAAAAAAATTAAAAAAAATTATTTTAAGTTATAAAATTAACTTTTAATAAGTTGATATATTTTTATAAATATTAGCATTTATTTAAATATTATTAATATTTAATTTATTTAATAAATACATTAAATAAATTAATTAAAAATGATTTTATTATATTAAAAATCATTTTAAATGATAATAAGGTATTTAAAATATTTTAAGTTATAAAATATAACTTTTAATATTTTAAAGCAAAATTTATTAATTATTTAATATTAATGATAATTAATATTAATAATTTTAATAAATAAATTAATTTAAAATGATTTTAATATTATTAAAAATTATTTTAAATGAAAATAAAAGATTTTAAAAATATTTTAAGTTATAAAATATAACTTTCAATATTTAAAGGTAAATTTCATTAATTAATTATTATTAATGATTTTAAAATTATTTAATAATTATATTAAATAAATTAGTTTTAAAATGATTTTAATATTATAAAAATCATTTTAAATGAAAATAAAGTGTTTAAAGATATTTTAAGTTATAAAATATAACTTTTAATATTTAAAGGATAATCTCATTAATAATTTAATATTAATGATATTAAGTTAATATTAATGATATTAAATTTATTTAATAATTATATTAAATAAATAGTTTTAAAATGGTTTTATTAATTTAAAAATCATTTAAAAAGGATATAAATGAATTAAAAATATTTAAAGTTATACTTAATGACTTTTAAATATTTTGATAAAGTACATTAATATTTTAATATTAATGGTAATTATTTAAAATGATTTTAAATATTTTAAAAATCATTTAAGGGTAATATAAATGTTTTAAAAATATTTTGAGTTATTCTAAATAACTTTAATATTTTGGCAATGGTTTCATTAATAGTTTAATATTAATTAAATATTAATGATAAAAGAATTGTTTAATATTTAAATCATTTAATAATGATTCTGGTGTTTGAAAAATTATGATAAATTATAATAAATGTTTAGAAATTATTATAAGTCATTTAAAAATAATATGACTGATATTTACAGATATTGAACATCAGAATAGAGTCTTAGACTCGATAATTACCCGATAAAACTGTCGGTACACCGACATGTTTCAGAAATTGATCTGGATTTTGATATTTTGACTGTATTATTATTTATTTATGATTCAATTACTGTTGAATATGTGTGACAATGTGATTAGGTTATGTGCTGACTACAATAAGCAGTATTATGTGTTACGATATGTTATTCTAATTAGCAAAATGATCTTATTACTGATAGGTTGTTATATAAAAGATAAAAAAAAACTAAGTTGCAGATTATTGAAGCAAAAGCAGACAAAAAGTATCTTACCTTTGAATTTTCTTTTTCTGCAATGGATAAAGTAAGAAAGTTTCGTAATTATATTATTATTGTACTGCATTATTAACCCTATTGTTATATATATTATATCGATAATTGTTTATCAACATGATATTATATATATAATTAGATATATATATTATTCGTTAATTTCTAAATATGGTTATACAAGTGTCCTCACTGGATAATCATTGTATTTAATCACATGTTGATATATATATATATATATATATATATATATATATATATATATATATATATATGATCGATATATACAATAACGAAGAGTTGTCTAAGTTATTTGACCCAGCTAGACACTGATTTAGAAATATCGTTGAACATGATAAAACCTTTTTGTATCCAATCAAATTATTTTGGTTCGGATTCCCGACTAAGTATGAACATCCCGAACATGGGAAAACTTTTATGCGCCCAAGGCGGACAGAGTGAACGATAATATCATTCTTGCATGTAGTATTGATCAATACAGGCATAATTAATGATCACCCCCCGTAGTGTAAGTAAGTAAGTTATGAAGGTTTGCGGATGAAGTTCTGCTAAACCTATTTGAAAATTGAAAACAATGTTCATAGTATGTCATCTTAACCCTATTTATAATCAGTACGTAGTTTCAAAAATTTGATAGAGAGTTGTTATGTTATTATTATCGGTTCAGATTACTTCACAACTATTGATTTGTTGTAGAAGGGTAGTACAAAGAAAATATTTAATCCTTTCAGCTAATATTTATAATCGTTATTACTTGTTGGGCACTCAAATGCTCATCCTTGCTTAATTTAAATGTTTTCAGCTAAGTGTGAATAATCAGAGGGCTCGACCAAGAACAAAGGAAAAAAGAAAGTTGTGAATGAGTTCTATGCTATCTTATGTAATACTTAGACTTTATTAAGATAAGATTGATATCTATTTATTATCATGAATTGTAATGAATGTTTAAAGGTTGCGTACTTGGGAATAGACTCTGATATTTAAATTAAGTTTAATATTTATATTATTGTTATTATTATTAGTATTATTCCGCTCATAGAAATGGTATCGTGAAGCACTGAGTTTGGGTTTCAAGTACCTTAATTTGGGGGCTTTACAAGTTAGTATCAGAGCTTTAGGGTTACAAACCTTAGGTGGGTAAGACCTTAGGCTATAACCTTAGAACAGAGGGAAATGTTGAAAATATAAATAACTCATATAGAGTTTAAAAAGAGATGAATTGAATAAATTCATCGTCAAACAAAATAAAAGATAACTGATATAAAGCTATTATTTGTTGTGTGTATATACTATATGCTAATCAAGATAATGTATGTGTGTAGATGTCTGGTGGAAAAGGCTTGTTATATGCTTATAGCATGGAGAAGGATCAAATCAATACATCCGAGCTAATATCGAAGCCAATAGCTGAAATAGAGGCTCACGGTAAAAATAACTCTGAGGAGGTGGTTATTGTAGAAAACATAGTACCAGATCCGAAAATGGTGGAACTGACAGATAGTGATTCGGACAATAAAGTTGAAGCTAATCAAGCATCAACGGAGGTGCAGGATCTAAGCAACAAGGTTTCTTCTCTAGAAAAGTTATGGGAAATAGAAAAGCTGCTAAATAGTCAGTTGCAAAAAACCTTACTAGAAACAATGGAAGAACAAGATAAGCTTAAAATCCAAATTGATCAAATGGGAGCCACAAGCAACACATCGTGTGCAACTCCGAGCAAGAAGGGGAAAAGAAAGATAGAAGACCATGACTTAGGAAAATTTGATAAGAAGGCATGGAAAAAGATATGTTACCTTTGCGGCTATGAGGGACATACCACTCAGTATTGTCCCGACTATAAACCAGGTGAATGTTTTATCTGTGGGATAAAAGGTCATCAGGCGAAAGGTTGTCCAAGAAAAAGGCGTAATAAATAGGTAGTATAGGTTCTGTTGTGTAGGTATGTTTAATATAAGATATATGAAAAGTATGTTTGTGCAATGTAATATTCTTAATTTTTATATTAGTCAAGGTTGTAAATCCCGACTTTTGTAGTCACAAAGGGATAGCTAATGTTTAAAGTAGTATGTGTTATGTTATGTAAAGTTTTTGCTAAATGAATATGAATCTATGTTTGACTAATGAAACACGTTTAATATATTAAACTTATACGATAAGGTTTAGAATGTAAGTTAATAAAGTATAATTTATGGTTTTACTTAACCAGATAATGCCGCCAAGACGTCAAACTCGAAACCAAAGGGTAGAAGAATCTGTCAACAACGTTGAGGGACAACAATAATCAGACCCGATGCAGCACTTTACAAACATGGCAGCACAATCTATGAAACAAGGAATGCCAGCCGCAGGGAACCAGCCGGATAATCGCCTGGCGAACTTCAAAGACTTTAAGGCTGTAGGACCACCAGAATTTAGAGGTATAACTGACCCTGTTGAAGCCCAAACTTGGGTTAAAGAGATTGAAAAGGCGTTTGTAATAGCTAGGGTAGCTGAGGGGCAAAAGACCGATTTTGTTACCTACATGATGAAGGGGGAAGAAAACTTTTGGTGGGAAGTGATTCAGGCGAGGGCAGGAGAAGGTGTAGTTACATGGGATAGGTTTAAGACACTGTTTTTCGAAAACTATTTTTTATCTAGTATGCAGGCTAGGATGGAGGTAAAATTTTTGGAGTTAAAGCAGGACAACATGACGGTGTCAGAATACGCTGTAAAATTTAATGAGTTGGCTAGGTTCGCTCCGTATCAAGTTGATACGGAGGCTAGGAAAGCGAGAAGGTTTGACCTGGGATTAAAACCTGGCTCTATAACAAGGTGGCAGTGTTGCAGATCCCTACATTTGTAGCACTCATGGAAAAAGTGATTATAGCTGAGGAGGGGTGTGAGGCAATGAGCCTCTACAACAAGGAGAAAAGGAACAAGGGCAAGGTCGAAGGAACTGGGATGGTAGAAATTAATAGTGGAAGTAGAAGTGGTAGTAGCAAAAGGAAGGGGAGAAATTTTAGAAAAGTCCAGGTGAAGTAGGAAGGTGTTAAGAAGCCAGCTGTACAGTGTAAGACTTGTGGAAAGAACCACTCTGGGGAATGTTTGAAGGGGAAGTTTTTATGCTACAAGTACGGGCAGGAGGGCCATATCTCTCCTAACTGACCCAATCCAAGAATGAATAGTGGGTGTTTTCTATGCGGGTCGACTGAGCATAAGGTGAAGGATTGTCCGAAAAGAAGGATGGAGGCAGGAAGTGTGACTACTGGAAAGGGTAGCGGGACTTTAGCAATCACAGGACCAACGTCATCAAGCAAGCCAACAAAATCAGCAAGGGTCTTCAACATGACGATCCAGAATACGCTGGCAGCTGGCAATGGAACTCCAAGTATTATTCGTATAACTTTTATTTTTATTTTTTATATATACATGATTTTCTTATATATAGTAAATTATTTTATAAAGGAATTTTGAAGGAGGAATTTGAGTTCTTTCAGAAATCAAATTTTTGTTGAATCAGATAGACAAGCTTTATATGAATAGTTAAAGATCAGTTCGATCAAAGATTGGTCGAGATCTACTTGTAATGATTATATATGCTATGTACCCTTGTATGTATAGGTTTTAAAACGGTGATTCTAGGGACGAAATCTTTATAAGGGATGGTGAATGTAACAACCCGATATTTTGTATATAAATAAATTAAAAATTTTGCGTATAAATATTTTTTATTTATTAAAATAAATATGGGGAATATGTGCCAAGATAATGTATATATATGTATTTATGTGATAAATAAAAATATATTTATTACATGAATATTTACAAATAATTTTATTTTAGAATTATTGATTTTATTGATTATATTCTTATAATAATTAATTTTATAGTATAAATGTTTTTATTAATTATTTTCTATGAAAATATAATTATATATTATTTATTTAATATATGAAATGATTTTTGGAATTATTATAATAATTATTTTATTATAAGAATTTATGCTAGATTAATTAAGTTAATTATTTTAACTTAATTAATAATGTTAAATATGAAAGATAAATCGATATGGAATCCAAACCCTAATTTTGGATTTTGATCAAGGAATGAGAATAATAATATAATATTAATTATATTTTGATTTTCATCTTTATATATAAATATGTATATATGTATTATTGATAATGGTTGGTCAATTATGGTGTATTATGATCAAAACCTAGCATTAATTTGTTTAACCCTATTTTGAAATTCAAATAGGAAATTAATGATCGTTATATAAGCGTGTTATATGATTTATGTTATGTATTATATTATAAAGGTTTGATGCTAATTAGGAAAACCCTAATTATAGGAGACCCTAATTGTAAATTAAAACCTAATTTCAAATTAGAAACCTTAAATAATAATTGAAAGTTAATTGCCAAATGGAAACCCTAATTTGAAACTCAATTATGAGTTCGAGACTATTATATAATTGTGTTACATGATTTTATGATTAATTAGGTAAACCCTAATTAACATTTAGAAATATTAATTTCTAGAAACCCTAATATTTAAATTATAAACCCTAAATTGTAAATGATAAACCCTAATTGCTAAATTAGCAAGGTTAATTATAATTAGTAAATTTTAAACCCTAATATTCTTGTATAATATAATTAAAAAACCTAATCTAATTAAGGAAACCCTAATTACAAATTTTAGAAACTAAAATTTTATTTTTGTACAAACCCTAATTGGAAATCCTACAAATTTTATATGTTAAACCTTAGGGATAAACCCTAAAGGTCAAACCCTAAGGGTTTGTCAAGATTACAATTTGGCCATTAAAATTACAAGCATAATGACCATAATGCCCTTTTATATTCTTTAATAAGCTTGCCTGTGAATCTAGCCAAAATTTGAGTTGCTCAACAACTCTTACTAACCCCATGTGACTAAAATACCAGCAATTAGCCACCTATGCCAGCCAATTCATGCATCTTACATATATATTAATATAGATTGGAGAGAGAAAAAGATAGTTTGTTAAGCCATTTTTGCACAAACACTCAACCTATATCTCTTAACTCAAAACCCACGAAATTCTTATAGCTTTTCAGTCCCAAAAACTAGCCCCACTTATACATAAAACAAAATCAGTGGCCTAGAATCAGAATTGATCATAGAAGGTATAGAAACCCTAGCTATATTCTGAACTTTAATCTTGTGTTAAATGTTATGATTGAGTGTTAATTATATTGTTAGTAGCGTATAATGATAATCTGGGTTGATAGATGTTAGATCCATAACATCTATAGGCTCAGATCTAGCATTTTACAAAAGCTGGAAAAATTTATTTTGTGGTCTGACAACCGAATGTCAGACCTTCTAGATCTCAGTGTGTTTATTATTTGGTGTTGTAAGTGTTTGATATTGTAGTGTGATATGAGATCTTTACTCTGAAACTTGAATCAAGGTCATAGCATGAACAGATTGTCAGTTATGGGTGGTCAAATCCCGTTGACCGACCATGACCATGCAATTCTGGCGCGGCCTGTAAATCGCCAGTAATGTTCTCGACAAGATATCTCGTGTGGCTGATCATCGCAGGTATTAGTTGTTTTGTTCTTGTTGACGTAAAAGGTTGTAATCTTGTATATGGACTACAATTTAAAGCTTCTAGATCATCTAAATAACATATAGATTTAATGTAGTGTTTCAATCAAAAAAGTACGGTCGAACGAACGAAAAATTTTCGGTGTAACCCAGAAAACCTATGAACATGGTTTCTGACATGCTTTGACCGGCATGGATCTACTTGTTGTAATGTTGTTAGACTTGTTTTATGTAATGAATATGTTCCTTGACATGCGGGCTACAACCTGGAAGTCTTAAATCACATAAACATCAACAGGAATTCAAGTTGTGGAAGCCCAAATATGAACAGTCGAACTATTCTTCATTTCTGGGCAAACCCAGAAATAAAGAACAGCTCTGACAGCTTGTTCTTGAGCCTAGATCTTGCTTTTGGTACATGTTTTGACCCTGTTTGTTGTTAGATCTTGTAGTATTACAAAGAATCTTTACAACATCAAACCATTATCTTTTGCAGGATAAAATTAAGATCAAGGTTTAAATCGTGGTCAAAAAGTAGCACCCTCAAATCGCCTTTGAATGTCCTGGGTTCATTTGAAGAACATTTATAGTGATGTTTTGTCACTATAGGTACCTTTTTAATTATAAACCGTGTAATTTTAATTAATTTAATTTCCAAAAGTTATTTAAAATAGAGATTAAATTTAAATTGAAAAATACAAAAATTATTTGAAGTTATAAAATTAACTTTTAATAATTTGATATATTTTTCATAAATATTAGTATTTAGTTAAATATTATTGATATTTAATTTATTTAATAAATGCATTAAATAAATTAATTAAAAATAATTTTATTATATTAAAAATCATTTTAAATGATAATAAGGTATTTAAAAATATTTTAAGTTATAAAATATAACTTTTAATATTTTAAAGCAAAATTTATTAATTATTAAATATTAATGATATTAGATTTATTTAATAATTTTAATAAATAAATTAATTTAAAATTATTTTAATATTAGAAAAATAATTTTAAATGAAGATAAAGTGTTTAAAGATATTTCAAGTTATAAAATATAACTTTCAATATTTAAATTTAAATTTCATTAATTAATTATTATTACTAATATTAAATTTATTTAATAATTATATTAAATAAATTAGTTTAAAAATGATTTTAATATTATAAAAATAATTTTAAATGAAAATAAAGTGTTTAAAGATATTTTAAGTTATAAAATATAACTTTTAATATTTAAAGGATAATTTCATTAATAATTTAATATTAATTATATTAAGTTAATATTAATGATATTAAATTTATTTAATAATTATATTAAATAAATAGTTTTAAAATGTTTTTTTAATTTAAAAAACATTTAAAGAGGATATAAATGAATTAAAAATATTTTAAGTTATACTTAATGACTTTTAATATTTTGATAAATAGTAAATTAATATTTTAATATTAATGGTAATTATTTTGTTAATTATTTTAAAAAGGATTTTAAATGTTTTAAAAATCATTTAAGGGTAATATAAATGTTTTAAAATATTTTGAGTTATTCTAAATAACTTTAATATTTTGGCAATGGTTTCATTAATAGTTTAATATTAATTAAATGTTAATGATAATAGAATTGTTTAATATTTAAATCATTTAATAATGATTCCGGTGTTTGAAAATTTATGATAAATTATAATAAACATTTAGAAATTATTATAAGTCATTTAAAAATAATATTACTGATACTTACAGATATTGAACTTCAGAATAGAGTCTTAGACTCGATGATTACCCGATAAAATTGTCGGTACACCAACATGTTTCAGAAATTGATCTGGATTTTGATATTTTGACTGTATTAATATTTGTTTGTGATTCAATGACTGTTGAATATGTGTGACAATGTGATTAGGTTACGTGCTGACTGTAATAAGCAGTATTATGTGTTACGATATGTTATTCTAATCAGTAAAATGATCTTATTACTGATAGGTTGTTATACAAAAGATAAAAAAAATTAAGTTACGTATTGTAAGCAGCAGACCAGGCAAGTATCCTACCTTTGCATTTTCTTTATGCAATGGACATGAGTAAGAAAGTTTCAGAATTATATTATTATTGTACCAGATTGTTAACCCTATTGTTATATATATTATATCTGATCATTGTTTATCAACATGATATTATATTTTATAATTCAGATATATATTCTGTTCGTTAATTTCTAAATATGGTTATACAAGTGTCCTCACTTAGATAATCATTGTATTTAATCACATTATGATATATATATATATATATATATATATATATATATATATATACTTATTGATCTCAAAGATGTATAATAATAACGAAGAGTCGTCTAAGCTATTTGACCCAGCTAGACACAGATTTAGAAATATCGTTGAACATGATAAAACCTTTTTGTATCCAATCAAATTATTTTGGTTCGGATTCCTGACTAAGTATGAACATCCCGAACATGGGAACACTTTTATGCTCCCCAAAAGTGATGAGTGAACGATAATAGTATTGATCAATCACAGGCATAATGGGCCGAACACCCCCTATTGTTCATGTAAGTTATGATGGTTTGCAGATGAAGTTCTGCTAAAACTATTTGAAAATTAAAAATAATGTTCTTAGTATGTCACCTTAACCCTATTTATAGTCAGTACGTAGTTTCAAAAATTTGATAGAGAGTTGTTATGTTATTATTATCGGTTCAGATTACTTTACAACTATTGATTTGTTGTAGAAAGGGTAGTACAAAGAAAACATTTAATCCTTTCAACTAATATTAATAATTGTTATTACTTGTTGGAAACTCAAATGCTCATCCTTGTTTAATTTAAATGTTTTCAGCTAAGTGTGAATAATTAGAGGGCTCGGCCAAGAACAAAGAAAAAGGGAAAGTTGTTGAATGAGTTTTATGCTATCTTATGTAATACTTAGACTTTATTAAGATAAGATTGATATCTATTTATTATCATAAATTGTAATGAATGTTTGAAGGTTATGTACTTGGGAATAGACTGTGATATCTAAATTAAGTTTAATATTTATATTATTATTATTATTATTAGTATTATTCTGCTCATAAAAATGGTATTGTGAAGCACCGAGTTCGGGTTTCAAGTACCTGAATTTGGGGGCTTTAAATCATTGCTATAAATGTCAGAGACAGTTTACTACCGATCATTTCTATAAATGTCGGAGACAGATCCTCACTACCAAGGACAACCATAATCGCCCACCGACAATTCCTCACTGCCGGTTCTAATAGTGCCAGTATATATATCGGCACCAAACAAAATTTCTTTTTAACAAACTGTGCTTTTATACATTAGTACCAAACAAAATTGGTTTCTCAAAAACTATGCTTTTATACATTGGTGCCAAACAAAATTGGTTTCTCACAAACTATGCTTTGATATCAAATCAAATGCATTTTTCCATAATAATAACTCATATGACTTGGTTATGTTTGAACAAGAATTCATAACCTTTGAATAATAGAATTCATAAACACTATGTATTACCAGATCATGACTAATAAATATCAAATTTTCATTTAATAAAATAATTTAAATGAAACTGGCATTTGAAATATGAGGTTTACACAAAATGCAGAAAAACTTGCATGTATCGTCGACTATTGCTACATAGTCTATTTAACTTCGTCTAAAGACCTAATATTAATAATATTAATCTCCAAGTTAGAATAATATCATCAAAATGTATTACTGTGAATTACTGTTATAAAATAACTTAAACACATTATCACATAATCATATCTATTATAACACACATAAGACTCTAACCTCAAGTCAAACTATTATAAATCGAGTTGAGTTTGGTACTATTCGACATGTGGATCGATTACTAATCGATAATTATCGAGCTTAATCGCAAAAAAAGACTCGCCTAAATACTTCACAATTATATTAAATAATTTAATCAACAGTTAAAACTATTTTTCCTAGCTCATAACAATTTATAAATAATTATTACTATTTATCAAAAAATTCAATCACTTATAACTTATTTATATAAAATAAATACCACTTTATTCCTTATCATAAATATTTATTTATTATTAAATATTAATGAAAATCATACCATAATAATATAATATATTTATAATATTTTAAAGTATTTTTAATACCTTAAAATCACATTTATATGATTTTTAAACAATTAAATCCATTATATAATAATTGACATTAATATTAAAATATTAATATTTTCATGACAAAATATCAAAAGTTATATTTTATAACTCAAAATATTTTCTAACCCTTAAATCATTTTTATATGATTTTTAAAGCATTAATTCTATTTATTTCAATAATTTATTTAATATATTCATTAAATAAATTAATTACCATTAATTTTAAATTTATTAATGAAATTCATCAAAAATATTAAAAGTTATTAAAATATTTTTAACACCATAATATATTTTTGAATAATTTTTCAAGCATTAAAGTCATTTTAAGTAATTTATTTAATATTATAATTAAATAAATTAACTACCTTTAATATTCCAAAAATATTAAATATTTATGAAACATACTCAAAATTATTAAAAACCCATTTTTAGGCTTTAAAATAATTTTTAGGAATTTTTTTTTAATAAATAAAAACTAATTTTCTCTATTTATTTAATAAAATAATAATTTTCAGAAAATAAAATATCACTAAAGGGCCCTATAGCGACAAAACTGTCGCTATAGGTGTTCTTGAGATTTTCCAGAACATTCATAACAGTTTGCAGGGTTGTTATTTCTCACTTGATTTTCTTGATAAATGTTATACTTAATTTACATCCACATACTTATGATAATATTTAGTATCACAAACTCTTCGTGTTACCCCTAATTAGGGTTAGGGTTCGTTTATCAGGGTTTAGGGTTCCTGAATGGATAATTAGGATTTCCCAATATTCGATTAGGGTTTCTAATCCCTAATTTGGGTTTACTAAGTTTATACCTTATCTGATCAATCATTGATCACCAATTCTATATCGTACAAACATATATTCATCAATACAATTGTTGTAACTGTATTTTCTACTGAATCCCTATCCAGACTTAAGGTTAGGGTTTCTATTCTCTGTTAAGCACAACTCTACTCATATTTCTTAGTCAATACACAAATTGACCACTTCTCTAGACTTGTATCACAGATACTTAACACAATATTGGTAATCAATATAAATATTAAATAAAAAAAATTATTCGTAAAATTCTGGATCCTCACAGAACTTTCTTAGACATTGCCAATAATGTTATCGAATAATATTATTCAAATAATATGAATTATTGATCTGATAATGGAAAATATTGTGCAGTGACAATTATTGAAACAACAATAATATAAAATATCAACGTAGCAATTATTGAACCAATAAAATAAAATATTGATTCGTAATTATTGTAACAATTATTGAGTAGTGCCTTCATACGTAAGAATCAATAATTCAAAAATCTTTGTGCAATCTGGTGTGCTACAGTCATAACTACACGCAGACATCTTTGTATTTTAACCACCAGGTAATCCAACAGTGTTAACGGTAATAATTACGACGTTCTTTATAAAAACTCAAACTTTTCATTTTCTTCATCCGACCGTTATCCGTTATAGGGCCCATAAATGGCTGCGCCGTCATACGAATATTCCCTGACAGCAAGAATATTCCACGACCAAACGAATATTCCCCGACAACAATGAATATTTTATAACCACTGGCTTATTTTGCAAAATTTGCACATTTCACCCATAACCAAAGCATTATATCAAATTAACTCCTTATTATTTCAAGATAATGAATAGAGGAAATTCAATTTTATTTATAAAAAGTTGGGGTCTTACAACCTCCCCTCCTTATGAAATTTCGTCCTCAAAATTGATGTACGTACCCGGTGTTGCAAAAAGGTGAGGGTACCTCGCTTTCATTTTCGATTCGAACTCCCAGGTCATTTCCTTCATAGCATGGTTCCTCCACAAAACCTTAACTTATGGTATAACCTTTGTTCGTAGGACATGCTCTTTCCTATCCGAGATCTTGACATGTACCTCCTCGTACGTTAAATCTTCGGCTATCTCGTCTGGTTCTAACACAATAATGTGGTTTGGGTCTTTCACATATTTACGAAGCATAGATATGTGAAAAACATTATGAACACGAGACATGCTTGGAGGTAATGCGAGTCTATATGCCACATTTCATATTCGATCAAGAATCTTAAATGGACCAACAAATCGGATTGAGCTTTCCTCTCTTCCCGAATCTTGTAAGTCCCTTCCATGGAGAAATACGTAATCAGTACATTATCTCCTATATTAAATTCCACGTCCTTTCAATGAAGATCAGCATAACTCTTTTGTCGATCTTGTGAGGTCTTTATACGTTGCTGGATTATTTGAATCTTTTTCGTAGTCATGTGTACTAATTCTAGTCCCAACAAAGTTGCTTCACCCACCTCGTCCCAACATATATAATGGAGAACGATACTTTCGTCCATACAATGCCTCGAATGGAGCCATGCCTATACTTGCCTGATAACTATTGTTGTAGGAGAATTCCACCAATGGCAAGTACCTATCCCAACTTCCTTTGAAATCTAGGACACAAAGTCTTAATAGATCTTCAAGAGTTTGAATAGTCCTTTCTGATTGCCCGTCCATTAGAGGATGGTATGCCAAACTGAATCGTAAATCCATGCCCATAGCTTTCTGCAAGCTAACCCAAAATCGAGTAGTGAATCTTGGGTCATGATCCGAAACTATGGATACTAGCATGCCATGCAATCTCACAATCTCATTCACGCATTACACATCTGAGCAAGACGTTCAAGGAATAAGTCTCCGTGATTCAAGAAGAAATGAGCAGATTTGGTTAATCTATCAACAATAACCCAAATCGCATCAATGCCTTGAAAAACCTTGGGAAGACCCATAACGAAATCCATGGTAATGTGTTCCCACTTCCATTTCAGAATCTCAAGTGGTTGCAATGGACCCTTTGGCACTTGATGCTCCGCCTTTACACGTTGACAAGTTAAACACCTCGAGATAAACTCTGCGATCTCTCTCTTCATATTGCTCCACCAAAATGTATGCTGAAGATCATGATACATTTTGGTACTCCCAAGATGGATTGCAAATGGTGTGTTGTATGCCTCCATCATGATTCTATGCTTCAAGTCAGAATCGTTAGGAATGTAAAATCTAGATTTGACTCGAAGTATTCCTTCTTCATCGATTCTTACTTCTGGAATAACACCTTCTTGTACTTTTTTCTTTATACGTATCATCTCTAGGTTTTTGGCTTGAGCAGCTTCAACTTTATCTATTAAAGTCAGTTCTATTCGTATGTTTGATATCATGACGTGGGTACTTGGAGCCTTTAACTCTATCTCTATCCTTTGTAAGTCGTATAAAATGGGTCTTTATGTTAACAACATCGCACTCGTACCCGCATACGATCTTCTACTCAATGCGTCAGCTACAACATTTGTTTTTTCAAGATGATATTAAATGCTATGGTCGTAATCTTTCAACAGCTCGAGCCAACGTCGTTGCCGCATGTTTAGTTCCTTTTGGGTGAAGAAATATTTAAGGCTTTTATGATCCGTATAAATCTCCACTTTCTCCCCATACAGGTAGTGTCTCCTAATTTTTAACGCAAAAATGATTGCTGCCAACTCCAGATCATGAGTAGGGTAATTCCTCTCATATTCTTTGAGTTGTAGGGAGGCATAGGCTATGACTTTCCCATGTTGCATGAGAACACATTCTAACCCTTAACCTGAAGCATCGTTGTAGATAACAAATCCATCCGAACCAGATGGTATTGTCAGAACAGGTGCCGAAATGAGTATCCACTTAAGTTCTTAGAAACTCTTCTCACATTCCTCGCTCCTACGAATTTTTTATCTTTCCGAGTCAGCTGAGTTAACGAAGTAGCGATTCGAGAAAATCCTTCCACGAATCTCTGATAATAACTAGCTAAGCCCAGAAAGCTACGTACTTCGGTCATCGACTTCGGCTGCTCCCAACTTTGGATTGCTTCAATCTTCGTCGGGTCAACAGATACTCCATGTTTTGACACCACGTGCCCAAGGAATGATACTTCCTTAAGCCAAAAGTCACATTTCTTCAGCTTGGCATATAGCTTGTTGTCACGAAGCCATTGAAGTACCAGCTTCAAGTGGTGCTCATGATCTTCATGACTTTTGGAATAGATGAGGATGTCATCAATAAAGACAACAACGAACTGATCCAAATATTCCTTGAACATACGGTTCATTATATCCATTGAAATTCTTGCTTGTATGTACGTGAATGAGATTGTGAGATTGCATGGCATGCCAGTATCCATAGTTTCGGATCGTGACCCAAGATTCACTTCTCGATTTTGGGTTAGCTTGCAGAAAGCTATGGGCATGGATTTACGATTCAGTTTGGCATACCATCCTCAAACCGACGGGTAATCAAAAAGGACTATTCAAACTCTTGAAGATCTATTAAGACTCTGTGGCCTATATTTCAAAGAAAGTTGGGATAAGTACTTGCCATTGGTGGAATTCTCCTATAATAACAGTTATCAGGCAAGTATAGGCATGGCTCCATTCGAGGCATTGTATGGACGAAAGTTTCGTTCTCCAGTATATATGTTGGGACAAGGTGGGTGAAGCAACGTTGTTGGGACCAGAATTAGTACGCATAACTACGGAAAAGATTCAAATGATCCGACAACATATAAAGACCTCACAAGATCGATAAAAGAGTTATGCTGATCTTCATCGAAAGGATGTGGAATTTAATTTTGGAGATCATGTACTGTTAAGTATTGCTCCATGGAAGGGAGTTACAAGATTCGGGAAGAGAGGAAAGCTCAATCCCCGATTTGTTGGTCCATTTAAGATTCTTGACCGAATAAGAAATGTGGCCTATAGACTCGCATTACCTCCAAGCATGTCTCGTATTCATAATGTTTTTCATATATCTATGCTTCGTAAATATGTGAAAGACCCAAACCACATTATTGCGTTAGAACCAGATCGACGAGATAGTCGAAGATTTAACGTACGAGGAGGTACCTGTCAAGATCTTGGATAGGAAAGAGCATGTCCTACGAACAAAGGTTATACCATAAGTCTAGGTTTTGTGGAGGAACCATGCTATGGAGGAAATGACCTGGGAGTTGGAATCGGAAATGAAAGTGAGGTACCCTCACCTTTTCGAAACATCAGGTACGTACATCAATTTCGAGGATGAAATTTCATAAGGAAGGGAGGTTGTAAGACCCCAACTTTTGATAAATAAAATTAAATTTCCTCTATTCATTATCTTGAAATAATAAGGAGTTAATTTGATGTAATGCTTTGGTTATGGGTGAAATGTGCAAATTTTAAAAAATAAGCAAGTGGTTATAAAAATTCATTGTTGTCGGGGAATATTCGTTTGGTCGTGAAATATTCTTGTTGTCGGGAATATTCGTTCGACAGCACAGCCATTTGTGGGCCCCATAACAGAAAACGATCGGATGAAGAAAACGACAAGTTTGAGTTTTTATAAATAACGGCGTAATTATTACCGTTAACACGTTGGATTTTCTGGTGGTTAAAATACAGTAATACGCGTAGTAGCACACGGTATTGCACAGTATTTTTGAATTATTGATTCTTACGTAAGAAGGCACTACTCAATAATTGTTACAGTAATTACGAATCAATATTTTATTTTATTGGTTTAATAATTGCTACGTTGATATTTTATATTATTGTTGTTTCAATAATTGTCACTGCACAGTATTTCCCATTATCAGATTAATAATTCATATTATTTGAATAATATTATTAGATAGCATTAATTGCAATATCTAAGGAAGTTGCATCAGAAAAGGATTTGTTTCGCTAATCATGGCCGCCAAGAAGTAGAAATCCTTATCTGGAAAGCCCCTCTTTCCAGGAACGACATTCGGTTGTCATAATTGTGATTCTGTAATATTATTTGTGAATAATTAATTATTGATTTATATGATAAGGAAATATTTATTTTATGTGATATAAATGAAAGATAGGGAAATATTTATTTTATGTGATTATAAATGAAGGAATTAATATTGTGGTGTTTTATCAGTATTTTGTCAGAATAGAGGTGTTGAAAATCGTCCGTATATGAATTTCGGTCATTTTTCGTTTGGAATTTGGAAAAGTTTAAATCCACAAAGTTATAGATAATTTAATTTCCTATGGAATGAACATTAAATTTGTATTTTTCTGATAAAAGAGCTATTTATTATGAATTATTGAAGTTTTGAAAATAAATATTTTTATTAAAAACATGGTGGGCCCCACTTTTGGTTGGTGAGAAATGTGCTGAAATGTTTTTCAAAAGTGGTGGGCTAAATTTTCAAAGTTGGATGCGTAGAAGCCATCAGAGGCAAAATTTGTCAGCTTTGGCATGCTAAGCTTTTCCTATAAATAGGTTGCTTAGTTAGAATTGAAAATCACACCAGAAACTGAAGTTTTCTCTCTCTATATATCGAGCATATTTTTGTGAGTATTTAGATACTTTGAGAGTTGTTATTTGGTGCAAGTTTCTTTCAGCACCATATCCGATATTCCATTCAGAAGTATTGTTCTTTTGAGGTAAGGGATATTATTTTCTTCGTAAATGATATTATTTCTTTCAATATCATTATGCTGAAAAATTGATATGAATTTTATTGTGAAATTTCTACATTTTTGTATCCATGTTTTGATCTTCATTCTTGAATTTTATTCGCTATGGTTTATTATGGAGTGTTTTTGAACTTGGATTATTTAAAGTACTTAATCCCTAATCTTTCTTTTCTTTTTCTCCTTTGGATTCGCTTTTAAAAATATTTTCATCATCCTCGATCCTAAATAATGATATAACCGAATATGTTTGGCTCAGTATTGCAAAGATAAATGATTACTCGATGAATATCTTTGGCCCGTAGTGCAAAGCAGATGATGAAAGTGTTGAGATGAAACATGACTAATTGGTGATCATAAATGAATATCTTTGGCCCGTAGAAAAAAGATGAATATTTGATTCAAGATGTATATTGATTGATGTTACAAGGAAAAAATATTGATGATGGACTTTTAAATTCATAGATGATTGTAGATTTCATTCTCTACTTAACTCTTCTAATGAATTGTTGTTTTCGCTGCAGTTGTTGATCTAAAACTTGTTGTCTATTATATTCTATCAGATTTTTTACTGTTGAGGACTAAGGATAATTTGTTGTACATTATCTTAGTCTTAATATTCTTTACTAGGTTAGTTGAGCTTACCCTTTTTCTTTTTGTTCCATTTTTCTTCTCAGGAGGTGAGAATTTAGCAGGAACTAGCTGGGGTATGGAGTGATGATTCAAGATAGTTGTTTTAGCAGTCCTCACTATTTTGTAAAATAGTGCATTAATAATTGTAATGAGGACTTTATCTGAGTGTGGATATTGTCTAGAAGATAATATTTGAATTTAAACTCATAGTTTATGTGTTGTCGTATTTTGCATGACAATTGTATTAATGAAGTTGTAGTTGTTTTTATACCATGTATTTGACGACTCGGAATGGGTGATGTAAACCTATTTTGGGGGTGTCACAGATAATATCAAAACAGTTTGTATAATTAAAAACTGTTTAGATCTGTAGTAGTGATTTAGGGGATTATAATCAATAAATTAAGAGATAACAATTAAATTATAAAGGATAATATCACAATTAAATTACAAAGGATAATATCATAATTAAATTACAAAGGATAATATTAAAACAGTTGGTATAATTAAAAAGCATTTAGATTTGTAGTAGTGATTTATGGAATTATAATCAATAAATTAAGAGATAACAATTAAATTACAAAAGAATTATATGACAATTAAATTACAAAGGATAATATAAAAAGCAGTTGGTATAATTAAAAGCTGTTTATATTTGTAGTAGTGATTTAGGGATTACAATCAATAAATTAAGAGATAACAATTAAATTACAAAAGGATAATATCACAATTAATTTACAAAGGATTATATTAAAATAGTTGGTATAATTAAATATTGTTTAGATCTGTAGTAGTGATTTAGGGAATTATAATCAATAAATTAAGAGATAACAATTAAATTACAAAGGCTAATATCACAATTAAATTACAAAGGATAATATTAAACAGGTTGGTAAAATTAAAAGCAGTTTAGATTTGTAGTAGTGATTTAGGATTATAATCAATAAATTAAGAGATAACAATTAAATTACAAATGATAATATCATAATTAAAATACAAAGGATAATATCAAAATAGTTGATATAAATATATTACAAAGGATAATATTAAAACAGTTGGTATAATGAATAACAGTTTTGATTTGTAGTAGTGATTTAGGGAATTATAATCAATAAATTAAGATATAACAAAGGGTTATAAATTATTGTCAAGAACAACAAAGGGTTGTAAATCTAAGAGATCGCCCAAAGGAATTTCTTGCTATGGTGTACTATGCCATCTAAGTTTCGTGAGTGAGAGAATAATTCACCAAGTTTTTTAAAAATAAACTTCAAATCAATACTAATAGTAAGCTAAAATAGCAAAATTGAACAACAAATGAATTATTCTCTATCAATATGGAAAATCAATTCAGCTGTATAAATGAGGCAATCTATGCTGGTAGACACAAATATTCAAGTTTATAAAGACAGAGTATAACACCAAATAACCACTCATTACAATTGAGTCAATGATATTATCATACCTTGCAAGTGATAAATTTTAGAGAGCGATACTTTTCATTCTTAGTAAAAATATGTGAGTGAAGCATAGGGGTATAAGCAGCTTCAGCACCGAACTTGCGACATAGTAATCAAAAAAGAAGCTCTGAATATTGTCCACCATTGGAGCCACTATCAACTTGGGTTCGCCCAATTTCTTCCAGTGGATCACACTCACTCAATTCTCGACTCTCCAGTCAGGCACCCATTTGGAATTGCACTACCCAAAGAAGAATTTTGTTGTTTTTCATAGTTCTTGGGCAGAAATTGGGGGTTTACCAAACAAAGATGGTCGCCGTCGTCGAGGTTTTCTGAGAGAGTAACGGTTTGAGTAACAGTTTGAGCCATGAAAAATGGGTTGTTGTTGATTGGTGAAACGGATGGATTTTTGTGTTTGAGGAAGCGAGAGAAAGTATAAGATCTCATGAAGGGGAGGAGGCGATAGGAACGGCAACGCGGCCATCATCGTCGCCGGTACTAAAAATTTAACATCTTCGAGGCATGAATTTAGGTTTTTTACAGTAGTCTCATATGTTAGGTTAGATGGGCATTTGTGTAAAAGGTAATTAGGAGGATTAATTAGGATGGACATGTGTTAATTTTGTAGAATGACGGATGTCTACGTATTGTTCCATGTACTATGTTTTAGTATATATAATAGATAAGATTAAATTTCAACAGATTTTTTGTTTATGTTTGGTGACTTTGGTAGATGCGAATTATATGAGGGATGCTAGTTAGCTGATGTTGGTTCTGCAAAGCCTTCTCTTAAACTAGAAGCACTGGCTCCTACTAGTGACAGTGCTCGTGACAGCACTAATGCTCTTGAGGTTGGTATAGTTCTTTCCTTAGAATAATTGGATTGTTATGTTGATTTTTAACTTATTTGTCCATGACTTTATGTTTGGTAAACTTGTACTTTTTCGGAAAGCATTTTATAAGAGAAAAGACCCATTTATGCCAAGGCGTAATTTGTCCTTTGTAGCATTACAAATTAAAAATGTCATTTGTAATTTTTTTAGTTGAGATTGTCTATATTAACATAGATTTCCTACACATTATAGTTGAAGGCTACTCCATATACATACAAAATTTTCCTTTGAATGCCACTGTCACACAAATTGAGGAAGTGTTTAAAAGGTTTGGGCCCATAAAACGTGGTGGTGTCCAAGTAATAAGGTGAAGTTCAGATATCCTTTCTATCTTCTACAAAAGAGGTTGAGATACTCTTTAATGCAAGTTGCTCCTTATTTTTACCTCATCATATGGTTTACTTGTTTGCGATTGCAATTTCCGTCCAGCAATAGGGATTTTGTTTTGGCTTCGTGGAATTTAAATCATTGGACTCGATGCAGAGTGCAATAAAGGTACAAAAAATCAACAATGATACTTCATTCGCTCACTTTTTACTTTTTGTTGCTACGTAGCAACCTCTAGCTGTTGTAGACGAAAAAATAACTACTACCAGAGGCAAGTTGATTGTAATTTATATTTAGCAAAGTAAAAAAGACAATGGTGAAACTGTGAACTGTGTTAAGTTTACTATAGCATTATTGAGTTGTTGGTTATTCGTAGTTAGGAGCAGCGGAAGAGGGAGGTACCCTTTAGGAAGGGGTGGGTTCCGGAATGATAGTTTCTGGGGGTATTGGGCCATGATATTTCATTTATTGGGCCGATCGGTTCGGGCCCACTCATTTAATTAAATCTTTTGGGTCATTTTTATTGGGCTTAGCCATTTGGACCGGGTCAGTGGATTCTCTTGATCAGATCTTGATATACTTGGGCCTAACTATTGGTCCGACCCACTAGATAATTAAATATCTATCTTTGACCGGTAATGATGAAAAAAATATAGTTGTTGACCGAGAGTCTGCAGATCATTAATGTGGATGGGATTATAGTCGACCGGCGGGATAAATAGTACAGAAAAAGGTGGCAGCCTGCATGCAGTCGGCAGAGGTCACCTAGGAAACTATGTCTGACGGTAGTGGGTGGCACGGTTAACCGAGAATTAGAGTATATCATAGCAAGGAGGTCTTCCAAGAAAAGGTAACTGATAATTTTATCTCTCTCAATACACTAGATATTTTATTCTCCATTGTTAACCCTTGTGATCGCCTGTACTGACTCTCACGCCTGAGTTATCCCCCGGCGGTCAAAGCCGTCAAACTTTTGGTGTTGATCGTGTTTACTGTGCAGGATCAGGACGTCTTACGTGATTGGGACGTGGCAGAAGATCTTGGCGTTAACATTGGCGCTAGAAGGAGGGCTGTGTTCTAGTGTCTTATAGTTTTCAATCACAAACTTTCATTTGTTCTACGTCGGAAAAGATGGTGAGGAGTAGAGCAGATACACCGGAAGGACAGCCGAGGGCTGTGAGCTCATTTGTCCAACATATTTCTGTTAAGGATCCTCTGGGTCCTTCAAAGAGTGCTCATGAGAGTGAGAGCACTGCTTCAAAGCATGATTCCAGGGGTTCTCGTTTGAGAGCTCATGGTGAAGCTAGACGGAGGTTGGTATTTGCTGCTGATAAAGGTCGTGACCAGGACCGAAGGTAGGTGGAGGGTTCACCACCTAGAACTCATCACCGAAGTGGTCGGGATGATAAGGCTGCCAAGTTGGCGAAGATGGAAGATGAAGCAGATAAGGCTTTAGAGGTTCTTCTAAAGCAGAGGGAGGATATAGATGTGCAGATGCTTCAGATGGCCGATCTGAAAGACGAGGCGTCCACTTATGTGCAGTCCGAGAGGTGTAGTAGGATTAAGGATGTGCAACAACGAAAAGGGAAGGAGCCGGAGCACTCTATTCATGCCTCTCGAGGACGACCTCAGGAGCGAAAAAGATCTAGAAGCAGAACTCCTGAGGTGTCAAAGAAAGCACTTCTCGTGATCGGTTCTCAAGGTCGTGATGGTGGTAGACAAAGAAGCCGGTCGAGAGAGTATGCACCTGAGAGTAGAAGGAGAGAGCACCATCTTGAATACTCTCACCCTGATGACAGGGCCACACGCCGAAGTAAATCCAGAAGTCCATCGAAGGCAATGGGATCTGGTAGAGGAGGTCGATCCACTCAGAAGAAGAAGGTATCTCCAGAGAAAGAAGTCTCCTCGAAACCGGAAGGTGTAGACTTCTTGGTGAAGGAGTTAAAGGAGCTTTGGAAGCAGTTGGCAGAGGTTCAACAGGTGAAGGATACTCTGGGAAAGAAGGCATCTCCCTTCTCCTCGGATATTCTTAAGGAGAAGGCAGATACCACCAAGAAGTTGCCTCATATGGAGAGTTATGATGCATCAGGGGATCCTTACGACCATAGCCAAGCATTTAATAGGCTGATGGATTATTATGATTTCACTGATGCTGCCAAGTGTCATATGTTTGTCACGACATTGAGGAAGGATGCAAGGCAGAGGATGGGGACTTTGCCCGCTGATTCAGTCTCGTCGTGGTCTGAGCTGTGTGACAAATTCCATGCTCGTTTTGGGAGCAACCAAAGGAGGGGAAAGCCTATTGGTTCATTAGCTCAAGTCCGACAGTTTTCTAATGAGTCTTTGGGTCTGTATGTGAAGCGGTTCAAGGAAGCCGTTGGCCAGGTTTCCAACCTCAATGATCTTCAAGCTGTGGGGTTGTTTCAGAACGGTTTAGATTTGGTGAAGTCAGAGAAGTTGGTGAAGAAGCTGATGTTTCACCTTCCAAAGAGTTTGGCCGAGGCTTTTGATAAAGCAGAAGGCTATATTGTGGTGGAGGAGGCTATGAATAGCCTGAAACATCCTTCTTCAGATCGCATGAAGGAGATAGATACTTCTAAAGCTAAGGGCGATCAGAAGAAGGTTGGAGGGAATAATGATCGGCCAGAGGGCAGCTCAAAGAAGTACAACAACACATGGCGACAGGGAAGTCATCGCCCACCTGTTCCTACCCAGAAGGTGAACAAGGTTTACACCAAACTGAATAAGGATAGGTCGATGATATTGGATCAGATCAGGAACCAGCTGTTCTTTGAACCACCTCGTGATAATTTTAAGCCAGGATAGGGCAATGCACAAAAATTTTGTGGCTATCATCAAGCTGCAGGTCACGACATTAATGAATGCTGTAATCTGAAGGACTTTGTGGATAGGAAGGTTCGGAGCGGTATGTTGGTTCAGTATGTGGCCGGAAGGGATCATCAGCAGGAACAGCAGAATGTAGATCGGACTGTTCAAGTGGTTCAACCGGTTCCACCCATATAACCTATTCCAAATCCGCCACCAAGGCACGTCATTGATGTAATAACCGGTGGGATAGCAGGAAAGTTGGTAGGGAAGAAGAGGAGAGGATATCTGGACTCGGTCATGTCCGTGGTGGGTGTTCACCCAAAGATTGATAGACCATTTCCAGGGACATTTATAGCTTTTACTGATGCAGATTATCCTTCGGAATCCATCGAACCCCATGAAGGAGCATTGGTGATCACGGCACAAGTGGATTCGGTTGACATAAAATGGATGATGGTAGACAACGGGTCTTCTGTGGATAATCTGTATGCCCATGCTTATCAGAGGATGCATCTTGATGGGCGAAAGATGGAAGTGGGGCAGGAGGCTCCTTTATATTGCTTCAGCAATGATCCGGTTAAAGTGGCAAGAACTATTGAGCTACCAGTCATCTTTAGTACCGCTCCACAAGAGGTAGAAATAACGTGTAAATTCTATGTTGTGCATGTAGATTCGGCCTACAACGCCATACTGGGTAGACCTTCTTTGACAGCCCTGCAAGCAGTGACTTCCAATCCTCATTTCAAGATCAAGTTCCCAACAGCACATGGAGTTGGAGAGCTGGTAGCAGGAGATTTAGATCTGGCCAGACGATGCTATAGGAATGTAGTGATTGCTTCAAGAGTTGGGGTCAGCAGGCAGAAGAAGACCATGGCGATAGAGATCGAGCCATTTATCAAAAGCAGTTCGGAGCTATTGGTCATGCCAGCAGGAGAAACCGAGGAGATCGAGCTGGTTATTGGAAAGAAAGACAAAACGGTGAAAATAGTTTGGGTCTGCCAGAACCTTTCTGGACAAAACTTATATAACTTCTTCGCTGTTATGTGGACATTTTTGCATGGGAGCCACAGGATATGCCTGGAGTCAGCCAAAAGATTGTTGAGCACCGTTTAGATGTGGACCCATCAAGGAAGCCAGTTCGGCAGAAGAGGCGGATTTTTGCACCTGAGCGTCAGAGGATCATTGATGAAGAGATTGCAAAGCTGATAGCTGCTGACTTCATCTTTAAAATAGATTACCCGGAGTGGATGGCCAATGTGGTGCTGGTGTAGAAGCAAAACGGGAAGTGGCGAGTATGCATCAACTACACGGACCTAAACAAATCTTGCCCGAAGGACTTCTATCCTCTGCCCCACATTAACCAACTTATTGATGCGACTTCGGGGTATGCACTACTAAGCTTTATGGATGCTTTTTCAGGTTATCATCAAATTTCTATGTGCAAAGAGGACATTCTGAAGATAGCATTCATCACGCACCGTTCGGTGTATGCCTACAAGAAGATGACGTTCGACTGTATAAATCCGGACCACTTATCAGAGAATGATGAATTTTGTCTTTCAGAAGCAGCTAGGAAGGAACATGGAGGTGTATGTTGATGACATGATAGTGAAGAGCATGATCATTCAGAAGCACTTAGATGATCTAGAAGAATGCTTTTAGACGGTTCGTCACCATAAATTAAGGCTTAATCCCACCAAATGCAACTTTGGGCTTAGTGCAGGGAAGTTCCTGGGTTATCTGGTCAGTCAGAGGGGCATTGAGGCCAATCTAGAGAAGATCCAGGCTATTCTGAAGATGAAGACTCCTCAGTCATTCAAAGATATTCAGCGTCTGACAGGGAGGATTGCAGTTTTGAGGTGATTCATGTCCAAGTCAGCAGAAAGGTGTTTGTCATTCTTTAGCACGTTGAAGGGACCGAAGAATGCGAAGACGTTCCAGTGGACTTCGGAGTATGAAGATGCCTTCCAGGGGATAAAGACGTATTTGTCTTCGGCTCCTTTATTAGTCAAGCCAATTCCTGCTGAACCACTATACATGTATCTAGCAGCAAGCTCGTTCGCGGTCGGAGCAGTTCTAGTTCGAGAAGTTGGGGGGAAACAACATCAAGTCTACTATGTCAATCATGTTCTAAGGGATGCTAAAACCAGGTACCCGAATATTGAGAAATTTGCCTTTGCTTTGATAATAGCCAGTCGAAAGCTTAGGCAATATTTTCAAGGTCGGGTCCTGGTCATTTACACGGATCAACCGCTGAAGAAGGTGATGAGCAAACCAGAAGTTTCAGGGAGATTGGCTGCATGGGCAATGGAATTGTCCCAATTTTTTATCGAATTTCATCCCCGAACATCTATAAAGGGGCAAGCCTTGGCTGATTTTATGGTGGAGTGTTCATTTTCCGAAGTTGATGCAGAGTTACCAGAGGTTGAAGTGTCCAACCAAGCAGTTACAGTTCTTCAGCACAACCAGAGTTCATGGACGCTGTATGCAGATGGATCTTCTACTACGGAAGTCAGTGGAGCAGGGATTATCTTGACAAGATCGGAGGGATTCAAAGTGCAGCAGGTCATCAGATTTGGGTTCAGAGCGACGAACAACGAAGCAGAGTATGAAGCAGTGTTGGCCGGAGTACGACTAGCGAAAAGTCTCGAAGTTCAGAAGTTGATCATTTATAATGACTTCCAGTTGGTCTTCAAGCAGGTTTTAGGGGAGTATGAAGCTCGAGGCTCCAGAATGATCAAGTAGTTAGCAGAGTTAAAAGATCGGCTTCAGTATTTCCTCTCCTATGAGTTTCAGGGTATGGAGCGCAATGACAATTCTATTGCCGATGTACTGTCAAAACTGGCCACTACAGATGCCAACAATTTTGATGGATCAGTTTATTTGGATTTTCTGCAGCATCCGAGTATTCAGCATGAAGCCATAATGTGCATTGACCGTTCTAACTATTGGATGACTCCCTACATAGAATATCTGGCAGATGGCGTCCTTCCTTCGGACCAGATGCTTGCAAAGAAGATCAAGTATAAGAGTGCCAACTTTGTTCTCATTGATGGGGATCTTTATCGAAGGGCTTTTTCATCACCTTTGTTGAAGTGTCTAGTTTCGTCTGAAGCCGAATATGCTTTTCGGGACGTTCACGAGGGCATCTGTGGCGAACATATGGCTGCTAAGTCATTAGCCTATAAAGTACTTCGATAGGGATTCTACTGGCCTACTATCTTCAAGGAAGCTATAGAGTACGTGAAGAAGTGTGAGAAGTGTCACTCAGCGAATCGATCCCTTGACCACTGAAGAGCTATACTCGATCTTATCTCCTATACCCTTTGCTGTCTGGGGGGTAGATATATTGGGTCCATTGCCAAAAGCTAAAGGTCAGGTCAGTTTTGTTATAGTCACCATCGATTATATGACCAAATGGGTAGAAGCAAAGCCACTTCGGTTGATAACGGAACAAGAGTGCTTGAAGTTCATGAAGGAGTCAGTAGTGTTTCATTTCGGAATTCCTAAGGTGGTGATATCGGACAACGGACGCCAGTTTGTGGGATCAAAGTTTGAAGGATTTCTGAAGGAGTTGGGAATTCAGCACAGAAAGACTTCTGTGGCTTATCCACAGTCGAACGGGCAGGTCGAGGTGACCAACAGAACATTGCTAAATGGGATCAAGCGCAGACTGGATGAAGCTAAGGGGAGATGGCCTGAAGAGCTTCTCAGCGTGTTGTGGGCTTATTGGACTACTCCGAGGACCACTACGGGGGACTCGCCTTTCAGATTGGCTTATGGCACTGATGCCTTAGTCCCTGTTGAGATTGGATCCACTAGTCTTCGGGTTAGTCAATTCAAGGAGATCTACAATGATGAAGGACTGGAGGTCAACTTGGATCTGTTAGAAGAAGTCAGAGAGACAGCTTTGATCAAATTAGCAGCCTATCAACAAAGAGTGGCTAAACATTACAATAAGTGGGTAAAACTTCGTAGATTTGAAGTGGGAGATTTTGTCCTCAGGGAAGTCGAAGCTTCTACACCTCAGAACTTGGGAAAGCTGATACCGAACTAAGAAGGACCGTATGAAGTAGTTGAAATTCCAAAGCCAGGAACTTATAGGTTAAGGGCATTGGACAGATCCGAGATTAACAACACTTGGCATGCTGGTAGAGTTCGGAAGTATTTTCAGTAGAGATCAAGTCAGTATCCCGGAAGTCAATAATTGTTGGATCATCATCAATAAAAGATTCACTTTTTCACAATTGATCTTCTTCCTATTGGTACTGACCATTCACAATGGTGTAAGGAGGACGGGGTGGACTCATTGACCATTCGATGGTAGCCTTTTTGGCAGGTGGTCCTTATGAATTTGTCAGGCCCTTCGTGGTAGGCAAACTTCATCGGTGTAAGGAGGACGGGGAGGACTCGCTGACCATTCGATGGTAGCCTTATCGGTAGGAGTGTCCTCATAGGTTTGTTATACCCTGCGTGGTAGACAAATTCCATAGTCCTTTTAAATTTATTTTACCCTAAGTGGTAAACAAATGCACCGAAGTAAGGAGGTTCAGTCGGACTCGCTGACCATTCGATGGTAGCCTTATTGTCAGGTGTGTCCTTATGAATTTGTTTCACCCCGTGTGGTAAACAAATTTCATGGTCCTTATAAAATTGTTCTACCCCGAGTGGTAAACAAATGTCCTTATATACTTGTTTTACCCCAAGTGGTAAACAAGATCCCGATGGTGCAAGGAGGATCAGCCGAATTCACCTTATACATGATATGTCTCACACTTCGGAAATGATAAGTATGCATTACTTTATTTTGTTCAAGTGTTGAGTTCGGTTCCTTAAGTTCAGTTTATGTCATTTCTTAACTTAAATGTTATATGCCTTATCTGATTCACAGTTTAAGTTAAGTTCAAAAATAACTTGTGCAATTTTCAAATTAATTGATACTGAATTATTGACAAGAAACAAAGTAAACAGAAGTCATGAGAAACGAAGCTAAAATTTCATTAATATGATAACTTTTCACACAAAAAGATAATATTTTTATACAATAATCCTAACACAAGAAGAAAGCCACAGCAAGTTCAAGCATTATCTTCGCCTTCAGAAGAATCGAGTAGGGCCGGATCTACCTTAGCCACTACTAGCTTTTCTTTGCCACGACTTTGGCAGACCTCGTAGCCTTCAAAGTAGACCTTCAGAATCTCTGCATTCAGCTCGTCAGACTCCCGATACTCTTTTTGAATTTCCTTACGGAGTTCTTCGGTCAGGGGAGGACCTAGCTCCTTAAGGGCTTTCAGCTTATCTTGGAGCTTTCGACGTCTAGCCAAATGCCTTTCTTTATCTTCACGGGCCTTCACCTGAAGATCATCCACTTGTATTGCTAAGCTCTGGTTGGCTATAGCAAGTTCTTCATTTCTGGCCCTTAGAACTTCATTCTTTTCAACAAGATCGACGTTCATGTTAGTCAGATCTTGTTGACTGGCCTTGGTCGTCTTCAGCTCTTCCTTAGACATCTTTAATTCATCCTTGGTTTGAGCTAGATCCCCCGAAGAAATTCATTGTTGTAGAGAGCAATATCACAGTTATGCCTCGATTTCGCTAAGACAAACTGTAATATCACATTCTCTTTTCTGGCCGCCTCCTCTGTAGCTTCGGCTTTGAGATGTTTTGGGCGTAACCACCCAAAAACAGCATTGGCCTGTATACATTCAGTATTAATCAATCAAATTCAAGATATCTAACCTAAGCATGATAAGAATTATGAAGATCGAGAAAGTAAATTTACCTATGCTATATAGCTCATGCCTTCATTTAACAAATCCCCGATCGAGCTGTTGCCAAATCGGTGATCGTCGGTGTCCCGAACAAAAGAATTGAAGAGGTGGAAGGGGAAGTTGGCATTATAACGAGGCCATAGGGTTGGCGAGACCATGGCCTCATTTTGAAATTTGTATGATGAAGGCCTTGGGGGAGAGGGCATGGGTTGGTCATGGCTTGGTGATGGATCCATATATATGTTCTCGGGAGAGAAAGATCGGGCCGGAGTGGGATTGCGAGGTGGTGAAGGGATAGTTGCTGAGCTTGGATGGCTATCAGAAGGTTGTTTCCTTTTCCGGGATAGTGCATGAATAGGTTCAATTTGTTCTTCCTCATCAGAAACTTGTATCTCCACGGGAATTACAGGGCATGGATCGGTTGAAGGCAATGGTACTCTAAGTTCATCTGCTGATAGTGGGGTGATTTTGGTTCTTAATTTTTTGACTCGAAGAAGATTTTTTCGATCATTTATAGGCAGGTCGAGTAAACTTCCTCGAGGGGGAGGCTGGTTTGGTGGTTGGTTCAGGTTCTGAGATGGGCTCAAGAGAGGTTGGAGTGGGAATTGATCGGGGTTTTCAGATGGCCCTCTATTTTCGACGAGGTTGAAGAGTCTCTTCTGTTGGGGGAGGTTCATCAGATTCTGGTTCATTTATTTAAGGTTCAACAGTGGGTGGGTTTTCTTCAGGAAAAGCTTCTATCAGAGGAGTTTCAGCGACTTCCACTGATTTTCCAGATAGAAAATCTTCAAGTTCTTTCATTTCTGAGGAGTTCGGTCTGATCAAAGATACTGCACAGGGTAAACATTCACATATCAATGTCTATATCACACAAAAGTAATCAACAATTTCAGCTAAAAATTGTACAGCAAAATTGTTCGGAACTTACATTTGTGGTCATATAACCACACTTGTTTCGAGAAGAGCCCATATTTCCACTCTTCTTTCAGAAAATTGTCAAAAAGTTCTACTATTCAGCCTCACGTTCTTCAGGAATATCTCCGAAGTCGGCAAAGACCTTCTCATTAGTAGCCCAGTTCGGCAGGGAAGCAATCTCTGGTCCCTTGATGAAGAACCATCCTTTATGCCATCCTTTGTTGCTGGATGGGGTGGAGACCAACGAACGTCTCTCGAACTTCTTTCCTGTCTTCGGGGACTGCTTGCTTATGGCCTTGAATCCTTTTTCTCTGGACTGGCCAATTTTATAGACAGTGAAGAAGAAGTCGAGTGTAGGTTCGACGCCTAGTTCATCGCAGAAAGCGATGAATGCTAGGATATGGATGTCGTAGTTCAGCACCAATTGGGCAAACCCAACACCAATAAACCCTAGGAGGGTTACTATAAAAGCATGGAGAAGGAATTGGATCCCCTTCTCAGGAATAGTCACCAGAACGGGCGTCCATCCTTCTGGTCGTTGATACATTCGTTCCTCAGACCTGGGAGCTCTCACCAGATGAGTGTTCGGGATGTGACAATGAGTTCGAATCCTCTTCAAATCGATTTCAGTAACCGTCGACGGAGTATTGGCATGTGCATATCGTTCTTTACTTCTGAAGAATGCAGAAGGGTTGGGAAGAGGTTTCGTGTGTGGGTTTTTGCTTGGGGTTCCTGCTTTTGAACTCAAAGCTTCTTTGTTAGGGCTTGGGTTAGGTGGAACAGTGGTAATTGGAGTAGCACGGATGGGTGAACCATTATTAGAATCTTGTGAAGCCATTGTTGTCGATTTGCAGTAAGGAAGAGAGATCGAGAGAGAAGAAGAAAGCACAAGCATCTGAATTTCAAATTGGCAGGTAAAACTGTCAAATTTGGTGAAGTTTACTTTTTATACTGACGGTTACACGGTACACGAGGGCGGCACATTTAATTGATAGTCATAATGAGGAATCTGAATGGGTAGCATACGGGTTAAATCTTAGATATTTATCAGATTGGGCCTTTCATTTGGGCTTCCGGTTTTAGTTCATCCTCTTATTTTAACTCCTTACCATTTGGGCCTTAATATGCTTTAGTTTGGGCCTATTTCACTCTTAACAAATTCCTCATATCATGGACCGTTTATAGTTTCCTATTAAACATCCTGTTTAATAAAAACCAGAAGCGATGTTGGGCCATGATATTTCATTTATCGTACGATCGGTTGGTCGCCCACTCATTTAATTAAATCTTTTGGGTCATTTTTATTGGGCTTGGCCATTTGGACCAGGTCAGTGGATTCTCTTGATCAGATCTTGATATATTTGGGCCTAATTATTGGTCCGACCAACTAGATAATTAAATATCTATCTTTGACCGGTAATGATGAAAAAGATATAGTTGTTGACCGAGAGTCTACAGATCATTAATGTGGATGGGATTATAGTCGGCCGGCGGGATAAACAGTGTAGAAAAAGGTGGCACCCTGAATGTAGTCGGCAGAGGTCACCTGCTGTGGAAAACTGTGTCTGACGGTAGTGGGTAGCACGGTTAACCGAGAATTTGAGTATATCATAGCAAGGAGGTCTTCCAAGAAAAGGTAACTGATAATTTTATCTCTCTCAATACACTAGATATTTTATCCTCCATTGTTAACCCTTTTGATTGCCTGTACTGACTCTCACGCCTGAGCTATCCCCCGACGATCAAAGCCGTCAAGCTTTTGGTGTTGATCGTGTTTACTGTGCAGGATCAGAACGTATTACGTGATTGGGACGTGGCAGAAGATTTTGGCATTAACAGGGGACGTGAAGACTTTGGCAGCAGGGGGGTTATGGCAGGAATGAGTTAAGAAACCAGGGGGAGTTCTCAAGCTGACCAATGGGACGCAACTGAATCTAGCTATCAGCGAGTTGATCAGAATTAAAGTGGAAATAGAATAATTTTTTGTCAAGCTGGGATTAATAAAAGTGGGGTGTAACTTGTCTGTGAGTATGACGTTTTGTCAACAAATAACTTTTTGATAGCAACTAGAAGTTTTTCTTCTTATAGATTTCTTTTAGGCTTTACTTATATTTTTATTTTTGTTTCCCTTCCTAATCTTGGTTAGAGGTTTAGTTGTATAAAATAGCAAGGTATTTTGGTGAATCTCAGGGCTTTTTTTTGAATGACATGAAAAGTTGTTTTTGCTAGTCTTTGTATTGTTTATATAGTAAGGTAAACATTTCTTCTCGCCCTCTCTTCTATCATTCAAGTGCACAAAACACGCGTGCACACACTTAATTGGCCACAATTACATGCGTTTGTGTGGATTTCGAGGAACAAGTTTAGCTGATGAATTTATTGCATGTTGCTCCATGTTTTTTGGCTATATGATTTCTATTATATCTTAAGGGATTGTACCTAAGTTGTATGCGAGAGGTTATCTGAAATTGATAAGTAGTCAATTAAAGTCACTTCACTCGTATATTTGAGTTATGATCCTTTGACACATTGAAATTGGCTTTAGAAGGAATAAACAGTTTTAAGTAACAACCATTTGATTTTTCTCTTTTATAATGTCTTGAGTCAATTTAATGACTCGAGTTAATTCTAAAAAATTTACCAATGATAATTGTTGTATGATTATCCATGTCTTGCAGGAAGCTGCTGAATCTGTTAAGCATGATTTTGGCAACATTGACATCCTGGTCCAGTCACTTACAAATGGATCTGAGGTATATATATTTGTGTGTGTGTGTGTGAGTTGGTATTTTACCATTTTCACGATGAAGTATTAAAGCATGCCATGCAGGTTACCAAACTGCTTTTGGAGACATCAAGTAATGGTTTTATTTCTGAGTATCTTTTCTAACTTTCATGTTTTTAGTTGAGCAAAAAAACTTTTATGTTATGCACAATAAAGATTCTTGGCAAAGTTTGAGCTTGTCTAATGATATTGCAGGTGGTGCTTCTATTTCTCTAACCTACATTGCTTCAGAAAGGATAATACCAGGGTAAATGTAGTGCCCCCAAATCCGGGTCCCTTGAACCACGGACCTGATGCATCAAGATACATCATCTTCATACATATTCTATAAACTAATGCGGAATTATAAACATAATTTGTTTATTACACAATGGTTCTGTAACATTTCTCAAGGTCTACAACCTTTATTTTAATACATACCTTTAATAATTCACAAGATTTACATCATCAATTTACATCAGTTATCATAATAGATAAATGTCCATATAAAAATAATCTCCATCTTTTCCTTTGCCTTTGTCCTTCTTTGAGCATTCAGGTTAAACTGAAATATATTCATGATATAGCAAGGGTAAGCAACTACTTTGCTCAACAAGTTTAAATTCAATAAAGATATATCATGATTGAAAGAAAGAATAATCTTTCAAGTTTTCAACAATATAATGATTGTGAAAGAGCATGAATCAAATTTTAATACATAGATGATTGAATTAATAACGTTGAGTGGTCAACAATGACCATGAACAAATACTTTGGTAATAAAGGTGATCAACCTTTTCTACCTGATAAACATATACAATGTGCACTAAGTGCGAATCCGTAATCATAGATGTGGAATAATTGTGAATAATTAAACCACTAGCATTCTAGAAAATTATTAACTCGAGTTTGAGTTAGAAAACTTGCATGTACCATTGATTACCGTTAAACAATCTAATTTAATTTCTTATGAAAGACCTATCATTAATAAGATCGATCCTCCAATTAGCATAATACATTTTATCTCACAACAGTATTACTCAAATAATAAATTAGCTAACATTTAGCCACATAATCAAACATTGAATAATTCTTTAACTCACTAGTAATATTATCGTCATTTTATAATATCATTATCACATAACCATCATCTTAAATTCTCGTCTAATATTATTAATCTTTTAATAATATTTTATTTACTTCACAATTTCTTAGTAATATCTTAATCATTTATAAATATTATTAATCATTTAATAATATTTTAATCACCTTCTAATATTATTAATCATTTAATAATATTCAAATCATTTACTAATATTATTAATCATTTAATAATATTTTAATCACCTTCTAATATTATTAATCATGTAATAATATTTTACTTGTTTCATAAATAATAAAGGTCTCACACATTTTAAAATGCAAATATTTTATATCTTGAAGCTTAAACCATTTATATTCCTTTTTAGAAATATCATTTACCTATACTCGCAAATTTGAGGTTTAAACAGCTAAGACATAGCTTTTATAGTAAAACTCAATTAACTATATTATTTCATTAATTTAAATATTTTTTTATCATTTTTTCCGTTCATGAGTCAACATGATCCGTTGCCTCATATACAAATATTTTATCCTCTTAGCACATTCGCTTTATTTTTCGTTTTATAAATTTTTGCATTTTTGCTTTATATATATATATATATATATATATATATATATATATATATATATATACTCCATTACATAAATCTACGCTCAAAAACCATATTTTGAACAATCGAAAACCTCAAAATATTATTTTTATGATTAATACAATTTTTCAAAGGTTTTACATTCTTCGTTACACCAAAAAATAATTTTATAGGGAATTATATTTATTTTTTTACTTAAATATGTAATTTATATTTATTACATATTTTTATTACTTTATTTATGTTCGAAAGGAAGTTTTTCGGCATAAAATATCACTTATAGTCAAATCTCGCCCCGTAGGACTTTATTAGATTTATTATGACTTATTATTTTGTCGGGATACAATTCGGAACATCGAACGTCAAAGTCATTTCGGAGCGGCAAACGCTTCGGCGTTCGCTCAAATTTTAGTTCTGACATGCATGTTCGCTCATTTTTAATTCTCAAATCGTAAGTCATATAACAGTGAAATTTTGGGCATGTTATAGACCTCATGTCATAGTATTTTAAAAAAAAATCACACCGGGAAAACGGATCACGGAAGCTCATCAAAACAGTGCGCGAAAAGGATGTCAAGCAGCAGTCAGCACAGCACAACCCAAGCGCGCGCGGCGCTCGGCAGGCGCTGTTGCTGCTCTGCCGGTTGCGTTTCTTAAGGCAGCTACTTTGCAATTTTCTCACGCATTACACGTAACTTCGATTAATCTGATTTTTGGATATGTTATACATGGCATACCAAAGTATTTTTCAAAAATATTACCCAGTAATTTCGGACCTCTTAGGCAGCCTAAAACAGGCCCCAAAAATGTCCACTCGCAACAGTTTTCATCTTTTTCCCAGATTTACCCTCTTTCTCTAGAACAGTCATAACTTTTTCATTTTAAAATATTTTTAGGCGATTCTTGAGCCCACGCGAAGCTAACTTCCGGGAATACAACTCTTTCCTACTGACTTTTTTCCAGATTTCGAACATATCAGCCCAGAAATTCGTGCAAAGGGACTGAACCGAAATGAGTTTTTCGATTTTGACTTGGCTACTTTAAAATGGCATAACTCTTTCGTCTGAATTCGGAATCAGTCCGTTCCATAGTCTATGGAAAGCTTATTCAGTGTAATACAACATACCAAAATCCCAGAATTTTTAGAGCATTCTAGCTAACCCCAAATTTTTGGTTTAGGGGAAGACGTCACTAGCTCTTCTAAGTTTCAAAAACTATTTTACTTTTCTTTTCTTTGATCCAACTTTTAACACAAAAAATGTTTGGATCTACACATAACACACACTAAAACATGTAGATCAAGAGTTTTAGAGTTTAGAAACATAACTTCATATCAAATCATCAAAATAAAATACCTAGATTAAGTGTTTAGGGTTTATACCTTTGAAGCCTTTCTTCTTCTTCCTTCACAAAGTAACTTCATGATTCTTGGAGACATGAAAATCTCCTCCCTTCTGTAGAAAATAGAGAGAGAAATATTGAGAAACAATGGCTTGATTTTTTCATTGATTAAGAATGAATATATATATATATATATATATATATATATATATATATATATATATATACAAGATTGAGTGTTTCCCAAGTACCTAAATAGGAAACTATCCTAGAATTATGGGATTACAATTAATTACATGGATACTAATTGCTAGAGTTATGGGATTACAATTAATTACAAGGATACTAATTGCAAGAACTATAGGATTACACTTAATTACAAGGATATTACAATATGTTGTATTTAATTATCTAATATGCCCCCTCAAGATGGAGCTCATGTGGAGAGTCCAATCTTGGTCTTCAAGAACTGAAAGCGAGTGCGAGGGAGAGGTTTGGTCAAGATATCGGCTAATTGATCTTCGGAGGAAACATGGGTGACACGTAAAGCTTCAGTTTGTACTTGATCCCGAATAAAATGATAATCAATCACAACATGCTTCATTCGTGAATGGAAGACACGATTGGAACAGAGATGGTTGCCCCAACATTGTCACAATATATAATCGGAGCAGCAGAAATAGAAACACCAAGCTCAGATAAAAGAGAACAAATCCAACGTAACTCGGCAGTTGTAGCAGCAACAAAACGATATTCGGCTTCAGTGGAGGAGCGTGCAACTGTGTGTTATTTCTTGGAGAACCAGGATATCGGATTGCGATCGAGGTCAACAATATAAGCACTGGTGGTGGTGAGACCATATATAGCCTTGTGTAACTTGCACACATATGTGGGAGTATCACGATCAAGAAAACCCAGTGGTTGCGCCATAAAAACATCTTCAGAGAGATGACCTTGTAAAAAGGCATTGTTGACATCAAGTTGGCGAAAAGACCACCCACGACTAATAGCAAGGCTGAGTACCAAGCGAATAGTGATAGGCTTAACAACCAAAATGAATGTGTCATGATAATCAACACCAGGACATTGATGGAACCCTTTAGCAACTAGTCGCGATTTGTACCTGTCAATGGAGCCATCAGGTAAACGTTTAATTCAAAAAATCCATTTACAACTAACAAGATTTTGTGTGGAATTAGGTGGGACAAGTACCCATGTGCCATTCCGCACAAGAGCATCATACTCCTCGAACATAGCCTGCCGCCATTTAGCATCTTTAAGTGTTTGGTTCAATGTTTGTGGCTTAAGTTGAGGGTTCAATGTAGTAGTAAGATTAAGTTTCTGAATTGGTTTATAGATTTTGTTTTTAGCATGAGTGGTCATGGTGTGGGTGTTGATGGGTGGTATTAGAGGAAGAGGGTCTGGAGAGAGGGGTAAAGAAGAAGAGGCTTGGTTGTGTGGGTTATTATTGGTGGTGGGGGAATGTTCTGGTAGAGAGGATGAGGAGTGGTTGACCGGAGATTGTCCGTGAGAGGAATTCGAGTTCGAGGGAGAGGCTGTGGAGGGTGTGTTAAGTGGTCCAACCGTAGCGGGAAGAAATGACGCTGATGGAAACCAATTTGGGAGTGTGTCGGGGCTTGGACGACTTAGATGACTTTGAATGGATTTGAATGGAAAAATAGATTCCACGAATCGAACATGACGGGATGTATAGAGTGTAGAAGTAGAAGGATCAAGACAGAGATAGGCACTTTGGGTGAGGGAGTACCCAATAAACACACAAGGGATGGAGCGAGACTCAAGTTTGTGACTAGAATAGGGCCGAAGCCATGGATAGCATAAACAACCAAAAATACGGAGCTTTGTGTAGTTTGGTGGAGAGCAGAATAGTGACTCATAAGGAGAGGAAAGGGAAAGTGTGGGTGTGGGCATATGATTAATGAGATACATTGCGGTGGCAAATGCATAATTCCAATATGTGAGCGGGAGTGAGGCATGAGTAAGTAGAGAAAGACCTATGTCGATGTCTGCGTTCGGAGAAACCATTGTGTTCAGGTGTATATGGGGGAGAGGTAAGATGAGAAATTCCATAAAGGGACAAAAATTAATCTAATGCTCGATATTCTCCACCATTATCGGAGTAAAGAGTGACAGTGGAGTGTTTGAAGTAATTTTCTACTAGTGCTTTGAAGCGGATAAAAACATCATAGACATGAGATTTCTTCTTTAAGGGGTAATAACATACATAACGAGTAAAGTGATCAATGAAAATAACATAATACTTGAAATCATCAACAGAATAAACGGGAGAAGTCCAAACATCTGAGAATATGACTTGCAAGGGATGAGAGGAAACAATTGTTGATGTAGAAAATGGAAGCCTATGACTTTTATTGCTTAAACATGCATTACAATGAGACTTGTGTGAGATAGAGTAAGGTAAAGAAAA
>CM035168.1:33471944-33579444 GCA_020205615.1 Panax quinquefolius
GACTTATCTGCAACACCTCTTACAATTCAAACAATGAAGCTCAAAGGAGTGAAGAACCCTTTGAAGGTGGGCGCACCAAAACCATTTGGTATTGCCATTCAGTTGCGATATCCTATCATCGACCTAAAAAAGTGCCATGGAATTATAGGGAGGTTGGAGGATCAACTTCAAATCAAACTGCTATGATATCAAAAGAAAACTCGTTGTATCTACCTCAATGAGTGATAAAACCCGTCATCAAATCCAAGGATAAGTGCTAGAGGAGAAAATTAAAGAATTCCTCCGTAAGATGGGACATAATGAAGCCAAGGTGGTGCAAAGTTTGAAAGAAGCACCTTAACAGATAGCTATTCTGGACTTGGAATTCTCTTTTGAAGATCATCGCAGGGTCTTAATGAAGATATTGGAAGAAACCCACCTGCCAAAGATGGTGGACACTAAAAATTTTCATTATCTGGTAGATCACATTTTCAACAGCAATGTGATATCTTCCACTGATGATGACATACCCCACAAAGGGATGAGTCATTGCAAGCCATTACACATAGCAGTAATGTCTTCAGGATATATGGTCGGAGGTGTTTTAATAGATGGAGGATCTTCCTTGAACATCTACACTTATGCCACATTGGAAAGAATGAAGATCAATCTCAACCGGATCTGAAGCAGCCAAATAGTCATAAGAGCCTTCAATGGGTCTCGACAGAATGTTGTAGGAGAAATTGAATTGCTCGTGGAAATTGTTCCATATACCTGCTACATATACTTTCAAGTGCTCAACATCACTACAGGATATAATTTTCTTTTGGGAAGTCCTTGGATTTATATGGGAGGAGCCGTTCCATCCACTCTTCATCAACAGGTTAAGTACATCATCAACGATAATCTGGTCACTATCAATGCTAAATTAGAATATCTTGTCCATGTCCAATGTGACATGCCTCTAATTAGTCTCAATGAAGGAGTTTAGCCTGTCAGTTTCCAAGCCCTCGAAGTGAGCAACACTCATTATCAACCCATTGGGGCTCCAGCTCTGAAGCCTAGAATTTCCACCAAAAAAATGGCAGTCAGTCAGGAAATGATATCATTGGTTTTCCATCCTGGACAAGGGTTAGGGAAGAACCAGCAAGGAATTAGAATCCCAATTTAAATTCCTAGTCAGTTAGGGAAGGCTGGATTAGGCCACTCCTCTAGATCAAATCATAGGAACCCGCACAAGCATCCATCAGGTCCTTCCTCTATAATTTTGCTGCCTAATCTTATTGATGCAGGATCTATAAGGCCTTTGAGGAAAATTCATGTTTTCATGGCGGGTATGCTGATTCCTAAGTCTAGACCGACTAGTGGGAAAGAAGTCCTAATTCCAGACATCGAGGAAAGGAATTAGAGACTCAAACAAGACGTGAATAGATGGTTATCAAAGTTATAATTTCTGGTGCATACTGAGGGTATTAACGACGATATCCCATATGATGACTGATTAGAAGATCAGATCTTGATCCATCGCATCATTAGGACTAAGGAGAACCAGTCAAAGAAAAACACTGACCCTAACATGAACTCGAGTTATGGAAATCATTAAAGAGGAGGATGATGACAACTTCCCCTTCATCACAGCTATCCAACAGGACTTGATCCTACGTAATTGGGCAAAGACTCCTTGTATTTTCTAAAAAGGGTAAAAGAGCTAATCCTCCGGCTCACTATGTAGATATCATTAACTGCTTACTTTTATTGCATAGTACTAGCGATTACTTTTGTCATGCTTTTGCTAACACTTTGTATGATCAAACAATCTCATATATATTGAGTGAAAGCATTTTGTTTTCAAAGACTCTAGAGTTGGGTTTGTCTAGCCTTGATGATGGAATGCCAAATCTCCCCAATGACTACAACTTTGATGTAAAGTTGGACTTCGGCTTGATGGAGATTGAACAAGTATACTATGAGGTGCCTAAGGAGATCAAAGAATGGGTCGAAGATAATCCAAAACCAAACCTTGATCAAACCACCACTGTCAACATCAAAACCTCAAAAAACCCTAAACAAATCAAAAATTGGCATGGACCTTACCCCAAGCCAAAGGAAAGACCTGGTTGCTATACTAACCCAGTTCCAAGATGTGTTTGTATGGTCTCATAAACACATTATCAGTTTGTCCACTGATATTGTCATTTATTTCCTACACATTAAAGAGGGATTCAAGCTAGTCAAATAAAAGCTCAGGCGATTGAAACCTAAGTGGAGTTTGAAAGTCAAAGAAGAAATTGTCAAATAATTCAATATCGGCATCATCATGGTATCAACCTACCCCGAGTGGTTATCTGACATAGTTTCCATACCTAACACGGAGGAAGGTACTAGTGTGTGTGGATTACGAGGATTTGAACAAAGCTTATCTCAAAGACAATTTCCTAGTACCTTTTATCCACATACTCATAGACAACACCTGCGGTAGATGGGGTATGTACTCTTTTATAGATCGCTTTGCTCACGTACCACCAGGATCATGGTTCTTTGAAGAGAACCAAGAGAAAATAGCATTCATCACTCTCTAGGGAACCTTCTGTTATAGACGCTTGTCATTCGGACTTATCAATGTTGGTGCTACCTATCAGCGAGCCATGATAGCTCTTTTCCATGATTTAATGTACAAAGAAATAGAATTCTGTGTGGATGACATCATCGTCAAATCCCGGAGGAAAGAGGACCACATACACCATCTCAAAAAGCTTTTCAACTGGTTGCGCAAATACAACTTGAAGCTGAATCTGGCCAAGTATGCCTTTAGTGTTAAGTCAGGCAAGTTACTGGGATTCTGGTAAGCCACAAGGGCATTGAGCTGGATCCTGCCAAACTTAAAGTCATCACTGAGATGTTTGTGCCCCGAATAGAAAGGGAAATACGGGGATTTCTGGGGAGAATCAATTTCATTAGCAGATTTATCTCCCAACTCACAGCGACATGTGAGCACATCTTCAAATTGTTAAGGAAAAACTCCTCCAAGAAGTGGAATGAAGAGTGTCAAAAAGCCTTCTTTTCCATCAAAGAGCAATTGGTCAAAGCTCATGTCTTGGTACTTCCAAGGGACAATGTTCCTATGTTTATGTACCTGTCAATCAATGACAATGTCATGGGCTTCATGCTGGGGCAAAAAGACGATAGAGGCAAGGAAAGAACTATCTATTACCTCAGCAAAAGATTCAGCAGCAGCGAGCTGAAGTACACCTTGATTGAAAAGACTTGTTGTGCATTAGCACGGGCCTCCATAAAATTACAACATTATCTCCATGGTCACACAACCCGTCTCATATCCCGCATAGATCCTCTGAAGTACGTATTCAGCAAGTCCATGTTAAACTGTCGACTGTCCAAAAGATAGTTGATCCTCTAACAATTCGACATCATTTATGTGACTCAAAAGTCCATCAAATATCAAGGAATTGTGGATTAATCGCCGCATAACACCATCGAGGATTTCATACCCATGGAAACATATTTCATCGATGAAGGGGTAATGATAATTCAACAAAACCATCGAGAGAATATAGTCCGATCATGGAAATTTTACTTTGATGGAGCTGTAAATATGGAAGGTCCTAGAGCAAGGGCAGTAATTGTATCTAGTATCCTATTGCTATAAAGTTGCAGTTTGTCAGCACCAACAACACAGGTGAGTACGAAGGCTGTATAATGGGGTTGAAACTGGCCCAATCCATGGGTGTCAAATAGTTATCTGTCTTTGGGGATTTTGAGCTGCTCATCAAACAAACCATTGGGGCATATCTCACCAAAGAATTGCATTTTCTACCTTACCATCGACAAGTTATCAAGATGGCTAAAAAGTTTAAAGAATTATCCTTCATCCGCATTCCTCGAACAATAATGATTTCATAAGACCCCAACTTTTATGAATAAAGATTAATTTTTCTAAAATATATTTTTTGAATATTATGGTGTGGATTTGATATAATGTTATAGTTGTGGTAATATTTATAAATTTTGCAAAGTAAGCAAGTTGTTATAAAATATTCGATTGGTGGGAAAATATTACGTTTTAACGGGAATATTAATATATGACATACACAATCATTGGTGGACCCCACAAATTTATTATCGTGAGTTAAAATGATAAAATATCTTTTTTTATAAAAATAACGGCAAAAGTTTATAGTTAACTGTTGAAATACCCGGTGATAATAAAAAAGAAATGCTGATGTCTGGCGTGGTTGCATAGTAGCACATATTATTGATATTGATTATTGATGCTTTACGTGAGAAAGTCACTCGAGTTATACTCAATTATTGCTACGATAATTCTTTGCATAGTATCTCACATTATTGATTCATTATTGTCACATATCATATATAATATTTTATATTATTAAATCAATAATTGAGATGACAAGTTATTCATATTATTATTTGCATTATTGATGATGTCTAGAAAGTTACGTCGAGAAAGGGGTTTGGTCACCTAATTATTCAGCGCCGCTGATATAGGAGAAATCCTTATCGAAAAGCCCCTCTTTTCACGGGAATGATCTGGTTGTTAATATTGCAAGTTATATTATTGATGAATAAATGTTGTTAAAAATATTGAGGGATTTTTATGAAGTATTTGTTGTAAATTTTTTTTATTATATGGACCCCACTTATTTTTTTCAAAATAATCAAACCCCCATTACCTATATATATATATATATATATATATATATATATATATATATATATATATATATATATATATATATATATATATATATATATATATATATATATATATATTTATATAAAATATAATATATTATATATTATATATCATAATATTATATATTATATATTATTATTATAGTATATTATAGTATTTTCATAGTAAAAATCGAAAAAATTTTCAATTAAAATTATTAGTCATTGTGAACTTCCCTTTGCGATCAATTCATTCGTTTTTAAAATTCAAATAGTATCCTTCCATTCTCTATATAAATAGGATGCTTAGTTTAGAATTGAAAATCACACCAGAATCGAGAATTTTCTTCTATAATATTGAGTATTATTTCTTTTGAGTTTTAGGAAAGCTTTGAGTGTAGAAAATAGTATAAGTTTTCTTCAAGAATATCCCATTATACTACGGTTGGAAAATACTCTTTTTTTAAGGTAAGAGATATTATTTTTGTTCAATATTAAGTATGAAATAATATTTTCTTCCATACTACGTAGTATGTAAGTAATATTATTTCGTTTTAGATTCAAATTCTACACTCATTTTGTTAAAGTATTGCTTTTATACTCCTTGAAATTAGTAGAATATCCTTGAAATTTAAGCTTCATCTAGTATCTTTTCATGAAAAAATTATTACGAGCATTCTTGATAATTTTTAATCTTTTCAATGCTTGGATACTATTCATTCGGTACTATTCATAGAGTACTATTCATTCATGGTAATTCACTTACTGAATACTATTCACTAATGACTAAAAAAATTGATTTCTTTTCGGTCCAAATCATTTTGATACAATATTATTCTTGAATTTTACTCCACAAAGCGATATCATGTTGACAATTTGGACATTATTGAATTCTAGATAAATTAAATTATAAATCTTTAAAATTTATCCTTTTTTCTCATTTAATTGAATTCTTATATCATTGTCATCATCCTCATACTTATATTGTGATGAAAGTCATCTTTGGCCGTAGTGCATAGATGGACTATTGATTGGTATGATTATGACCAGGGATTATTTGGTATAATCATGACTGTAATGTTACAAATGATGTGGTAAAAGTCCTCATGGTTGGCCGTGGTAGTGCATTGATGGGCGAGTTGTTGGCATGATCATGACCATTGGTGATAACACGAATATCCTTGGCCCGTGGTGCATGGATAATTCATGGATGTGATACTAATGAATATCCTTGGCCCGTAGTGCATGGATAATTCGATGATGTGGATTATTTATTGAGTTGAGTCTCGTGATAAAATTGATGATAAACTTTTTAAATCATAGAAGATAGTAGATATCATGCTCTACTTGACTCTTACAATGGATTATTGTTCATTTATGATTAAACTTGTTGTTTATTGTATTCTATCGGTTTAACATTTTGTTGAAGGCTAACGATAATTTATTCTTCATTATCTTAGTCATAATATTTCTTTCTTTTTGCTAGTTGAGCTCACCCTTTTGCTTTCATTGTTCTCTTGAGAAAATGAGAATATAGGCTGGGACTAGTCGGGGAATGGAGTGATGGTCCAAGATGAGGGCTATAGTAGTCCTCATTATTCTATGAAATAGTGTGATAATAATTGTAATGAGGACTCCATTGAGTTTGGATATTATCTAGAAGACAATATTCATGTTAAAACTCTCGACTTATGTTTTGTCTATTTTACACTGACAGTTGTATAATTAAGTTGTATTTGAATTTTGTACCATGTATTTGGCAACTCGGAAAGGGTGATGTATACCTATTTTGGGGCGTCATAATCTAACCTTTATTAACAATAAACTCTAATTCAAAAGTCTATGAGTTCAAAGGAATAATGAACTTTAAAATTAAATAATGATATCAATATCAAAGGAATACACTAACATTCTATGAGGGTCACAAGACCACGAACTATGCTATAGGTTGTCAAGTATTTCTACTTTAACCTTTAACGGTCTAAAAGACCATAATCATCATCTATGTCCTAGGTTAACAAGCGTTTCTACTGTAACCTTTAACAGTCTAAACGACTATATGGACCATCGTCTCGTACTCCAGGTGATCAGCCCTTTGTACTATGTATTGCGCAAATATTTTAACGCTATTGCGTAGCTCTAAAATAATCCCCTGATATAGGGTTGTTCATCTCAGCTTAGATCATTAGGTTCCGTACCAAAGGAAGTTTGGTTTGGAATTAACTTCAAAGGAATTCTAAATATTTAGAACACTCATCAACCAAGTACTGGTTGAATCAAATAGGGATCAATAACTATTCAAGAGTATGGTTACAATCGAATTATGCCAATGTATCAATAAGAGATAGGATATCAATGGTTTATCAGCTAAACAAGTATTAGTCATCGACTATATGCTCTTAAAACTATACAGATTCATAAGCAAACCAAAGGAAGTTTGGTTTTAACTGACTTTAAGGGTAATTTAGAGTTTAGAACATTCATCAACTAAGGATTAGTTGAATTAATAAAGAATCGCTAGTCAACTAAGAGTTTGATACAACAATGTAAGATAGTGCAATGACATTGGTGATCGAGATTGAACAATGAGTTAATTTTAGCTTTGAACAAATGTTTTTCAACAAGATCAAGCTTTCAAAATAATACACAGACTTTTGAATAAACAAAACAACCACGCTTGTAATGAAGGAGTAAAGATTAATTAACTAGCTCAATGAAAAGTGTAGTTTAAAAACTTACTCAACAATAATTCAGAGTTAAAGAATATGCATAACAATAATAAGTTAGGAACAAGAACTTGCATAATGAAAGATTAAAGTTAGAGAACTTGCTTAATTGAATAATAACTTAAAGAAACTTGCATAATCGTAAAAGTAGGGTTAGGAAACTTGCGTAACAATAACAACTTAACTGCTTAATAAGAGCTTAGAGATAGAGAACTTGCATAAGTATAACATGACAACGAAAAGTAAACCTTGCTGAATAATAAAGTAGCAAAGGTTAGGGAACTTGCCTCTTGTGTAAGCTATACAATTACAACTCATGTACTCCAATATCCTACACATACCATTAATATTATCACATCAATTAGCTACATACACATTATCCTCATAGATTCAATTCTCATCTTAGTTAAGTTATAACCTTTAGCTTAAGGTTTAACCATATTAATCAACCACATAACACGAATCTGAAAACTCACTAAAATATAACATAACACTTTTAGCATCCAAATCACATTCTCAACTCTTACAACGTTGAGTTTCAATCTAATATAACTTATTAATCAATTCTATATTTCTTCTTAGTCATACTCGAAATTCATTCAAGTGTTTAAGTCTTATGAGGACTCCTTATTAGTTTTATATTAACCCCATTCCATATCTTATAATGTTCACTTCAATTGAATTAAAACACTTTTTAAGTTCATTAACACTTATCACGGTGTTTCGACGTTCATTCATCACTTGCCCGAATCGTCTCTCTTGTGTATGCTTAGTATGCTTACACAACTTATCTAATACATCATTTATTAATGTTAAGCATCATTATATTTACTAATATTCATGTATTATAACTTAGAACAACATCTTTTATCGTCAGAAGCACTACACTTGCATACGTGCATGCCCGACACCCTCTGATTGCCTCCGAGTGCACAACAGTCCTAAAGATGGCCATTTTGACCCCTAATAACGACATCAAATTGAAAAACTTAAAGAAAAAAAGTTGTAGGTCTATTCGTCCTCATTCCGGATCATCTTGAATTGCATCAATCGGAGTTCGTATGAAAAAGTTATGCCCATTTTAGTAAAACATATCCGGTCAAATTTTGTCTAACATTTGGCAAGTCTGCTACCCCCACCGGGGTGGGGGTTTATTACTATAAAATCCCGTGTGGGGTGGACCCCATTGGGGAAACAACAAAAAAACACTAGTAAGCCCACCGTAGAGGGTACCCAGATGTCGACTTATGCGATTCGCGAAATGAACACACAGAAAAAGCTAAATTAGGCCTAAAAGCTCCTTTCTAATAACCATTTCAACTTACCCAAGTTGTAATAAGTTTACAGAAACATAAACTAACGATCCTAACATGTTTCTAACCACATATATAAACAACATAAACATCAAAATTACAACCTTTAAATTCACCGTTTTTACTATTTCTTCACTTTTAGACATTTTTAGCGAAACAATTCACTTTGAATTCGTTTTACAACCAAAACAATTCGTTTAAATCATATTGTTTTCATTTCTTCATGTATTTTCATAATCAACAAATAATTTACAGTTTAACACATGAATTGAACATCAATTTTAATTCTAAAATAAGCCATATCATATTTATACCACTGTAATTCAAGTTCTTCAATACTAAACAAATTTCTACGAATTTGATTACTCTACATCATGAGTAAATGGTATAAAATAGTTTATAATCATCTATTAACACATAAAACATCATATTTTCAATAATCATTCACAAAAATCAATTATGAGAGAACTTTTATAAAATAAAAAATAAAAACTTTAAAATATAAGAATTCTACCTTTGCTTTCTTGTTTAGATTAGCTAGAGAAGATGATTACAAGACTTTGATTCTTGCTACTCCTTCGCTTTTCTGACTTCTTCTCACAATTTCTCTCTCTTTCTTCTCTCTCTAGAACTCTCTCTTCTCTCTATATTCTTTGCAAATAGCTAGGCCAAGTATAACACGTAAAGAAATAAAAGCGATAAAACATAATACGATATTATTAACCATCGATTACATAACTAGGAAATAAATTTTATCAGTTTTAAAATTCAAAAGTCATAAGGCCTTGTTTGGCAAAAACACTTTTAAAAAATAAGGATTAATAAACCCTAAGCCTTGTTTTGGTAAAAAACCCTTTAAAACTCTTTTTAATTTATTTTATATATTACTTATAAAATATAGTTCAATTGTCACACTTTATTTAATTAAATTCTCATATTCAAATTTAATTAAATTAAAACTAACAACAACTTATTAAATCAATTTGCCACATAATCACATTGCCACAAAATTATAATTTCCTTATAATTTTATTTAATAAATTAGTACATTACTTTCATTACTAAATTAAATTAAAAACAATAACATTATAACAATTCTCTATTTAATCCTTATCAACTCTCTAATTTAAATTATTAATTATTAAATTAGAATATTATTTAACACATAATAATTAATTCATCACTCTTTTTTTACATAAAAAAAATTATCATTACTTCAAAATACAAAATAATGACTCAAATTAATGGTTTAAAAATTAATTAATATATTACCATCTTAATTATATCAACAGAGGATTAATTCCCAAAAACTTGGTCTTGATGAATTATTTATTTAACTAATAAATAATCAAATTAAATAAATATTTATTTAACAATAAATCACATCAACTAAAATATTTATTTAATAATAAATATTTTCAAAAATTACATATAAACCCCTCATTAATGGGGAAAATCAAGACCATCCGTGGTGCGGTTAAACCAAATCTCCATGGCTCAAACCATGAAGCGAGAACTACCCGGTCTCCCCTCATCAATGGGAGAAAATAGGCATTTATCTATGGTGCGGTCGAGCCCTCGAGAGGAAAGCTAAAAGCTTCTGCTCAAACCTCAACCACATTCAAAAACCAGTCCCAAGACACGAAAAGAAATGGAAACCCCCTCAAGAACAATGATCTATTCTGAAAGATCCTTGGACATCTCAATGTCCATCCACTAAGAAGGAGTTCAGAATACATCAAGATAGCAAGCCATGAAGAAAATGACAACTATCAAGCAAGTAACAAAGCATATCTAAAAGGGAAGTGAATCAAAATATATTTTCTTGCTATATAATATTGTTTGATATATATAATGTGTCAAGTACATGACAAAAATGGCTAACCTAGTCTATGCAGGAAAATAAAATCTAATCTACAAACCCGTGGATAAACGGGCCAACAAGTCCAGCATGGCATCCCTCTCAGAAGATGGAGGTGACTCTATGAGCTCTTGCCCTAGGGTGTCCATATGATCCAGGAGATCTACGACCATATGCATAGTGCTACCATGTTCATCTATGAATAAACTTATATCTGCAACAATGCTAGCAGTATGAGATCTAAGTGTGGTACTATCTGTAGTGGCAGCGTCCCGGGTAGCTAGAGCCTCATCCTGCTCAACAAAAACTGCATCCCGAGTCACTCGAGCCTCATCCCGCTCAACAAAGGCGGTATCCACCTTAGCTCGGGCATCATCCTCTCAACAAAAGTAGTATCTCTACCGAAAGAGCTATCAACATTAAGGCCCTAGCCCATCCCTCTCAAATGTCATCGATGTAACCTCTTCTCCAAATACTCTACGAAGGTAGAGCCACAATAGTGGGAATAGTGGGGGAATCAATCAGGGTTGCTGTCAAACCAGCAAATAGCTCATTCTCGATGGGAGAACCAGGGTCTTCTATAGGCTCCCCATCATCATAATCAATACTTGGCTCTAAGGAAACAACCCTAGCCGATGCAATATCTGCCTCTAGCCATGTAGAATACTCTGAAAAGCGACCTGGTTTACTAGTCAAAAAGTCAACCCTCTCTCGACGAGTCCAACAGTTATAAATCCTGGTCAAGTCCTCTCCTGACAAAAGCCGAGATGACAGTCTTTGACCCAATGCCCAATCAAATGGATGAATATCCCGATCTCGATCAAATTGTCCCATGATAAACCAATGGATGATATGTGGTCACCCTCTCAAACTAGCCGAGGGTAGATAGTCCATGCCGATTGCATGAGTAATAAAGTCATAAGGAGAGGCGAGGCCCGAATAAGGCAAAATAGCAAAAGGATCCTCAATCCACGACGGAAAAAGCCAACCAGGATGATGTGTCTGCACACACTCGGTAAATTTGAAAGGAATAAGACATGGCTATCTCATGAGTAAAGCCATACCCATGACGTCTGAATGTGCCAATCGGTCTCAAGTGTGTCATAAACCATGTGTACAACAAGACAACTTTGCCTCTAAAAAAACCCCATGATGGGTATGGCAAAATGTGGCCAACTTAAGGTCTCTGCCACGATCATTGGTAAGATGGTATAACCCTCCCCGAGAGCACGGACTACCATAAATCACGCGATATCCGGATGGTCCATGTACAACGGCATGTACAGATAGACCACAATACACATGAAGAAAATATCTACGCGGGCAGCATGCCACTCACCCTCAAAAATGGTGAAATCCCTGAAATATTATTGATAACTGTCTAATGACCCAAATCGGTCAATCAAGAAGTCCATGGACACCACATGCCCCAAGGTAATCTCTTCTAGGGCAACTCTGTGCCTCAAGCCTGTCAAGGTCATAAACTGTCAGCTCATGTCACCGACAGCCATCCTAGAGTCGGGCCGATCCAAAAGCAATTCTGTAAGACACTCATACTCCTCCAAGGTAGGAGTCAACTCATGGATATCAAATCTAAACACCTACCTCTCTGGTATCCAACAAGATTTCATGCCCTCTACAAAGCCCAATGTAAACCTAAAATGTCAAGAGGGTCATGAGAGGCCTCAACAACTAATCGATCGCCACCGATCTGTGGAAGATAAACCGCCATACCGAAATCTCAAAGAAGCGGCCACCAATATGGGTGGGGTATTCTCAATCTGGCTAATGCGACGGATGAAGACATCTATAGAACATCATCATAAGACCATGACATAATGCATGCATCATAATAAATGGTAAATGACAAATATGATGTAGGGAATAAAAAGCATTATACGTACATTCCTAAATACATCATCATCTAATACATCATCTCTATATACAACTGAAAATAAAAGTACAGGGAAATGTGGCACAACTGCCCAAAATCTAGCAGAGGCCTATCAAAAGATATAACGAGAAATGGGGCAGAACCGCCAAGTATCTAACAGAGGCCTATCAAAAGAAATAGCGAGAAATGCATCAGACTAAATCAATGATGTCTACATCATCCAATCTATCCATCTAATGTAACTCCTCTTGAGTCACTGAGTCTCTGCCAAAAGGGATATCAAGCCGATACAATGGAGGATTTGCACCGATAAATCCATTGGAATATGGGCCACCTAAAGGGCCAGAGCCAGAGCTGGAAGGATCGAAAGTACCCGCTTCTGACGGATCTCTGCCCAAATACTGGATAAAAAAATTTTCCCGGTCCAACTGCTGGGTCAAACTCTTAATCTGCGTCAAATGAGTGGACTCTCGGACGCATGCAATCCAATCTATCATCATGATGGAGCTAGGAACCATATTCCCCCATAAATTGTGAGGTGCAGGTATGAGCTCCAATGTTGCGAGGGAACCACCAGCGGTAAAAAGCCTCCTGAGTGAAGGGACCCTCTGAAAAAGTAAATCCATCTACGCCCATCAAGGGGATCTCGGTGATCCGCTGAGATAAAGGCTAATAACTCTTGGCAGGAGGAAAGAACGGAATATGTATCTCTCCTGTGGTGCTCTTGATAACACGCTCTCCTAAATAAAGCTCCCAGCCTCCGTCAGTAAGGAGATGAATCTGAGGGGTGGACAATACATACTCGACACCAGTCGAGAAGCCACCCTCAAAGCACATTGTCAAGTGGTCCTCAGATTAAGGAACCCATGTAATGACATAGGTTATCAGCAACTCCAACTGTAAACGAGAATGGGTGAAACCATCAGCTACAGGAATCTCTACCAGAGTAGAGTAATGCCATTGTCGTCCCCATGGATACATTTCCACACTAATATGCTAATGGGACAAAGATGTGGAGCCTCTCATAGGCCCAAAATTGCGAATGCAAAGATCGAATATCTACAGTCAGGTAAACTAACAACCTGAACTAGGGGAATCAAAAATCAAGAGAAAATACTCAACAGTAATAATGGCTAAAACCCTAGCCAAGCCTTCGTCACACCTTCTGAGCGTAGGCGCATCCCTCTGAGGAAGTAGGCAAAGGTGTAGGAGCCCCAATCAAAATCTCTGATACGGTCCACCTCCCGAGTGGCGGCTACTAAAACAAAGCAACGATATCGTTGAGGAGTTATCTACTAGGAAACAACTCCTGATGATGATTAAGAACAATCACCGAAGGATGCGATCTCTAACACTCGGATCATTTGGCAGAGGCTCAGTCAGAGCCCCACTCATGGCATCTACACTCAGGGGACCTGAATGGACAGTCTGACCCTTGACCACCGTGGTCGGGACTCCCAAAAGGGATCTGACGGCGGTCGAGAAATGTCACCACCAAAGGCACTTTGGCGCCCAGAAAACTCCAATCCAGTGATGAATCACCAATCCATCGGTGTCATCATCACCACACAATCCAAAGAATTGGAGATACTGGAGTGCAGTGAAACCAACAAACTTAGATAAAAGCCCCGAGATAACCCTGGGGACAACGATGGGGGGATAGAAAAGAAAGCCTCGAAGCCCTAGGCATAAACAATCTCCCGGTACTCTGGATAGAGAGTCTGGTATAAAAAATATATGCTAAACCAATTCCCTCTAGTCGCATAAAAGTCGGGAACACGCATCAAATTGCAAATCAAAATCGAACCCTTGCCCCACAAATAGAAAAGAAGATGGACACGGCTATTACCTTCTTCGCATGAAGATAGATTGAGGGGTGACGACTCAAATCATCCAGAAGATCTGGAATCGTCACATTAATAGTTGTAAGCTCCTTGCAAGTAATAGAAAAAGAAGGAGCAGGATCCGTAATGGGCACGTCCTCTTCCTCGTCCTCGACATCTGGTCTCTCAACCCAGATAGGATGAATAACCGACTCAATCAACTGACGAGGTTGTCAGGCTGGGAGAGGCCGAGGAACATCTGAAGCTTTCCTCCTCATACCCTAAAGAGGCCATACGAGAGCTACTCGACTAGTTTGGATCCATAATCTAGACAAAAGTCTCCAAATCACCTTAGAAAGGGTGAGGGAAATTCTAAACTGAAGCTCATTAAATTCAAACTATAGCTTCATGCATGCATGCATTGCTTTAACATACGTCTACAATAGAGTTAAAAATGCATGTTCATTAAATGCCCAGACTCGTGAATTTTTTTTTGCCAGAGTCTCTTTTGTTAAATGGACTGTCCACATGCACATAAGCATAACTAGGTGGCCATTCAGTAGCATACCGACTCAAAGTCATGAGCATCTTATATGCATGAAAAAACATCAAAATTAAATCCATTATGGTAGCTTAATTGCCAGATTTGCTTTACTTCAAAACCTTTGCTCATTTATCCTCAAATAGGATGAAAAAAAATAACAAAAAAATGGTGCCTATTATTTGTTTTAAAAGTCAAAATTTTCACATCAATACGTTCAATATGGTAAAAGATTAACATTTACTGCGTTGAATAATTTTTGTCAAGTCATATGAGCATGCATATTCATTACTATGTGTTTAGAAGCATTCTATATGATATCTCACATTCTAATAGTCAAAACTGGAAAAAAAACATGTAAATGTTACCAGGATAGTGCAGAACGATTGTATGGTGACGGATTTCGCAGAAAGCAGCCCGAACTTAGTAGATCTGAAGAAGAAATCTCAGATTTTTTGTGTGGTTTCAACTTTAAAATGACTTGTGAAAGAGATGAGATGGAGTATATAACCCACGGATGGCTGTGGGACAACCCGCGGCTACCCAAGGTGGTCCCCACCCCCTTCGGGTCGAACAAATTTGAGTTAAAACGGAGGTCCCAGAAGCAGAAAAGTTAAATCATGGAAAAAGGTGTTACGCAATTGAGCGGAAAGGCCCTAAAATCCTGAATTCAGAGACCAAGCTACGAGTCTACATATAAGTCATTAGTATTCACTCGGAGGAGGGTTTAGAAAGCCGATGATAATAGCTATTAGAAGCAGCCCTTGTCAAAGCATCGTGAAGGTCCGATGCCATGAACCGAGGGTCTTGCTTGTAATCAAAGCATCCAAATTCTTTCAAGGGTGTAATGCATCAAAAGATATCCCCACTAGAGATATAAGACATCCTTGACACTGCAAACCGTTGGTGACAACTCCAATGTAGCATCGAAAATGGTTCGGTGATGTAAGTCGTTGAAGGCTACTTCAATGAAGGTCGACATCCCCGATAATCGCAAAACCATTGGCAACAACTCCAAAGATAGCATCGAAAATGGTCTGGTGATGTAAGCCTATAAAGGCTACTTCAATGAAGGTTAGACATCCTATCACGCAAAACCGTTAAGGCGATAACTCCAAAGTATTAGCATCGAGAATGTTCCGATGATGTAAGATGTTTAAAGCTACTTCAACGAAGATCGAGTATCTCGATATTTGCAAGCCATTGGCGATAACTCTAGCGAAGCATCGGAGAAGTCTCATGATGAAACCATCTTCATCGGGAGGACCAATGATGGTATCTGTTAAGCGGATCTTCAATCGAGACACACCGCGAAGGCTTGGTGATTTCTAGACCATTGTAAACTCATCGTGCAAATAGGCATAGAGGAAAGTTGGTGATGGTTAACCTTCATAACACTGTTGTTCGAGTGAGTATTGTGAAGATGTTTGTGAAAATAAGTAGTCAAAACGCTATCCCCAAATAAACTATCGGCATCGACCGATAGAAGTCGAGCAATGGGGATAATGTCATCGTAATGGAAAGTAACATCCAATGGTGGCAACCAAGACAAGCTATCATCAGGATAAAACATCAACAATCCCCGAGAGTCACTCACAAAAGAGAAGAACATCTTCGGTGGAAAGCTCATCCAAGAAATCAAGAACATTGGTGAAAACCCCAATATCAAATTTTGATGGTCTCACCTATTGGAAAACCTCCACAGCATGGATCTTGAAAACATCTCTCGCAACTTCTCGTCGAATCGGTCTCAAATAAGACTAATGGACATTTCAAGCTGCTAGCAATAACCCCAACGTAACATCGAAAAGATCCGGTGATGAAAGCTTTGTAGACTACCGTTCGAGTAGACATCAAAGTAGTGCACGGGAAATCATCATTAAAAACTCCATCCCCCAACAGAAGCAACGGGAGCAGGCAGTTACAAACCTCGTTGGAAATCATTCCAACAACAAAAGCATCCAGCATTCATGACATTACATTGTGTTGTATTGCATTGCATCATCTCAATCTTGTCATATTTTAAGTGTCTAGTAGTCTTTATCATGTCCATGCCATTACATTGCATAAACATGATAAAGAGGGGCAACTATAGACACTCGAAATTTTGCATTCTTGTTACTAACCATGCAGGAGGGCAAAATCGTCTTCCAGAGAAAACCCTAGAAGTTAAATCAATCCATCCCCGAAGATAACCCTGGGAGATCCAGTTCCAATCCCAGAGATAACCCCGGGAGATCCAGTTTCAGCCACAGAGACAACCCCGGGAGATCCAGTTCCAGTCCGAGAGATAACCCCGAGAGATCCAGTTCCATCCCTGGAGATAACCCTAGGAGATCCAGATTCAACCCAGGAGATAACCCCGGAAGATTCAGTGCCAGTCCCGGAGATAACCCCGGGAGATCCAGTTATAGTCCGGTCTCCGAGAGATCCGGTTCTCGCCTCGATATAATCCCAAGAGATCCAGTTCCAACCTCGGAGATAATCCCAGGAGATCCAGTTCTAACCCCAGAGATAACCCCAGGGGATCCAGTTCAAAGCCCGGAGTCAACCCTGGGAGGTAAAACCAACCTCAGAGACAACCCTGATGACGGTCAAAGTAAACAGCAGGCCAATCTCAGAGATAACTTTGACAAAAGATCGCTACCATCGCATCAAAGTCGAGACAACCCCGGAGGGAAAAATGTTTATTTTGCCAACTCAACCTCAACTCAACTCATTTCAACTCAAATCACCTCACAACACTTCATAAGAAGTCCCACAAGAACGCCTCAATCGTCAATGGCTTTCTGGAAAGGTACAGTATGCCTCCATCGGGACGCCAGAATGAAAGTTATGAAGGTTCGAGCAAACAACGCGTTGTCCAAGTGCACGTACTTTGAGACAACGGACACGCCAAACACAGGGTAACTCAAGTAGTCACGGGTAGACTTATACTACTGCGGGTTAACTCATGGCCAATTTGGTCTATAAATAGACCCCCCCCACCGGTTCATTTGAAAAAAGAAAAGAAAAGAAAGAGAGAAAAACTTTGTCCATTTCAAATTTTCACCACTTCTAGAGTGCTCCAAACTTTGTGATTCTTTTTTTTTAAACACTTGTAAGCTCGTATTCTACGACATATCAAAATTTAACTGGTGGAAACCGAGTTTTCAAGCTCCAAAGGTGGTGCAAGTCTTCCTGGCAATTTACCTGCTGATTTTTAAGATTTTAAGCTTTCTACTACATTGTTATATATATATATATATATATATATATATATATATATATATATATATATATATATATATATATCGAGATTCTCACCGATTAGTTATGCAGGATCATCGATCTGTGGCGTCTTCCTTCTTTTATATATATATAAGCGAGTAAAAGCCACGATATATATATATATATATATATATATATCCATTCCAAAGTCCTGCCTAGATTTCAAATTTGTGGTAGGTGATCGTTTTATATATATATATATATATATATATATATATTTACTGCTTTTATATATCTATTTTTACTACTTTTGCAATGTAGATATTTAATCTTCCGACCTATGGGCTAGATTTATCTAAATTTAGCCATCTCTGTCTTTTAACTAATTCAAAAGTGACTAAATCGGAACCGTTGGAGCTAGAATGGCTTAGATTTATTTAACTCTAGTTTTCTTTCTAGTTTCTGTACATATTTATCTATCATGTGAGCCTAGGAGCCATTAGATCGAAGATTCAACTTGTGAATCTAGATTCAGTTCCCATGATGGACACTTTTCAGTTGTTCAACCAGCTTGTAAATTATCTACGGTGTCTGAACATCCTTGGATGGCTCTCATGCCCATAAGGAGCCCGACACTGCTATGTATCTTATTTTCTCGAAGATGCTTCAGATCTCAAAAATAAAATCAATCAAGCCGATTCTGAATAAAATAGAAGTATCAAAGGCCTCAATTACTATTGAGCATAAGGGTTTGAAAACCTATTTTCAAAACATCATTTGCTATATCTTGTTCAAATTAAACTTTTATACAAATCAAACCCTTTGTATATAGGTGCAAACGAGGCCTAATAAAACATACACACATATGCGAGATAAATTAGGGAAATTGAAAAGTTACAGGTAATTGTGTTTTCCACGAAAAGTCGGGGGTGCCTAACACCTTCCCCCCGCTTAATCAAGCCCCTGAACTCCAAAAGAGTTAGAAAATCTCATTTGGAACAATGAACTTGGACAATTTATGCTTTGGATAGCAAGAAACAAAAGTTAGGAACTTGCTCAATAAAAGTTTAAAGATAAGAAACTTGCATAACGATATCGAGTTAGGAATGTGAAACTTGCTCAATGTAAAAGAATTAGAATACAAGAGCTTGCATAATCGTAAACAAGATAGAACCAAGAAAATTGCTCAAGATAAAAATAAGGTTTAGGAACTTGTCATGTGCGCAAGCTATACAATTATAACAAACGTTCGCCAAATATTCTACATATACCATTACAATCGCAATATTGATTAGTTATACAATCATTAACCCTATAGGTTTAATTTTCATTCAAGTTTATCTCGCTAGACTATATCATATTCCATTCACCAACACCATTTACAGGTCTGAAACCATAAATTTGGTAAAGCATCACATGTTCAAATAACATCTCGAGTCTTAATCAAATAACAAGTTAAAGATTTCTAAGTCTTTATCTTTTCAATCTAAATTCATCAAATACATGATTACAATCTGTTATGGAACTTCATTACATGTTTAATACCTTATCATGCATAATAATCTATGTTAGGCCAACATATCATGGATCAGAAACTAAAAAAACAACGCCTCTGCTTGCTGGGATTGGCAATATGCCTTTGCCTTTCAAGCTTTGCACCGCCAGTAATTGCACCGGTGCTCGATCCCGAAACTCAATAGTAGCAATTGCCATTTTCTATTGCCTTTGGTACTAGGTGCAAATAACAAGGCCAAGATGCAAATGTAAACTGCAAAGAATTTCAAAGATCATTATAAGCCAAAAACTCCAACTTCCCAATTTTATAGCAACATAGAAAAACCCATACATTATAAACCTTACCAAACCCACATAACATATACCCTAAATAACTATAACACCTAAAACAATCATAACCACTAAATTCAAAGGATTAAAATCATGTTCTTGCTATTTTCTTCGTTTTTCAACATATTTAGCAAAATTAACCACCAACTATTTGCTTCTTAACCAAATTAAACCATTTCAATTGCATTCTTTTCATTTCTTAACATCTTAACATAATCTATAATTAATTTAAATATTATAACAAGAATTGCACATCAATTCTAGTCTCAAATAAGCCACTTTTATACGCATAAAATGGTGTAAACTTGCATTTTCTTCTTCAAACCAAATCCCCATGAATTTGATTACTAAAATTTGTTCATATATGATAATTATCGATTTTACAAGACTATACATACATATAATCAACAAACCAACAAAACTCAATTACAGAGAATAGATATTGCAAACCTAATCTTGAAATTAGAATTAGATTATACCTTTAATCCCTTGTTTACACTAGCAAAAATGATAGCAAGCTTTTCCCAAAGACTCCTCCTCTCCAACTTCTCTATTCTCTCACAATTTCTCTCCCTAGCCTACTCTCCCTTCCTCTTTATTTCTCTGTTCTTCCAAGCCTCTTGGAAAAATAATAAGCAGAACCAAAAACTGAAGTATATAACCTCTCCCACGTTCATCAGTTAAAAAAAATAGGCTTATCAGTTATAATATGTCAAAGGCCACAAGGCCATGTTTGGCTACACACTAAAACTTACCCCCCCCCCCTTTAATTTATTTTTATATTTTCCTTATACTATAGTTCTTAAGTCACACCCATTATACAATTAATTTAATTAAATTAATAAATCAAATTAATAATTATATATTTCCATTATAAATTATAATTTTATTCCATAAACTAATAAATCTCAAATTTAATTATTAAATTAAATTAGAACAACATTATAATTATTTAATAATTCATTTAATTTAATTATCTCATTAAATTAAATCTTCAAATCATAAAATTATCATTCATTAATTTAGTTAACATAAACACTTAACTAAATTATTACACCACAATTTCATTAATTATTTATTTATCTCAATAAATAAATTAATTAAAATATTTATTTAATTCAATAAATATTTAAAATTAATTAAAAATTCTCATTCGTTATATTCTTCCCTCCTTAAAAGGATTTTGTTCCTAGAATCACGACTCAATAAATTCATTCGTTACATTCTTCCCTCCTTAACAAGGTTTTTCCCCGTAATCGCTATACAAAAAAAAATTAAGCAAACAACCAAAGGAAATTTTTCATCATAACATTTTAAAGTTCCCACGTAGCTTCTTCTTCAAGATTGTGGTTCCTCCAAATTACCTTAACAAAAGGTATTATTTTGTTTCTGAGAACTTGCTCTTTCCTATCAACTATTTGAACTGCAATTTCTTCACAAGATAAGTCTTTTTCAAACTATAACGGTTCATATTCTATAACATGTTTATAATCGGGCTTATATGGTCTTAATACTGAAATATGGAAAATGTTATGAATATGTTATAGTTCCAGAGGTAGAGCTACCTCATATGCCACTTCACCAACTCGTCGCAACACTTCAAAAGGTCCTATAAACCTTGGGCTTAGTTTTCTCTTTTTACCAAAACATATCTTCCCTTTCCAGGGACACACCTTCAAGAAAACAAAACTACCAACATCAAATTCCTAATTTTGTCGGTGTTTATCGGCATACTTCTTCTACCTATCATGTGCAGCTATCAATCTTGTTCGAATTACCTTGATTATTTCAAAATTTTGTTGCACCAATTCTGGACCTAATAGTTAACGTTCACCAACTTCGTCCCAGCATAACGGAGTTCTGTATTTCCTGTCATACAACGCTTCGTAAGGCGGCATGCCAATACTTGTGTGATAACTGTTATTATAGGCAAATTCAACCAACGGTAGATGGTCATCCCAAATCCCTTTAAATTCCATAATACATGCTCTGAGCATATCCTCCAATGTCTGGATTGTCCTCTCACTTTGTCGATCGGTTTGAGGATAATATGTTGTGCTCATTCTCAACTCAAGGTCCCCAAGCATTCTTGTAGTCGTTTCTAGAAATTTGATGTGAAACGTGGATCTCTATCTCGATACAATGGACACCGAGACACCGTGTCTTGAAACAATTTCCTTCACGTACGCTTTGCCATCCGATCTAGGTTAAATCTAATCTTGATTGGCAAAAGTGTGCCAACTTCATCAATCGATCCACAATCACCCAAATCACATATAACCTTTGTTGAGTCGTTGGAAGACCTACCATAAAATCCATTATGATATGCTCTCATTTCCATTTCGGTATCTCTAATGGTTGTAACAATCCGTTTGGCCTTTGATGTTCAGCTTTAACATTCTGACATGTTAGGCATTTTGCCACACATTTAGCAACATCGTTTTTCATATTCGACCACCAGAAATAATGTATGAGATCCTGGTACATTTTCGTACTTCCAGGGTGAATCGAATATCGTGAGTTATGAGCCTCACTCAAAATTTCCTCTTTAATTTTCAGTACTAGCGGAACCCAAATTCTTCCTTTGAATCGAAGTAACCCTTCTGAATCAACTTTAAATTTGTCTTCCTCACCTTTAGACACTTTCCTTCTTATCTTTTCATAGTTTTCATCCTGAAGTTGTGCATTTCTTATCTTGTCCATCAAAATTGAACTGCTCCCCATCTGGAATAATTTTTTGTATGATTATATCGGATATTTAATTTCCAACTCAAATAGGTATACCACCACCCATCTTGAGTCGCCAAATACATGGTACAAAATTCAAATACAACTTAATTATACAACAATCAACCGTAAAAAAATACACAAAAAACATAATCTAAGAGTTTTAATAAGAATATTGTCATCTAGACAATATCCACACTCAATGGAGTCCTCATTACATTTATTATCACACTATTTAATGTAATAGTGAGGACTACTAATGCTATCATCTCGGACCGCCACCTCCGCTCCCCGACTAGTCCCGCTATATTCTCATTTCATCAAGAGAACAAAAAGAAAGAAAGAAAGGTGAGCTCAACTAGCCCAAGAAGAAATATTATGACTAAGATAATGCGCGAATAAATTATCATTAGTCTTCAACAATGTTAAACCGATAAAATACAATAGACATCAAGTTTAACTCAGCTAAATGAATAAGCAATCCATTAGAAGAGTCAAGTAGAGCATGATATCTACTATCTTCTATGATTTAAAATGTTTTCATCAATTTTTATCATTTTTATCGACTCACTTTAATAAATAAACCACATCATCGAATCATCCCCGCACTACGGGCCAAGGATATTCATTAAATCATCAATGGTCATGACTATACCGAATAATCCTCGGTCATAATCATACCAAAAATTGTCCATCAATGCACTACACACCACCGAGGACTTTTACCATCATTTATAACATTACAGTCATGATTATACCGAATGATCCTCGGTCATAATCATACCAAGTCCATCTATGCATCGTAAGTAATTAAAGATGACTTTCATCACAATATAAGCATAAGGATGATGATGATGATATAATATAATAATCAAATTAAAAAAAAAAAGGATAAATATTAAAGACTTTAAATTTATCCAAATATTATCAATCACTTAATAAACTCATCATATAATATTATCTAATATTATTATAATAATATTTTAATCACTTCTTAAACTTATAAACAATTTATTTCAATTGTTTACACTTTACCAAATAATGCATTTAATCATTCAAAATGCCATACTCATAAGATTTCATCACCAATGATCAAATCCTCATCAAAAAATCAGATATACCCTATATAGGATTCCCAAGCCATAAAATCCTATTTTCCAATTTTGTTACTTCACATAACATATTTAATTCATTTACTCATAACTAGTTCATTTTCATGAAAAATACCAAATCAGTCCCAAAAATATTTCTTTTTTTTCGGGATTTAGCGTAATATAGTCCCATATTGAACATATATTTTTCTCTCTTTTTTTAAATTCATTTACTATTTTTCATATGGCCAAAACTCATTTAATATTTAGACATTTATCATAAATTGTACTTTTGTCCAAAAATTCCAAAATTTACAGGGTATACTCTCATTATATACATGTACTCCCAATAAAAATTTCACCAATTTTGAGTTAACCACAAAGAGTTATAAGGGTTTACTTTTAAAATAGTCTTTTTCCAAAAAAATATAACTCTTAATCTATACATCCAAAAATCGCCATTTTTGGACACAATCTAGAAAAAACTCATCAAATTATCATTTCAAATTTTTCCAAATTTTGAGGGTCAAAAAAATTACAAAAATACCTCGGAAAAAAACCCTTTTGAATGAAAATACTATTCATATAATAAATATTCATTCACCATGCATGCATGAATCCATATATAGATAAAGTTATTCCAATGTAATAATAAAGAATGGAATAATGTAAAATTCACCATGCATGCGATAGACCAATATATGATATGTTTCTCAATGTAATAATAAATAAATATAATAATAAATTCACCAATGAATGGAATAAAAATGCATGCAATATAATAATAATGCATGATAATATATTCCAAATGTAATAAATAAAGAATGGAACCATCATGTAATATTCATGAATAATATATGTAATAAATAATCATGAATGTAATAATAATGATAAATGTAAAAGAATGGAATATAAAAGAATATTCCATATAATAATATAAATGAAAGAATGCAATCCAATGATATAATATGAATGCGAATATTCCAATGTAATAATAAAGAATGGAATAACAAAATTCAATTCATCATGTATGCATGATTTTGCATATGATATTCCAACATAATAATAAAGAATGGAATAATAAAGAATTTCACCATGTATGCGGTATTTCGATGACAAAAGTATTCCAACATAATAATAAGGAATGGAATAATAAATAGCTCTCTTCATGAATACTGAAAAAATAATACCCCTTACCTTAAAGAAAAAAAATCTGAATATTGGAATAATAGAGAGTAGTAGAGACTTCTTTCTTCTTTTTCTCTCTATAATTTCTCTCTATAATAATTGCTAATTAGCTTTTAGTGAATTGGTGAGAAATGAAGGAAGAATGAGCTTCTATTTATAGGAAAAAAATATAGTTTCGATAATTGCACGCTTTTGGGGCTCAAAATATTACAAATACAATACCTTCAACTTTTTTTTTTCATTTTTAATTTAGTCCTCGCAAGTATTATCAAACTTGCACCACCTCCCCCTAATAGTAAATAATGTGAATCAATAGTTCAATCATGTGAATCAATAGTTATAATCATGTGAAAATACGAATTACAAAGATAAGACCTCCATCTATACCTCCATTTTTAACTTAGTCATGCAAGTATTATCAATCTTGCACCAACTCCCCTAATAGTACAAGAATGTGATTCAATAGTACACACATGTGAACAAATAGTTATATAAGCATGTGAATTAATAGCAATTAATTGCTCATTTATCCGATTAATTACCCGATTTATCAATATAACCCCCAGACATCAATTATCATCGAAATAAATGTCGATTTCCACTAACACTAATAATTCCCACACAAATGGAACTATCAATTTCATCTTTAATCAACACGAACTTATTCATCATTAATATTATAACTCACAATATTTAACAACCAGTGTCGCTCCCGTGAAAGAGGGGGGCTTTCGATAAGGATTTCTCCTTATTGGCGCATGCCGCATTAGATGACCAAACCTCTCCTCGATGTAACTTCTAGACATTGTAAATATTGCAATTAATAATATGAATAACTTTGTCGCCTCAATTATTGATTTAATAATATATATATATATATATGCGATGATGATCGTGACACAATAATCAAATCAATAATAATATGAGATATGATGATATGAAGAATTATTATGTAGTAATAATTGAGTATAACCGAGTGACTTCTTACGTAAGCATCAATAATCAATACCGTGTGCTACTATGCAACCACGCCAGATTACATTCGTATTTTTACTACTACCGGGTAGTTCAACAGTTTTAAATTGTAACACTTTCGCCGTTATTTTTATAAAAAGATAATTACATCATTTTTTAACTACGACAATACTTACTTTGTGGGGGTCCACCAATGATTGTGTCGTCGTATTTGGATATTCCCCGACAAAAAAGAATATTCCCCACCAATCGAATATTATATAACAACTTGCTTACTTTTTAAAAATTTATAAATATTACCCACAACTATAACATTATATCAAATCCACACCATAATATTTCAAAAAAATATTTTGAGAAATTTAAATCTTTATTCATAAAATTTGGGAAATTTGGGGATATCAAATCTACCACCATCTCGTGACCCTTTATAACCACTCTACAATTTTTATATATAAACCTAACAGGAATCACTTCCCTATTCGCAATCTTTATGGTTAAAGGGAAATCTAGTTCTTCTTGAGGCAAATCTAAATTCTGAGCAAAATCATCAGATTTAAATGAACAAGTAGCACCCGAATCAAATAGCGTATATGCATTAATTCCATTATTCGGAATGATACCTGACACCACATCCTTTGACTGTGCAGCATCTTACACGGTCATATTGAAAGTTTTGGCAGTGGTTCGGCTTGATTGCACTAGCCCAGTGAAAGTTAACGTACCACCACTGTTGCTTCCCTTTCCTCCACTTGCACCTCTCGCTGTATTTTTAGGGTAATCACGAGCCATATGATCCTTCGACCCATAAGTGAAACAGGCTCCTCCCTTCTTCGGGCTAAAACAATTTGTTGCAATGTGACCCTCCTGGCCACAATTGAAACAAACCTGCTTACCCTTCAGACACACCAGTGTGGTTCTTCCCGCAAGTAGTGCAAGATTCGAGTTCTCTGATGAACACTTTCAAATGAGTGTAAGGATATTCTAATCCATCATATTTCTCGAAATCTAGATTTTTAAACTTTTCTAGATATCGGGCCCCGGGAAAGATGCATAGGTCTGAGTAGTTAACACTACCATATGCTTCAGTCCCTTTGATTGACCAGATGGTTTCTTCCATTTGCTGAAATTTCTTTTGAATATCAACAGTTTCTTTATCTTCTTTAAGATTGGTGATGTAAGGGGTTTTGTTGGATTTTTCATTATTTTGAGGCTTAGGTATCTGAGCTTCCTTTTCTTTGTTAGTACCCTGACTGCCACCTTGTATGGATAACTCTAGTTGAGTGGGTAATATCTTCCCATGAGTACTTTTGCTCTATTCTTTTAAGAAGATAGCTAATCCTACCATCTGATTTTTGAGTCCCTCAAACTCCTCTTGAGACACGAAACTTGTCCCCTGTTGGGTACTTTCTTCCATGTTAGTGGATAGGTTTTGAGGCTTCTTAAACTTAGACCGGGTAGTGGGACCAATTTTTTCCTACAATAAAAGTTGGTATGTTGATTTTGATATATATATTAATAGGATGCATGCTATGCAATGTGTCATTTTTTGAGGTTTTTTAATGTTTTCCTTCAAAACAACGGTTAGTGGTTTTACTGACAAGATATCATGACAGGATTTAATATATGTACAATAATAACATTGACATGGAATGTAAATAATATTCACATTTTTCATTTTTTTCTTTTTCTTTACATTTACATGGAATCGTAATTTACATTGAATCAAAATTTACATGGAATTGAAAGGGAAAGGCATGAAGAGACTCCCCTTCGCGTTTGGTTTATCAGAGGTTGACCTATCTTAGGTTACTCTCGCGGCTTTTTCTGCATGAAGGTCCCCAGATCATCGCAATTTATTAGATAGGAAGTTAATCCAATTTAACAATTGGAGTGAATCTAAGTGGCGCCTTTCTTGAGCCTCGCAGGATTAGTCTCCTTTGAGTCCAGTAATCAAATGTCGATAGGTTCGCCTCCTGGTGGAGGAATCATTTATTTACATCCATTCAATGTATAGATAACATCCACACACAGGGAGATAAAAAAGGGAATTTGAAAAGTTTGAAAAGCGGCTTAATCCCTCTACTCCATCCCCAGCAGTGTCTCCACCTGGAGACGTTGGGAAAAATTTCTCTTTAATCCCTCTTTTAAATATTTCTTACCCTTTATGTTTTCTACATGGTTCGAATCTTGTTGAAAGGGTGAAACTAACAAAAGAGTCTAACATAAAATGTCGACGATTTGAAAAGATTTAATTTTAATGATTGGGCCGATTAAATAGAGTAACCAGTTGGTATGTGTTCAAATGGTTGTACCAAGTCAACTGGAATTTTGGCAGAGGTTTGTTTGCAATATGGCCCAAATGTGACTCTATTTAATTGGTTTGGAATCCGAGATTCATGGAGTTCAGGGGCTTGCTTAAGTGAGGGAAGGTATTAGGCACCCCCGACTTCCATAAAACATGGTTATCGTGTCTTTTCAATTCCCTAAGCATGTGTGTATATGTGGATATGATACAAATAAATGTACTTGCAATGATTTATTTGAAAGTAGTGTTATGCCTCTTTTGCTCCTATATACAAAAGGTTTGATTTATAAAATCAATTTTTAGCAAAGAATTTAAAGGTGAGATTTTGAAAAGCAATATTCAAACCCTTATGCTCGCATAGTAATTGCGGCCTTTGATACTTCAATTTTATTCCATATTTGGCTTGATTTGATTTTATTGAGATGCAAAGCATCTTTAATATTATAATATATATATATATATATATATATATATATATATATATATATATATATATATATATAAGTGTCAGGCCCCTTATGGGCAGGAAAGCCATCGAAGTGACCTGAGCACCACAAGTAATGATTTTATTATTCTGAGGCCTTAAATCCAGATCACCGTTTTACGGTCCCCCCATTTTACATTTACAAAGGATTGCAAGCTATCTATACAGCCCAAATATGTCCATCATGGGAATCGAATCTTAATCCATGGATTAATCATAGATCTCATGATTCCTAGGCTCACAGTATATCATTGAGAAGCTTGCACAACAAATATTAAAATAAATTGCAGAATAGAATCTAGACATCGCAAAACAAAGGATTCATCGGTTATATCATTGCATACGCGTAGCTAAGCTTCTCGTTTCCTCTAGATACAGATCTAGGGTCGCGTAGTCGCTTAATATTTATAAAACTTAGAAAGAAAACTAGATTTAAATAAATCTTAGCCATTCTAGCTCAACAGTTCCAGTTTTACAACTTTTAAACCAGTTAAAAATTAGATATGGCTAGATTTAGATAAATCTATTCCACAAATTTTAAATATTACAGCTTTACATTGAATAAACAATTAAAACTGATATTTAATCATAAAAAACAATTAATATATATATATATATATATATATATATATATTAAAGCAAGAAAAAAGCACGCATTTGCAATCTAGGCAAATTTAAGATATATATATATATATATATATATATATATATATATATATATATATATATATATATATATATATATATATAAAAAGCAAGTAAAAGCTTCAGATCTGAAAGGATATTATAATGTGTAACGAGGAGGGTTTTAGACTGCTTTTGAAGCTTGAAAACTCAGTTTCCACCGGTTAAAACTTGATATGTCATAATATATGTATAAAAGTGTTTACAAAGAAGAATATCAGAGTTTAGAACACTGTTGGAGTGGTTAAAAGCTGAAATGGGCATAATTCCCTCCATTTTCTTCTTCTTCTTTTTTAAAATGGCTGATGGGAGTCTATTTATAGACCAAATTATTCGCGTGTCTACCTGTGGCTAACTCGGGTGGGCCCGACCCCGTTGGTCCATTTGTCTCGAAGTACGTCCACTCCGACCAACGCGTTGTCTGCTCGAACCTTCATAACTTTCAATCCGGGAATCTGATGGAGGTATGCTATACTTTTTCGAAACGCCCTTTCCGAGAGCTGCACAATGATATGAGATTTGACCTTTTTTGAATTAGGGATGATGGGTCCATGACCAGATCTTAGAGTCTTTGCAGTCCATCCTTTGAGCTTTCTTGCGCTATTTTCACTCGAAATTGACGTTATGGTTCTACATGACCTTCATGGCAGTGATTTGAATTTATTTGATGTTGTGTTGGTAAAATTACTCTTTTTCCCTCCCGGGTTGGTTCCGGTCTTGACGTGGCGGCATCTATCTTCCTCGGGGTTATCTTCAAGGTTTAACTACTAGTGCTTCCTGTATGTATTTAGGGTTATTTCTGAAGTTGATTTGATGATTTCTCGGGGTTGTTGCTGGGATTTGATTTGATCTCATAGGGTTGTCACCGAGGTTTGTCTTGATCTCCCGGGGTTGTCACCGGGGTTTGGTTTGATCTCCCGGGGTTGTCACCAGAGTTTGGCTTGATCTCCCGGGGTTTTCACTGGGATTTGGCTTGATCTCCCGTGGTTGTCCCTAGAGTTTGAATTGTTCTCCCAGGGTTTGGCTTGATCTCCCGGTATTGTCACTGGGGTTTGGCTTGATTTCCTGGGGTTGTCACCGGGGTTTGACCTGATCTTTCGTGGTTGTCAGCGGGGTTTGGCTTGATCTCTCGGGGTTATCACTGGGGTTTGGCTTGATATCCCGGGGTTGTCACTGGGGTTTGACTTGATCTCCCAGGGTTTGGCTTGATCTCCCGGAGTTGTCATTGAGGTTTAACTTGATGATTTTAACTTTCAGGGTTATGTCTGGAAGATAAAAGATTATTCTACCCTCCTACATGGTTAGTAACAGGAATGCAAAATTTTGAGTGTCTATAGTGCGGTCGCAGAAAAGCCTTTTTCTTGTAGTGTCGGACTTATAAGAGAACAAGAAAGTGTACCTGAAGTGTGTATAGTCATCTATCATTGTGAGAAAGTAGGAACATAAATGTTCATACCTTTCTTTCACATTCATAAGGTCAAACATGTATGAGTGAATGAGTTGCAAGGGTGTTTCTGCCCTAGTGCCTTTACAAAATGGTTTTCTAGTTAATTTCCCTGTTAAATAATATTCGCAATTGGGTAGATTTACCCTAGCGAGTGGGCCTAAAAGACATGCTTGAGCTAACCTGGCCATTCTATTTTGTTATATATGGTTTAATATATCATGTCATTAAATTAAACTATCATGATCATTTTCAACAAGCAAGGAATAAGAATCATTACTATTAACGCTAGAAACAATAGTATCCAAAACCATAAAACCATTAGAAATAAAATCATATCCAAATACATTTGTCCCATGCAAAATTATTACAGAATTGTTCTCAAAACTAACAGAGTATCCTAAACAAAGTACTAATAAAAAAGAAAATAAATTTTATAGGACATCCGGTACATAAAGTACATCATATAGGGATAATGTTGATCATCCTCCCATTTCTAGTTTGTAGGTGCCAATGCCTAGCACGTCCACACTAGAATCATTTCCTATGTATACTCTTCTGCCAACCGGAATGCGACGATATTCCACAAATCCACTTTGATCTCTAGCTATGTGGTTCATTGTTCCAGAGTCTACAATCCACATATGAAGAGAATGATCAACAAAAACAATACTTGATACTAAGAGCATAGAAATATTAAGACTAGGCATTACCTTTTTCGGCTCAGTGCATTCATGAGTGAAGTGTACCGCCTTGCCATAATTGTAGCATGTCATCTTGGCTTTTTCCATTTTACCAGAACCTCGTTTGCCCCTCTTTCACTTGCTGACACCCCCACTCGAAGCTCCTTTAGGCGCAGTAGGATAAGCAATTTTCTTTCCCTTTTGGGGCTTGAACCCTCTATGAGAGTTTGATTCAGTTACATATGCCCTAAAGATCTTAATAACCTCAAGGTGTTCAGCCTCAATCTCCAAGTGACAGCAAATATCATCAAAGTTTTTGATATTCACATTATGGTTCATGTTGACCTGCATATGTTCCAACTATCGGGAAGAGAATGAACCACTGCTGAAATTTATTGTTCATCTAACAATTGAGGACCACCGGATCATATTAGCCATAATTCGATGGTGTTGTTTCATGGTGTTGTTCTCTCTTTTTTTGTAACCATCGAATCTTATGGCTAATTCCCTCAACCTTGTTAACGAGGTGCCACCAAACATAGTTTTAAGAATTTCCCACATTTCTTGTGTATTAGAGTATTTCTCAAACTTAAACAAAAGTCATTGTTCATGCAGCTCAGCAATGTTATACGAGCGATACAGTCCTTTTTGAGCCAACTTTCGAAGGCTGCAACGTTGATCGAATCCTTTACATGTTCATCCTCTAGTTTTGTCATCTTGGACAACAGGGTTTTTTCAACCTCTTACTCCTCCAAGGCCATCTTGACTTTTCGGTGCCACACGTCGTAGTTATCTTCGTCTAATTTATTTCCTTGGTTAAGGTCTGCGATAATGTGTTTTGAAGACATTTCTGCTTTGAATTAAAATATGAGAATTAATTAGGGTTCACCACAGTATATAAAATATATTTGCAGCATGAACCAAATTAACATAAAAATAATGGGACATAAATACAAAAGGGGGACTTGGCTAAGCTTAGGAATTACAATCCGTATAAATATCTAATTATTTAAATTTAATTTTATCAGCGCATAAGACGTGTAATTTAGCTACAACCTAAATCACTCCCACTAGGAACAAGAGTACATGTGTAATTATAGCATAGTAATTTAATTCCAAGCACCAACAATTAATATTTAAAAAATATTAAGAAAGTGAATTAAATAATAGGAAATATTACTGAATTAATATACCAAGTATGCTATACCATTGAAATACTTTCAAAAAAAATCAATAATAACTTATCATAATAAAATGTTACTGTAATTTTCTGAATTCTTTTTGATAATTATGCTAATTATAACAATTAATTAACTATTGCACGATTAAATTGGAAATTAACTAAAATTATCCAAATATATTAATTTCCCAAAATTTTAGTGGAAACATTAATTTTATACCAATAATTAATTTATGTTAAATTTCCAAAATTTAATAATCATTATTACTATTTATTAATTAATTTTCATGTATTTATCAATTAGCAAAAAAAATTGAAAATTATTATAAAATTGCAAAGTTAGGTCAGAACCGCGGGTCAAAGATTGGGTCAATTGGAGGATCAGACCAGGCGGGTTAGAGTTTAGGTCTGTAGTTCGGGCGTGTGTGATGGACTCCATGGCACGCTTACGTGAGGTGGTCGTCGCCCGGATCATTTCTAGCATAGTTGGTAGAGTGGAACTCTCTCAACACCTCAACCCAACATCATCATTGAGATGAGAACCTTGGTACAATCGATCAAGCAATGAAGTTGTGTTGAATGGAACACCAATGATGCCTAAACCCCATGTTTATATTGAAATACGAACCTTGGCACAATCGATGATTGATGCGGTAGAAGACACCACACACAACTATGAATTATTGTATCATAAGTCAAATTGAATCTCAAAGAATAACTAAGAAAGTATCTTAAAAATTCTTCAAAGAACCAAAAGAGTAGAGAATAATTCTAACAAGAATTGATAAATCTGAATATTATTAAATGTTAATGTGAATTACATCCATAAGCCTTTAATAGTAGTAATTGAAACCCTAAAAATCCAATAAGGAATAAACAAGTGTTTTGGAATCAAATCTCTAACTAAATGTGTCCTAATTACATTAGAAATATGAAAATATACTAAAATATCAAATTTAGGAAGTAAATCCGCATCCAATCTGTCAAAACCTGCAAGAAGCATTTTGTATAGGCTAACTAGAAGAAGCCTAGTGAAGTTTCGGTTACAAATACAATTTTGTTCATGATTTAAAATAAATTTTTCAATAAGTCAAGGTTCTACTTGGGTATTGGATACCGACTTTGGTTATCATAAATATAGATTTATGAAGGGACCAAGAAGAAGTAGAAAGCTAAACAAAGATAAGTAATCCTACGTGTGGAAATGAAGTAAAGGTTGTTGCATCAGCCATAGGAACTTATAGTTTAGCACAGCCAACGGGCAAGTCTATTAAGTCAATAAATTGTTATTGTATTCCAGTTCTCGTTGGAAACATTATTTCCATTTTATTATTGGACAATGAGATCTTTAGTATTATATTTAAGAACAATTGTTGTTCTCTTTATAAAAATAATAATGTTTTGTATAGAACTGGAATATTACTTAATGGATTTTGTATACTTGACTTACCTGAAAAATTATTTTACAAATTGAACAAACTAGTATAAGAAAAAGGAGATGATTATTCAAAAGGTTGAATGTGTGTATTTGCTGAAATACAATTGTATATTATTTGAAAGGTTCAAAGAATTCATAAATGAAATAAATTGGCAAAGTATTAGGATTCTTTGATCGGATCAAGGAAGGAATACTTGTGCAATGAGTTTCTAAATCATCTCAAATGGTTTTCTCATAATGGACGCCTCCTGATACGCAATAATTGATTGATGTATCTAAAAGGAATAATCGTACCTTGTTGGACATGGTGCGATCCATAATAATTTTACTAACATTCCAGTATCCCTCTAGGGTCATGTCCTAGAAATGGCTGCATATCTATGAAAAAGATAACCTCAAAATCCGACCACAAGACTCCATAAAAGTTAGGGAGAGAAAGGATTCCTAATCTTAAGTATGTTAAGATAAGGGGTTGTCCAACTTATGTGAAAATGTTTCAAAGGATAAGCTTGGGACAACATTTGACAAGTACAGATTTGTGGGACATCCTAAAGTAAGTTTAGGGTATATGTTCTATAATCCTACTTAGCAAAAGGTGTTTGTTGTGAAACTTGCTGCCTTTTAAGATAAAGATGTTTATCATTGAAGGGGATAGTGGGAGGATACATCTTGAAGAGTTCAAGAACCACAAAACACTATAAGTCAAACAAGAGGAACCTGTAGATAGACCTATTGTACCACAACTGAATCGTAAATCTGGAATAGTAACGAAGATGCCTAGGAGGTATGGATTCATCATAGATGATGATGATGAGGTACGCATCATAAAGATGATGATCCAGCTACATACGATGAGGTAAGAGTTGTAGACACTCAGAGAAATGGATTGAAGCAATCTTCTCAAAAATGGAACATTCGTTTTGATATGATAACCAAAAGAGTTTGATTTTATCAAAAACAAGAATGAACCTAATGTGTAAAAAAGGGTCAGTCAGTGGGAACGTTGTGATATTCCTAGTATTATATGTTAATATACTACGGATAAGGAATAACATACCAATGCTACAATTAGTAAAGATAAAGTTGTCTAAACATTCCTCCATGAATGATTTGGGAAGAGTATCTTAATTGGGGATACAAATATATATAGATAGATTCAAGAGGATACTCGACTTAACCCAAGGAATGTATATTTATTTGATGCTAAAGTCGTTTAGCATGGCAAACTCCAAGAGATATCTTATGTTGATGAGACATGGAGTGTATCTCTCTTAATAGTCCCCATAGACTCCTAAAAGAGAGATCGCATGAGTGACAATCATGTATACAATGAAATATACGAGACATGATGTTGATCAGTCATCTTCTAGAGAAAATCACTGTAAGACATGTGAAAAACATCTTAAATTACTTAACTGGCACTAAGGATGTGATTAAAATTTATGGTGGGTCTAAATTAAAACAAGAGGGCTTAACAGACTCGAGTTTTTTTAGACAGACCAAGACGACAGAAAATCTACTTTAAGGTAAAGTGTTACCTTGAATGGTGGTGCAATGAATTAAAAAGGTTTCAAACGGCAAATAGTTGCTGGTTTAGTGATAAAGACAAAGTATATAGCTATAAATGAAGCTGCAAGTTGATTGTTTGGATGAAAAGTTCATTACAGAACTAGGAATAATTCCTAAGTCTCATCTTGGATCTAAACATGTGTTGTGGCACTTTCATTTGATTATAGTAATCATTGAAAGATGGGAAATCACTATAGAGATAGTGGAATCTCAAGAACAACATTACATATCCATTAACTAAAGCTTATCCAATAGCAGGATAAATGTCACTTATAGAAGAAGAGTATGAGATACCATGGCAATTGGCTTTAGTGCAAATGGGAGATTGAAAGTAGTATGCACACAAGCCAATCATTTTTTATGATAAAGCATATACTTTGTAACAATCTCATTCATTTATTAAAAAAAAGTATTAATTTATTAAATTCTTTTAATTATCTACATGATGATGTTTTATAATATATGATAAACCCATAGTTTTAAGACATACTTTTAGAATAATGACGATGATCATTCTAATTAGATTTAAATTCTTAGAAAGCTTAAAACTAAAATAGTTCCCAATCGTTGGATTACTAAATTTGGGATTAGTGAATCCGGATAGATTGGTACATACGTTGCTTGCTCGTTGGATGAGGATGATTGATCTCATGATCATTTGTGTGGAGAAACTAAAGTAAGTATGTAGGTTCTTATTAGAGAATAATTTCACTGAACGTGGCTCGTTAAGGAATACCTAATGGAGTTTTACTTGCCTGTCAATAGGAATTCCTGTAGTGATAGTAGTACAAGTAATCCTTGGACTTGAGATCATCATAGTATCTTGTGTATGATGAATTATACTTTGACTTATTCCTTAAGACCTTTAGGGTATATCAAATGGTATGTTTGGGTATAATAAGTTGTACATGAAGATAATGTATGATTAATAAAGAATCTACCGCTTCTAGTAAAAGAAAAGAAATGTCATATGTGATTCGATAAATGACAACTCAGTAGTCCTTGGCCAAGGCAGAATGAAATTAGAAAGGAGTTTCTAATTTGCATTATTTGGAGTTGTGCATTTAAGGATCGAAATACATATAATTAAATAAAATAAGACTTGACAGTAATTCCATGTCTTATATTTAATTAGGACATTGTATGGTGGAATGATTGAATTGTACGGTAACTATTTACTCAAAGGTTCTTTTATGATTAATGTTGAAATCTATATTATCTGAAAAGTCGTTGATCGCTAGAGAGGCTTATCCCTATTGTAGAATAAATATTATTTATTTAAATAAATTAATAGTTTAATTTATTTATTTAAATAAGATTAGAATTGTTCTAATTGATTTATTCACAACCGGTTTAATATGGAGAACCTAAAGGGTCACACCATAGAAGGAAGAATAATTATTTAAGAAGTTAATGGCATAATCGTAATAATAAGTTAAATATATTTAATTTAATCAATGGTGATAGAATAAATTAAATAGCTTAATATTTTGAAAATATTAAATATAAATTAATAAGAGGAGTTTTATTAATATTATTATAATTATTATTATTTTAATTTCTAAAGAGTTTTAGTACTCTCATTTATTCCTAATAAGATTGGGAGGCTATTTAATTAAAAGATTTTAATTAATTATTCCTAATAAGATTAAGAGCCTAATTAATTAAAGGAGTTTAATAAAATTAAAATAAAATTCAATTCCTTAATTATTAAGGAGGGTTGTCCACATCTATAAATAAGAGGAGTCTTATTATGGGTGAAGTTGTTGTTGATTTTTTCACAACATACGTAATTCCAATAGTTGGGAGAGTACACCCCTTTCTATGAGAAATGAAAAAATTAGGGTTTTGCCAAATACTTATCTTCTTGAATCTTTCTTCTTCCTTGGTGGATCACCTCTAGAGGCCAAACACTTGGGTGGCTAACGTTGATCAAAGGAAAGAACCAAACCCGGTGGATTCAAGTTGAACGCGAAAAAGATTAGAGGTGAACTTGTACCTGAGAAAGCTCGAATCTTCAAGGGTATGATTTTTGTTCTTCATATTTTTCGTTTAATTAATAATTGCGCATAAAGGATGATTCGGGTATATGGTTTGTAAATTTTAAAACTCTAATTTTTCACGTTTCCTCTTATTTTGTGCAATTTGATTGCATTCATGAATATTACAAACCTAACAGTTGCAACAAAGCCAAACTTTTATGCGAATTAGTAATTGTTTTAATTTGATATGTATATTAATATATGTTTAGAACAATTTAATTGAGCATTATTTTATTGTATAAAATTTATTTAATAAAAAAAAGGCCGAAATCTTTTTCCGAAAGCCTATTTTTTTTTATCCTGCGTCATCCACGTGATTCTCATAAATCACAGTTACATGTATTACGTTATTCTTTTGAAAAGTAATCATATTGAAATGTTCTAGGATTATTTACTTTAATCACTTTTGGATTCATGTGTTACATTTGAATTACTTTTGGAATCATGTTAACTAGTATACTGGAATTTCCTGTTTACGTTAGTATATATATTATATATATATATATATATATATATATATATATATATTATAATGTTTTTACGTATATATATATATATATATATATATATATATATATATATTACCGTAATATAAATATTTTTATATATATATAATATATTTTAATGATTTATAATTAAAATAAAAGTTTATTTTAATTTTAAAATTAGATTTCATGATAACTAATTAGAGTTGGAATTGTATTTCATGATAACTAATTAGAGTTGAAATTGGATTCCATGTTTTCTTAAATAAAGGAGTTTATTTACATATAAAATAAGATTTCATATTATTCAAAATAAAGGAGTTTATTTGTGAATAGGAAAGAAAATCCGTGTTGCCTTTAATAAAGGAGTTTTTTTTGGAATTGAATTCCATAATTAATTAAAATAAATGAGTTTATTTTGATTGAAGATTTTGATTAAAATAAAATAGTTTATTTTATTCAAAATAGGATAAATTAAAATAGAAGAGATTTATTTTGATTTAAATTTGGATTAAAATAAAGTAGTTTATTTTGATTCAAAATTAGATTTTATACTAATTAAATTTGTTCTTAAATGATATCAATATATATATTGAATGTTTATTATTCATGAGATGAATGTTATTTATTAATACATATGGTGATGTGTATGATAATAAATGAGATTGATTATAGATTATCACCAATGTGATGATTGAATTTTATTTTAGTTGGATGCATGAATGTATGGGTGGGGTCTCACAGACCTCGCCTTCTCTAATTTTTCTTAATGTAAATTCTATCTACCTCCTATGTACTTCCCTCGATCTTTGCTTTTTCAAGGTTTCTATTTATTTTTAAATAGTTTTGTAATAGGAATAGTTAGAATTAATTTTGAAGAATTAGAGATCAAGGAGAAAGAAGCGCTTGAAGACCCGTTTGTAATGGAGCCCAAATTTAAATGTAATAGTTATATTTAAATATTAATTCTTGCACCCATAGGGTTTGACCTTTTGGTTCACTTAGTGGCTCTAGTGAACCAAACTAGAATAAAAGTCCATAATCAATCCAAGTAGAATATAATATTCTATATGTGCATGCTTATACTATATATATTATATATTATGCAAACATGCTTCGCATGTTCATTAATATGACGCGTATTTTATATATATATGTGCATGTGTGCTAAACAAGATGAGACAAATTAATAACCAAACCCTCAAATAAATTATATTATGTTGTAGCGTTCAAAGATATTTGGAATATCGAACGTCCCCTTCTAGATTGGTAAAACAATAGAGTATTAAATATTTAATATGAGTTTGTTGTGCACACACAAGGCAAATATTAAATATTTAAGATGTTGTCTTATCACATTTAATGCTTATAAATAGACTGAACAATGTTGTTTTGTTGTGCACACACAAGGACAGTGTTTTTCTTTTGAATATATGGAGTGCTAGGTATGACATAACTTAGATCATTTTAGTTCGGATGTGCACACACTTGATCATTATGATCTAAGAGGAAAAATACAAGGAGATTCATAGTAGATGTAATTGACAAGAGTTGTCTACCTATTTATTTATATATAGTTTGTTGTGCACACACAAAGCTATATACATTTGAAATGAGATCCTTATTCTCACTAGCATATCTTTAATTAGATATTGTCGAACTATTGAGGGTAATATAGTCTGAAGAAAATAGTGGGAGATACCAATTTAAAATAAGACCTAAATTATTTTGGTAATTAATAAAAGAATATATGCTAAAATGTTGTTAATTATAAATTCATTTACAGAATTATACAATGTCTAAATTACTATCAGTGCGTAGCATATTAGATTCTAAATTAACCGGACCGAATTAAACGGATTTGTTAAGAAAATTGAGAACATTTTTCATAGCTGAAAAACTATCTTATGTCATTATTTCATAGAATAGTGAGACTACTAATGCTATCATCTGGACCGTCACTCCGTTCCCCAACTAGTCCTGGCTACGTTCTCATTTCCTGAAGAGGACAATGAAAGCATAAGGGTGAGCTCAACTAGCCCAGTAAGAAATATTATGACTAAGATAATGCAGAATAATTTATTGTTATTCTTCAAAAGTGTTAAACTGATAAAATATAACAAACATCAAGTTTAATCATAGTGAACAAGCAATCCATTAAGAGTCAAGTAGAGCATAAAATCTACTATCTTCTATGATTTAAAAGGTTTTTCATCACTTTTATCATTTGAGACTCACTTTAATAAATAATCCACATCATCGAATCACCCCCCGAACTACGGCCAAGGATATTCTTTAGTATCACGACCACAAATTATCCATGCACTACGGCCAAGGATATTCGTATGTATTCATCAATGGTCATGATCATGCCAACAACTCGTCCATCATGCACTACTTGATGATGACTTTTTTCATTTGTAACATTACTACCATGATTATATCAAAAATCTTTAATTGTACCAATTTCTAGCACTACGAAATTGACTTTCAACATAATATAAACATAAGGATGATGATGGAATTAATAAAACAAGTTCAAGATAAATTTTATAGATTTATAATTTAATTCTATCTAGAAATCAATAACGTAAATTGTCAACATTACTTTTTGTGGAGTAAAATTCAAGAATAATATTAATTTTTTGGACCAAAACAATAAATTTTTATCATTTTATGTGTGCATTATATCACGCTCGCATAATATTTTGATGATGACTTGTTCATTGGTACTAAATTCTTTTTATGAATTTCAGAAATTGTTTCAAGAATCGCTTGATGGATTATTCAAGAAGAATGAAGAGAATTTTAGTCTTAAGAAAAAATATATAAGGTCATTTGTAAATATTTAATTTTTCAATACAAGGCTCTAGGACATTTTATGTGTGCATTATTATTTTGAGCATATCTAAAATCTGTATTACTAATTAATTAAGAAAAATGTATTTGCATGCATGCATAATAGAGAGTCTCCCGTCTCAATTAATTGAGTTTACATATGTTAAGATAATTATGTGTTTGTTCTTAAAAGTTTTTTGTGCCAACCAAGTGTGATCATTATATGTTAAAATATTGAACAATTGACATTGATTAATTATTTACATATACTTGAAAGCTATTCTATTTTCGTGAGCTTCATATTGGTGATATCTATCTTTTATTATTACTATCTTGATCATTGCATTCATTAGTTGAGCCTTGCATTGTTAAATTGCTTATTTGCTTTGATCATTAGACCTCTATTATTGTAATCTTAATTTTTTTTTAGACTAAGTGTTGTCTAAGGAATTTAATCCGGTGGATTAAGGTTTGTTTACAAAAGTTTCAAGGAAGCATAGGTGCTTAAGGAGTGCATTGGTGCACAAGGAGCAAGAGTGCTCAAGTGAATTATTGTAATTCAATTTTATAGAATCAGATTTGTAACAAGAGTCTTTTAAAGAAATAAAAGTGAGTCTCCAATACTAGTTGGTATTGGACGTGGAGTAGGCTATTATTATAGAGGGTAATAGCCGAACCACGTAAAAATCTTGGTGTTATTTTTATTACTTGATTTAACTTAATTTCACTCAAGTTAATTGATTTGCTAAATAAACAAAAATTTAATTTTTGTTTCATCGTGAGAATTTTTGTTATCATTAAATATTTTATTTAACTTACAAAACACCAAGATATTTTCTTAAACAAAAATTCAATTCGGTAGACCATATTCATTCAGCAAGTTGCATTCATCAATATAGTTGACTACATTCAATAATTTGGTTTAAAGTTTTTAAATTGGTCATAGTTTGTATCCACACTTATTCAACCCCCCCTTCTAAGTGTGCCTTATCTGAATTTCATTTGGTATCAGAGCTTGGCTCTACTTACTTGGTCTTAAAAGTGACTTGTAGGGAAAGATTCTGACATGGCACAGTTCGGAAACAACAATCAAGAAGGTCAATCAACCAATAGACCTCCACTGCTGCATGGAACAGAAAACTACAACTTCTGGAAATTCTGAATGAGGATCTACCTTAAAAGAGATCCTTGGGAATGGTGGGTTGTGGAGAATGGACCAGTTATTCCAAGGAAAGATGACGGTACTCCAAAGACTTTGCTAGAGATGGATTCAACTGAAACCTTCATGGTCTCCTATGACTCAAGGGCGATGAATACTCTATTAAGCGGCATGGTGCAGTCCGAGATTGACAAAGTATCCTCATGCAACACAGCTAAGGAAATTTGGGATACTCTAGTGGTGAGTCATGAAGGAACATCAAAAGTTCGAGAAGTTAAACTAAGCATGCTTATGCATGATTATGAGATGTTCAAACTTGAGAAAGATGAAACTATAAAGATGGCTCAAGCAAGGTTCCTTGTTCTTCTGAACTCTTTAAAGCTACTAGACAAATCTATTCCACAAAGTGAGATTAATCGTAAGTTACTCCGGGCTATGCCCAAGAGGTTTGCATCTAAGATTACTACTCTTCAAGATTCTTCTACTATATCTACTATGGATACACTAACCCTTTTTGGTGAACTTGAGGAATATGAACATCAGTTAAAGAGGTATGAGGATGAGGAGGAAACTCCTCGTAGAAAGGTTTTAGTTCTTAATGCAGGAAATGAAGAAGAGCTTGATGATGATTCTGATGAAGAGATAGTTATGATGTCACGGAGACTTAAAGGACTTCTATATAGAAAGAATAAACGAAGGAATATCTTCAACTCAAATAAAGGCAAAGGAAAGCAAACTAAAGAAACGTGTTTTGAATGTGGACGTCCAGGGCACTTCAAGAAGGACTGTTTTCAACTAAAGAATAAAGGAAAAACAGGCTTCAAGGATAATAAGAAAAAAAAGGCACTGGTCACTTGGAGTGATGAAGAAGAATCTGAAGTTGAGGTCGACGCCAAGGATGAGATAGCTCAAGTATGCTTCATGGGAATAGAAGGTGAATCAAATGAGGTATCTATTTTTGAAATTATTTCTTTGAAACAAGAAAATGAGAAATTAAAAGAAAAGAATGCATATTTGAAAGACTTAGTTAACACATTAATGGGTGAAGTAGAATCTTTGATAGATGAAAAGAAAAATATTGAAAAGGAATCTATATGTAAAGAAGAAAAAGTTTTGATTGCTAAAATGATTTTCTTGAGAATTATAACAAAGTTCTTTTTAACAAAGTGACTTACGTGAACAATGAAGTTGAAAAATTGATAAATGAATTTAAAATGCGAGATGTATGTATTGATGCTTTTGGTAATGAATCCCAATCTAAACCCATTCATACTAATGAACTTCAAAAGGAAGTAGATTCATTAAAAATATCTCTTGCTAGATTCGTTCAAGGAGAAGAAAATCTAACTGTCATGTTAGGAAAGCAAAAACCTAGTTTTGATAGACAAGGAATAGGTTATAATCCCACTCATAAAAAGGGTAATAATGTGAATATGCTTAGATCCAAGTCACGCTTTTAAATTGAATTATTGTTCTCCTTTCACAACATGCAAAAACTGTGGTATTAAAGGTCACTTGGACATAAATTGTTTTAAGAAAAATAAGATTAAAAAGGTATGGGTTAAAAAGGTTGATTTACTTATAACTAACATTAAAGGACCCAAAAGATGTGGGTACCAAAAGGATAAATCAATTTTTCTTGACAGTATATGTTTCAAGGCAAGGTTCCATCTCAAAATGGATTCTTGATAGTGGATGCTCTCGTCACATGACCGGTGACAAATCAAAGTTCGTGGAACTAAAAATCAAGAAGAAAAATGGAACGGTCACATTTGGAGATAATCGAACTTGTGAGATTATTGGAAAAGGTAAAATCGGTAATGGTAAGGTTAACATCGATAATGTTCATCTTGTTAATGATGGACTTGAATTTAATCTTATTAGTATAAGTCAATTAATGGACAATGGTCACCAAGTCAGTTTTGATAAAGAAAAATGCATTATTTCTCATGGTACTAACAATGTTTCTCTAGTTGCACAAAGAGAAGGAAATATATATACTATTGACTTTGAGGAACAGGATGAAGAATTATGTCTTGCATCTGATCTCGCAAGATGAGGCTAATCTATGGCATAAAAGGATGGGACATGTTCACATGGATCTAATCAAGAAATTGTCCTCAAAAAATCTTGTCAAAAGGTTTGCCAAAGATAAAATATGAAAAGAAAGGAATATGTGTTCCTTGCCAACTTGGAAAACAAGTAAGAACATCATTCAATTACAAAGAATATGGTATCAACTTCTCTCCTTTACAATTACTTCATCTTGATTTATTTGGCCCGAAAGGCATGCTAGTATTAATGGTAAATTTTATGCATTTGTAATAGTTGATGATTTTTCTAGATATACATGGGTATTATTTTTAAGAACCAAAGATGAAGCATTTAAAGAGTTTGAGAAATTGATAAGAAATTTAGAGAATAAGTATAGTCTCAAACTTATAAAAATTAGAAGTGATCATGGTAATTTAATTTCAAAAGGACTTTATTATATTTTGTGATCAAAAAGGTATAAGTCATGAGTTTTCACTCCTAGAACTCCTCAACAAAATGGAGTAGTGGAAAGAAAGAATAGAACACTTCAAGAAACAGCTAGAACACTTTTACAAGAAAGCAAACTTCCAAAGAAATTTTGGGCCGAAGCTGTTAATACTTCATGTTATGTGTTAAATAGAGTTCTTATTCGTCCTATTATTTTGAAAACTCCTTATGAGCTTTTGAATAATAAAATTCCTAATATAAGTTATTTCAAAGTATTTGGGTCTAAATGTTATATATTAAATACTAGTGATAACTTGGGAAAATTTGATGCTAAATCCTATGAAGGTATTTTCATTGGTTATTCACATAACAACAAGGCATATCATTGTATTTAATATTTACAAGTTATGTGTTGAAGAATCAATTCATATAACTTTTAATGAGACTAACAATGATCTTCCAAAAGAAAGAGAAGATCATGCAGAAATTTGGAGATTTTCACAAATTCAAGAATTTCAATGAGAATCGAATGGACAAATTCAATAAGCTGAATTGAATAGTACGCATGAAAATGAACAAGAAGCAACACAAGATCTTGAAGAAAATTTTTCTCAACAAAAAGAGGTAATACACGATGTTCAAATGCCAAAGAATGCAAAATATCTCAAGGATCATCCACCGAGATATGAAAAATCTAATTCGCACAACACGCAAGTATACGAAACAAAATTATTTAATAAAAATCACCAAGTACTAACTTTCGTAATCAACTCAATCTTATTTAAACAAATGATTTAATAATTTAATTTAAAATAATTAAATAAACTATTACTAATTATCCCTAGAATGAAACAAGATATTGAAGACTTGAGATTACAAAATCAACACAAAGCCAAATTATTTATCTTGGATTGTTAATCAAGAACACAAAAATAAAATATGTTCATCTCTCAATGCACCATACTCATATCAAATCAAATCCACGATGATAGAATCAATTTGAACACCCTAATTAACTAACTCACTATATCTCTATGTGAATTACAATTAAAAAGGGTTTAAGTTCAAGTTCTTATTAGACTACATATGAAATCATGAATTCCATCCATGCAAAATCACAAACACATGCTATCATGATCAAATCTAAATCTATACTTCACTCTTCAATATAGATTATCACGAATTTAGAAATTCATTACAAATCATAATAGATAAATCCAAATATAGCTAATAAGACTAACAAAGAAGCATATCAAAGTAAACTACACAATAAGATCCATAGTAATCTCAAAATAGAGTTTAATTCATAAATAAACTAAAATCCATCATCCACAATTGACTAAGCATTAAAAGATACAAATAAATAAGAAAACAAATCAAGATCTTCTCTTGCTTCCAATTTGATTCTCTAATGATAATCAATAGCTTCAATCTTCAATTCTAATCTAATCTAGGGTTCCTAATCTAAGAAAGAAAGTAAAGAATTCAGAAATTTTAGCCTCCCAATCCAAGTTAAACTCAAGTATTTAGAGTTCTAATGAACATCCTAGCAAGTTAGGCAACTAAGAATCCTAAAATCCTACCATTAAGCAATTTCGGTGGCAAAAAATAATTTTACGCAAATCTATCAATGCCACTTTGTTTTCTCAAAAATAGGCATAACTTTTGATCTGCTTGGAGTTTCTGCCACCTATCAAATCGAAGATTTCATTCTTCGAGCTTTGACAAATTCGAATTCGATCAAGGCGGAAATTGGGCTTGAAGAATGCTATGCAAATGGCAAATATGACTAAAAGGCTATAACTCTCACATCCGAGCTTGATGAAAATTTCAATAAAATCCAAGGCTGCATCTAACTTGGTGTCAAAAGTCCTTCAATTCCATTCCCTTCTTCTATTTATTTGCGTATTTTAGTCCAAAAGATGTCTTGCTTTCCTTGCTTCTTCATGAATGGAACTTGTAAAAAGTAACAATTTGAATGAGATACCGAATAAGTAGGTATAAAACGATGAAACCTAGAAAATCAATGTACGTTTTTTCGCATTTCTATCACAAGTTGTTTTAAAGGGAAAAATGGCTGATGGCAATGCAAGAACTTCAACAATTTGAATGATGTCAAGTTTGGGAATTAATGTCTCCTCCTAAAGATAGTTCTATCATTAGAACAAAATGGGTGTTTAAAAATAAGCTTGATGATCATGGAACCATCACTCGTAACAAAGCAAGACTAGTGGCTCAAGGTTACAATCAACAAGAAGGGATTGACTACGAAGAAACTTATGCTCCAGTTGCAAGACTAGAGTCTATTCAAATCTTGTTAGCATTTGCCTGTTATAAGAAATTCAAGCTTTATCAAATGGATGTAAAGAGTGTGTTTCTTAATGGATACATCAATGAAGAAGTCTATGTCAATCAGTCTCCTGGATTCGAACATGAGAAATATCCAAATCATGTTTTTAAGCTAAAAAAAGCTCTCTATGGTCTCAAACAAGCTCCAAGGGCTTGGTACGAGAGGTTGAGTAAGTATCTTATTTCAAGTGGATTCACTAGATGTAAAATAGATTCTACCTTATTTATTAAACATGAAAAACAAGAAATAATCATTGTTCAAATATATGTAGATGATATAATATTTGGTGCTACTAATGATTTTCTTTGTGAGTGGTTTTCAAAGTGTATGCATAAGGAATTTGATATGAGCTTAATGGGAGAGCTAAATTACTTTTTGGGACTTCAAATCAAGCAAACAAGGGAAGGGATCTATATTCATCAAACCAAGTACACAAAAGAGTTACTCAAAAGATTCGGATTTGAAGGAACCAACCCAAAGGCTACCCCAATGAGTACATCAATAAAGCTCACTTTAGATGATAAAGGTATAGATGTAGAGGTAACTAAATATCGAGGCATGATTGGTTCTTTATTATATTTAACTACATCTAGACACGATAATGTATAGTGTATGTATGTCTTTGTGCTCGATTTCAAGCAAAAACCCAAAAGAATCCCACTTACAAGTAGTTAAAAAATTTTAAATATTTAAGTGGTACTATAAATTTAGGGTTATTTTATCCAATAAGTAATCATTTTGAACTAATGGGTTATTCAGATGCTGACTATGCAGGGTTTCAAATTGATAGAAAAAGTACAAGTGGTGCTTGTACATTTTTGGGACAAAGTCTTGTTTCATGGCATAGTAAAAAGCAAACTTCGGTTGCTTTATCAACCACTGAGGGTGAATATTTAGCTGCAGGGAGTTGTTGCTCTCAAATATTATGGATGAAACAAACTCTATGTGATTTTGACATAATCTGCAATAATGTGCCTATATATTGTGATAATTCTAGTGTTATTGACATATCAAAGAATCCTGTTTTGCATTCACGTACAAAACATATAGAGGTAAGGCATCATTTTTTAAGGGATAATGTTTCAAAAGGGTTAGTTAAATTGGTTTTTATTCCTACCGAAAAACAATTAGCTGATATTTTTACTAAACCCTTGAGTGAGGAAAGATTTTGTATGCTAAGGAGAGAACTTGTAATGTGCATGATATAATTGTGATTTTTACGTGCTTAAAATTTTATGACATGCAGATTATATTTTATACATATATATATCATTTATTTTCTACATGATATCTAATAAAATATATATCTGTTTTGCCATTCCTTATCTCGCTTAAATTATATTCTAGATACATGTTTATTATTATATCGCATGGATGTCATTTAATTGGGAAACGTAAAGATTTACACCTTGAGATACTGAAAAATGGTAAAACAGATTTTTTGAAATTGAAAAGACACACGTTTTTCGTGATGAGAGTTTACTTTGATTTCTATATCTTATATTTCAACCTTCTTCTTTAAATCGATCTTTACATTTCATCATTTACCCAAAACTTTTCATTTCACTTTCACAAATCTATCACACCATGAAAACCCGAGCTAGCAATCGATCGATCGTCGGGAATCAAACGAAGAAGGATCTTCGTTGAAGAAATCTTACGAGAACAAAATGAAATCAAAGCGCATAAAAAAATCCTCTCATGTGTGTGTTTATCGATGCCACAATATTATCCGACGACTCAAATTCTAGTTTTTCTTTTTAAAAACCTCGAAGTTGAACCTGTCTCACAGGGGGAAAATTGAAGCAACAAATGATGAAGAACAAATTTTTTCACACGAGAGAGTCTCCTTCAAATCTGGTAAATCCATTTTCATCCTCCTTTGATATGCAAGAAAATTTCTTTAGAGGACCTAGTTTTTGAAACTCGTTTTAAAAATTCCATTGCTACTAAAAAGCAATTTGTGTATGAAAAATCTCTGGATCTATTTTATCTAAAACACTGCTCGTTTGGAAAAACTCTTCACCGATTGCAACATTTCTTCTATGTCTTTGCTTCCTCTCTACTTATTATCTAGGTTAGTCCAACAATTTTACACTAATCTTGAATGCAATGGGGATTGTTTTACAACATTTGTTAAGGGTAAGTCATTATTTTTCACTAGTATTGATTTTGGTAGCATTCTTGGTATTTCTTCTCTTGGACCTTGTCCTTTTACTCTTAAAGGTGCTTTAATATCCCTTTTCATCCCTTGAACAACTTCATATTGTTATGAATGATTATTCTCTTACATCTCTGCTTTCTTCCAAAAACGTGTGAATGTGTGTCCCTCTTGCATGTGTGTTACATAAGTTGGTTAGGTATAATTTGTTTCCACGACTTGGTGGTGGTGGGCGATTTTACTATCATCAAGATTTAGTGGTTGTGGCTATGATTCTTAAAGGAAAAATCTTTCAATTTTTCTCAAATGATGTTGTCTCATATGCAAAGTTGCATTCAATCAAACCAAGAAATGTCTTCCTTATAGCAAGTTTTTAACAAAACTCTTCCAACATTTCAAAATATCTTTTGATGATGAAATTTCACATCACAAATCATGAGCTTATTGACACTTGCTAATTTGACAAAATCTCATATTACTTTTCATGTCTTTGGTGAGTTTGTTCGTCTTCTCCTCGATCCTCCTCCTACCTCCTCCTCCTATTTCTCCTACTCTCGACTCATCTTCATCTTCTTTTTGCCAATTCTCATGGGTCTATGTTATTATGAATGTTTTAAATGAGATTTTACAAAATCAAAATTCTGTGAAAAGTTGATTTGGTCGAAATAAGAAATCGACTTGTGATTCTTGAGAAAGGAAAACTACATGGATGCTCCAAAAATTAATAAATTATATCATCGTGTTGAAGATGAATTTATTGATCTTCAAAGCGGGTTTTGAGATTCGAACAATGGCTATGGTTGAAGCACTTCAAAGAAAATTTAATAGAACACACATGTCGGTTAAGTCAAGAGGTAAAGTTTATTAGTTATCAACTCGGGGAGCTTGCATTTTTTATGGCCACCGAGGTTCAATGATGTGGGACAAAGGTTTCATGTTCCAACAATGTATTCTCCAATCCCGAAATGGCCATGAACAATTGGATGGTGAATACAAGGGTGACTTTTCTTGATATGGAACTTCCTCCTGCAACCTTTATACCTCGACCACCTCGACTTGCAAAATGATTACACTTTGGAAGAAGCGTCTTCATCGCCTTCGCCGTCACGTCCTTACTTTACCACTCGTCTTTGAATAATGGGGCTAATCTCGAGGATATTGATTGATTGTGATCTTTCTTTTCCTTTTTTTGCATGATGACAAAGGGGAGAATTTATTTCATGATTTTTTTTTTTTTTTTTTTTAATTTTTTAATTTTTATTTTAAAGACTATGGTTTCATTTGGTTTTTTTTATAGGCATGGTTGCTGGATGTTAAGACCGATGGTGGTTTTTTTTTTTTTTTGCATGATTAAGACCGTTTTTTTTTTTTTGTTATATTATGATCTTTTTGTTTATTTATATTAACATATATATAATACTAACATAAATTTTTCCTAAATAAGTTATTATATGCATGAATTTAGGGGAGTTTTCATTTATTTATGTTGTCATCATCAAAAGGGGAGAATGTTGATTATATCACGTTCTAGCCTAATGTTTTGATGATGACTTGTTCATTGGTACTAAATTCTTTATTGTGAATTTCAGGAAATTGTTTCAAGAATTGTTTGATGGATTATTCAAGAAGAATGAAGATGATTTGAGTCTTAAGAAAAATATGTAAGGTCATTGCAAATATTTAATTTTTCAATACAAGGCTCTAGGACATTTTATGTGTGCATTAAATTAAATTAATTTTTGTGCATGCCTAAAATATGTTATTCATTATATTTATTATTAAGAAATGTATTTGCATGCATGCGTAAAAAATTAGAGTTAATTTATTAATATAATTTAATTATAAGTTATTACATATGTTTAAGATAATTCATATGTTTTATATATAAAAAATGTATATATAATTTGTAAATCATTATCTGTTTTAAATTAAAATAATTAATTTGATTTTTATCTGGTAATACAAGATAATGATAAGTCTTAAGAATTTTTTGTAATTTGATTATCCTCGGATTGTTGATGTATTACTTATAATTACAATTTAACACTCTCTTATCTAGTTTAAATAAAGTTCTATGCTATATTAGTGGGAGATATTTAAAGTGGATTGTTTTAAGAATCATTAATTATTTTAATAAATATTTATTTATAGGCTATATTATATTGTACTTATTTTAACTTATTACCTTTATTTTATTTAACTTTGATCATAGTCTATATCTTTTAATGTTTCAAATAAATTAATAAAATTGGAACTTATCTTTTTTTTTTGTTGTTAAACGTTATTATTTTACAAATTTAACTATGTTAAATGAAAAACTAGATATATTTTTGGGCTATAAAAAGAATCTGAGAACGATTGAACAAATAAACACTTACAACACTTGAATTAATTATTTTGCACTTACATACTTTGAAAAGCTATTCTATTTTGGTGCAAATTTTGAAATCATTGTTGATTTTTATTATTCTATTTTCAATCAACTTTTCGTGAGCTTCATATTGGTGATATCTATCTTTTATTACTTTGATCATTGCATTCATTAGTTGAGCCTTGCATTGTTAAATTGCTTATTTGCTTTGATCATTAGACCTCTATTATTGTAATCTTAATTTTTTTTTTTAGACTAAGTGTTGTCTAAGGAAATTTAATCCGTGTGGATTAAGGTTTGTTTACAAACGGTGTTCAAGGAAGCATAGGTGCTTAAGGAGTGCATTGGTGCACAAGGAGCAAGAGTGCTCAAGTGAATTATTGTAATTCAATTTTATAGAATCTGTATTGTAACAAGAGTCTTTTAAAGAAATAAAAGTGAGTCTCCAATACTAGTTGGTATTGGACGTGGAGTAGGCTATTATTATAGAGGGTAATAGCCGAACCACGTAAAAATCTTGGTGTTATTTTTATTACTTGATTTAACTTAATTTCACTCAAGTTAATTGATTTGCTAAATAAACAAAATTTAATCGTAAGAATTTTTGTTATCATTAAATATTTTATTTTACTTACAAAAACACCAAGAAATTTTCTTAAACAAAAATTCAATTCGGCAGACCATATTCATTCAAAGAAGTTGCATTCATCATTATATAGTTATACATTCAATAATTTGGTTTAGAGTTTTAAATTCAATAATTTGGTTTAAAAATTTTTTTAAATTTGGTCATCATATTTGTATCCACACTTATCCACCCCCCCTGAATAGTCACGAAATTTTTTTTGGCCACATGTTAAAAACAAAAGTGGGTCCCACCCAATTTTAATAAAAATCATTTTATTTTTTGAAACTTCAGTAATTCATATAAAATAGCCATTTTATCAGAAAAATACAAATTTTATGTCCATTCCACATGAAATCGAATTCGCTACAACTTTGTGGCTTTAAGTTTTTCCAAATTCCAGACAGAAAATATCCAAAATCAACAAACGGACGATTTTCAATACCTCATAAAATTCATAACAAATCATACGTTAATTTTTAACGGTTCAAAATTTGTGGACATATACTCAACTTATATATGTATAATATATCCAAAAATCACAACAATCCAACGGTTGGATTAAAATTATAACTCACGCAATAGAGCTTTAAGAATACCGATTTAATTTTTTTAATACCTTAAATCCGACAAAATACTGATAAAACTCCTCAACATTAATTCCTTCATTTATAACCACATAAAATAAATATTTTCTTATCCATCATTTATGTCCACATAAAATAAATATTTCCTTATCATATAAATCAATAATTAATTATTCACAAATAATATTACAGAATCACAATAATGACAACTAGGCCGCTCCTGTGAAAGAGGGGCTTTCCGATAAGGATTACTCTCATCATGCGCAATGCAATTAGGTGACTAAATCTCTCCTTGACAGAACTTTCTAGACATTACCAATAATGCTATCTAATAATATTATTCAAATAATATGAATTATTGATTTGATAATGGGAAATATCATGCGTTGACAATTATTGAAACGACAATAATATAAAATATCAACGCAACAATTATTGAATCAATAAAATAAAATATTGAATAAGAATTATCAGAATAATTATTGAATAGTGCCTTCTTACGTAAGAATCAATAATTCAAAAATACTGTGCAATACCGTGTGCTATTATGTAACAACGCGTATTACTATATTTTAACCACTGGGTATTCTAACAGTTAACGGTAAAACTTCCGCCGTTTATTTCATAAAAAGATAATTTTGTCGCTTTCTAACTCCGATAATAATTTGCTTGGGGTCCACTAATGATTGTTTCATCGCATTTAATATTCCCCGACAAAAAGAATATTCCCCGACCAAACGAATATTTTATAACAACTTGCTTTACTTTGCAAAATTTTCACATATCACCCTTAACTTTAATCCTTTTATTAATTTAACCATTTACTAAATGAAATAATAATTATAAGAAAATTGAATACTTTCATTTCATAAAATTCGGGGTCTTACAATTGCTACTTTTAGAAAGTGGCAAGATGATGCACAGTTGGCTCAATGCATCATGATCGCATCCATGAGTAACGAGCTTCAGCGTCAGCATGAAACTATGGATGCTCCTACTATATTCCTGCACATCAAGTAGTTAATGGTGAAGAAAGTAGGACTGATATATATCAGATATCTAAGGAGCTCTTCCAATCTAGAATGACCGATGACACTACAGTATAGATAAAAGTCCTTAACATTATCAATTTGATTGATCAATTAGGACAACATGTTTTGTCATGGATGGAGAGTTGAGCCAATATTTGATCTTACACTCACTCCCAGACTCCTTTCACAATTGTTGTGAATTTTTCATATGAACAAGCTAGATATCAGCCTCGCTGATTTGCTTAACATGTTGAAAAATGTTGGGAGTCACTTTCCAACCAAGAAAGACCATGTCTTACTGGTAGGGGCCAAAGGATCTTCTGAAAAGAAGAACGATTCTAAGAAGGTAAATAGAAAAGGCAAAAACAAAGGATAATAAGAACAAAACGGATACGGATAGCAAAGGAGTTTGCTTCCACTACAATAAACCTGGACACTGGAAAGAAACTGCAAGAAGCATTTTGTAGAGGCTAACAAGAAGAAGCTTAGTGAAGTTTCGGTTACAAATATAATTTTGTTCATGATTTAAAATAAATTTTTCAATAAGTCAAGGTTCTACTTGGGTATTGGATACCGACTTTGGTTAACATAAATATAGATTTATGAAGGGACCAAGCAGAAGTAGAAAGTTAAACAAAGATAAGTAATCCTACGTGTGGAAATGAAGCAAAGGTTGCTGCATCAGCCATGGGAACTTATAGTTTAGAACTGCCTACGGGCAAGTCTATTAAGTTAATAAGTTGTTATTGTATGCTAGTTCTCATTGGAAACATTATTTCTATTTTATTGTTGGACAATAAAATCTTTGGTATTATATTTAAGAACAATTGTTGTTCTATTTATAATAGTAATGTTTTGTATAGAACTGGAATATTACTTAATGGATTTTGTATACTTGACTTACATGAAAAATTATTTTGCAAATTGAACAAACTAGTATAAGAAAAAGGAGATGATTATTCAAAAGGTTGAATGTGTGTATTTGCTGAAATACAATTATAAATTATTTGAAAGGTTCAAAGAATTCATAAATGAAATAAATTGGCAAAGTATTAGGATTCATTGATCGGATCAAGGAAGGAATACTTGTGCAATGAGTTTATAAATCATCTCAAATGGTTTTCTCACAATGAACGCCTCCTGATACATAATAATTGATTGATGTATCTAAAAGGAAAAATCGTACCTTGTTGGACATGGTGCGGTCCATAATAATTTTACCGACATTCCAGTATCCCTCTAGGGTAATGTCCTAGAAATGGCTGCATATCTACGAAAAAGATAACCTCAAAATCCGACCACAAAACTCCATAAAAGTTAGGGAGAGGAAGGATTCCTAATCTTAAGTATGTTAAGATAAGGGGTTGTCCAACTTATGTGAAAATGTTTCAAAGGATAAGCTTGGGACAAGATTTGACATACCAATGCTACGGATAATGAATAACATACCAATGCTACAATCAGTAAAGATAAAGTTGTCTAAACATTCCTCCATAAATGATTTGGGAAGCGTATCTTAATTGGGGATACAAATCTATATTGATAGATTCAAGAGGATACTCTACTTAACCCAAGGAATGTATATTCATTTGATGCTAAAGTCGTTTAGCATGGCAAACTCCAAGAGATGTCTCATGTTCATGAGACATGGAGTGTATCTCTCTTAATAGTCCCCATAGACTCCTAAAAGAGAGATCACATGAGTGACAATTATGTACACAATGAAATATACTAGACCTGATGTTGATCGGTCATATTCTAGAGAAGATCAAGTAAGACAGTGAAAAACATTTTAAAGTACTTAACTGGCACTAAGGATGTGATTAAAATTTATGGTGGGTCTAAATTAAAACTAGAAGGCTTAACAGACTCGAGTTTTATCAGACAGACCAAGACGATAGAAAATCTACTTTCAGGTAAAGCGTTACCTTGAACGGTGGTGCATTGAATTGAAAAGGTTTCAAACAGCAAATAGTGCTGGTTTAGTGATAAAGACAAAGTATATAGCTATAAATGAAGCTGCAAGTTGATTGTTTGGATGAAAAGTTCATTACAGAACTAGGAATAATTTCTAAGTCTCATCTTAGATCTAAACATGTGTTGTGGCACTTTCATTTGATTATAGGAATCATTGAAAGATGAGAAATCACTATAGAGATAGTGGACTCTCAAGAGCAACATTACATATCCATTAACTAAAGCTTATCCAACAGTAGGATAATCGTCACTTAGAGAAGAAGAGTATGAGATACCATGGCGATTGGCTTTAGTGCAAGTGGGAGATTGAAAGTAGTATGCACACAGGCCAATCATGTTTGATGATAAAGCATATACTTTGTAACAATCTTATTCATTTATTAATAAAAAGTATTAACTTATTAAAGGCTTTTAATTATCTACATGATGTTGTTTTATAATATGTGGTAAACCCATAGTTTTAAACAATACTTTTAGAATAATAATGATGATCATTCTAATGAGATCTGAATTCTTAGAAAGCTTAAAACTAAAATAATTCCGAATCGTTGGATTACTAAATTGGGGATTAGTGAATCCGGATAGATTGGTACATATGTTGTTTGGTCATTAGATGAGGATGATTGATCTCATGATCATTTCTGTGGAGACACTAAAGCAAGTATGTAAGTGCTTATGAGAGAATAAGTTCACTGAACGTGGCTCGCTAAGGAATACCTAATGGAGTTTTACTTTTCATCAATAAGAATTCTCAGTGATAGTAGTAGAAGTAATCCTTGGACTTGAGATCATCATAGTATCTTGTGTATGATGAGTTATACTTTGACTTATTCCTTAAGACCTTTAGGGTATATCAAATGGTATTCTTGGGTATAATAGGTTGTACATGGAGATAATGTATGATCAATAAAGAATTTACCGCTTCTAGTACAAGAAGAAAAATGTCCTATGTGATTCGATAAATGACAATCCAGTAGTCCTTGGCCAAGGTAAAATGAAATTAGAAAGTTTATAATTTGCATTATTTGGAGTTATGCATTTAAGGATAGAAATACATATAATTAAATAAAATAAGACTTGACAGTAATTTCATGTCTTATATTTAATTGGGACATTGTATGGTGGAAGGATTGAATTGTATGGTAACTATTTACTCAAAGGTTCTTTTATGATTAATATTGAAATCTATATTATCTAAAAAGTCGTTGATCACTAGAGAGACTTATCCCTATTGTAGAATAAATATTATTTATTTAAATAAATTAATAGTTTAATTTATTTATTTAAATAAGATTAGAATTGTTCTAATTGATTTATTCACAACCTGGTTTAATATGGAGAACCTAAAGGGTCACACTATAAAAGGAAGAATAATTATTTAAGAAGTTAATGGCATAATCGTAATAATAGGTTAAGTATATTTAATTTAATCTATGGTGATAGAATAAATTAAATAGCTTAATATTTATTATTTAATATTTTGAAAATATTAAATATAAATTAATAAGAGGGTCTTATTAATATTATTACAATTATTATTATTTTAATTTCTAAAGAGTTGGAAATTAATTTAATATTAGTACTCTCATTTATTCTTAATAAGATTACGATGCTAATTAATTAAAAGATTTTAATTAATTATTCCTAATAAGATTAAGAGCCTAATTAATTAAAGGAGTTTAATTAAATTAAAATAAAATCCAATTCCTTAATTATTAAGGAGGGTTGCCCACATCTATAAATAAGAGGAGTCTTATTATGGGTGAAGTTGTTGTTGATTTTTTCACAACATACGTAATTTTAATAGTTGGGAGAGTACACCCATTTCTATGAGAAATAGAAAAACTAGAGTTTTGCCAAATACCCATCTTCTTGAATCTTTCTTCTTCCTTGGTGGATCACCTCTAGAGGCCAAACACTTGGGTGGCTAACGTTGATCAAAGGAAGGAACCAAACCCGGTTGATTCAAGTTGAACGTGAAAAAGATTGGAGGTGAACTTGTACCTGAGGAAGCTCGAATATTCAAGGGTATGATTCTTGTTCTTCATATTTTTCGTTTAATTAATAATTGCGCATAAAGGATTCCGGGTATATAGTTTGTAAATTTTAAAACTCTAATTTTCCACGTTTTGTGTTCCGCTTATTTTGTGCAATTTGATTGCATTCATGAATATTACAAACCTAACATGTCTTTGAGTTGTAAATCTTTCTTTCCACATATGTAACCATACCCAACCTTCCGATTCAAATTAAGATAAGTTGATGTCGACCCTTATTAGCCTGTTTGGCATATTGCTCCGCACTCCATTCAATCTTAAGTCGTGCCTTTTCATGTATCTGCTTAACAAATTTAGACTTTTTCTTTCCATCCATGTTAGTAAACTCAAAAATAGGTAATGGCGATAAATCCAATGGAGTTACAGGATTAAAACCATAAACAATCTCAAATGGTGAAAATTTAGTAGCTGAATGAACTGAACGATTATACGCAAACTCAACATGCGGTAAACATTCTTCCCAATGACTAATATTCTTTTTAATGATAGCCCTTAACAAAGTAGACAAAGTTCTATTAACTACTTCAGTTTGACAATCGGTTTGTTGATGACAAGTAGTAGAAAACAACAGTTTAGTGCCCAATTTACACCACAAAGTCTTCCAAAAATAGCTTAAGAACTTAGTATCTCGGTCAAAAACAATTGTTCTACCATACAATGCAAATGTACAATTTCTCTAAAGAACAAATCAGCTACATGGGATGCATCATCAGTTTTGTGACATGAAATAAAATTTGTTATCTTTGAAAATCTATCCATAATCACAAATATAGAATCATTACCATTCTTAGACTTAGGTAAACCTAACACAAAATCCATTGACAAGTCAATCCAAGGTTCAACGGGTATATGCAATGGTGTATAAAGTCCATGGGTTAAACACGAGATTTAGCTTGTTTACAGAAAATACATCTATCAAAAATTTGCTCAACATCTCGTTTCATGTGAGGCCAATAAAAATGTTCTTTTAAAACAACCAAAGTTTTATTAACACCAAAGTGTCCCATCAAACCACCCCAATTTGATTCCTTAACCAATAACTCACGTAAAGTAAAATCTAATTACGCACAACACACGCAAGTATACGTGGTCAACAAGTAATATAATAGTAAGTAAGAGTATCGTTCCCACAGAGACAATTTAGTAAGAATTTAACCTCACAATTATCAATTTCCTATTAATCCTAATTTTATTAAACTATCCAAATCAATGATTAAAATTATAAAAACTAAATTATTAATAAATATAAGATCACAAAAGTAAATCAACAAATATTAAAAACTAAAATTTCAAACAATTATTGGAGAATTAGGCTTACGATTTCACCTAAGCTTCACTCTAATTTTTTACACCTTTATTCCAGTTCAATTCACTCCATCCCACTATCCCAGTTTATTAATCAAGAACACGAAATGTAGCACTAGCCACCTCTCGATGCACTAATACCGTATTAACTTAAATCCAAAATTAGATAGAAACAAGTTAAACACCTTAATCAACTAACTCACTATATCTCTATGTGAATTATAATTAAAGAAGGTTTAAGATTAAGTTCTTTATCCGATTACATGCGATGTCAAGCATATCTCTACCTTAACATTCATCAAGATTCATTCATTCACAAAATTCAAGAACACATGCTATATTAACTAAGTCTAGATTCGTATTTCCTCTCTCGAATTCATACAAATCCACAAAGAATTGTTGATCGTGCAATTCATAAATTCAAGCTCAAATTAATATAGATAAACCGGATAATAGCTTATTAAACTAGAAATCAAAGTTACAAAATCATCGTTTCACTTAAAGATCCATCATAAGCCTAAAAAAAGTAATTTAGTTCATCATCAATGAAATAATAACTGAATAAATTAAAGATAACATCTTTTCAATTACAAATATAAGACTAAAGAAGAAGAATAATGCGTAAACACCTTTCACGTTAGCCTTTAATCCGCAATCGATATGAAAGTTCTTCAAAATCTTCACTCCAATGCTCAATATGAAAATTTGTAATTAATCTCTAATTAATTGCTCATGATGATGATTTTGATGTTTGTTTGTTGCTCAATATTTATCCAACACACAAGTTTTTTCGTCAAAATCCCATGTCAATTAGAGTCCAAACATATCTAAGTGCTCAAAATCCATGTTCCAAAGAGAGTTTCAACAAACTAGAGAGTCTCGAATCCGACCCCCCCCCCGGTGGGGGGTATATATAAAAGGCCCGCCATTAGGCATGGCTTCTAAAACAACTTTGAAGACCCCCCCTACGGGTGTAAAAAACAAATAGGGCCCCTTGGACAGGTACTATTCTACTCTTCGACTTTGCTAAACTTCATACTTGCTTCCATAAATTGCTTCAAATGACTTCCTTTTTTGCTACTTGCCACACCAACCACCCTACACATAAAATAACAATAAACAAAAAAAACGAACATGGAAACAAGAAATTAACAACGGGTAAGCTTGAAATGGACATCGATTCGTGGATATAAAATCCACTTATCAAAATCCCCCAAAATTAAACCGTGCTAGTCCTCGAGCACAAAACAAACTACATGCTATGCAATGCAATGCAATGAGATGTAATGTATCTAACTATATGATTATGAATCCAACAGTATCACAGAATCAAAAATATTCCACCGGCCTTAGGAAGATCAAGCAAACATTTCAACACCTCATATCAAAACCAATCAATAATTCTCTTCAATCCTCGAATCTTAAACCATTCATCATCGATATATATAGTGTGTGTGTGTGTACATCTATGCTAACTAATTCTAATTCAAATTCAACACATAATCAATTTCTTATTAGGAATCATACAGAATAACTCAAAAAATTTCAAAAAGACAAGTTTCAACTAAAATCAAACATTTACCAAGATTAGGGGTCCAAATAGGGTATTCATGCTTTTTTTTTTTTTTTTTTTCATTTGGGGGCTCTTTGCTTTATTATTCCGCCTTTTTCTTTTTTTTTTTTTTTTAGATAGATGGTTGGTGAGTGTTTTTACGCTCCATCTCACGCTATGTTTATGGGGAGTATTTTTTCTCAACCCACCACAAGACTCAACTAGATATTATTTTATTTTTTTTTTTTTTTTTTTGAAGCTTATATACCCTACCTTTTTTTTCCCAAACTTAGGTTCTTGTCTAAATTCATCGCCTTCACTTCCTATTCTTGTCATTCTATGATTTATACTTTACATATCCTTTAGAAACTATTTATGTATCAATTTAAACTAATCAATCAACACAGATATATTATTACGTGCTTCCCTTTTTATATACCAGCCAAACAAGCACAAGATCCGAATTCATAATTCAAAACTACATCAAGGTTCTAATAATCAATGTTGTATTTATCGACTTAATCTCAATCTCATCATTGGCCCAAAAAAATGAACTACAACATGACATACATATGCAAACACATATATTTAACTAATTTTTTTTTATTATATATAATATATAACAAATAACATGCATGCAAATAATAAACTAAAATTAAACTAAATGCACCTAAGCTACTATGCAAATATATGATTACATAATAAATGCAAATCAAAATCAAAAATAAACTGCAAAACTAAAGTGCAATAAAAATGCAAACCTAACTAATGACATTATGCATGCAAACATGAAAAACTAAATCCCCAAACTTAAACTTAAAATTACAATGCCCTCATTGTATGGATAACTCAATAAAAAAAAAATATGAGGACTTCAAATAATAAAGCTTAAGTGCAGTGGTGGTGGTGGTTGATCTTCTTCCTGAGTCACTCTATGGAAATCGTGGGCATGGGATCCGGTGGTATTGATATGGAAATTGAGCATTAGGATTGAAACTTTGAGCGTCGTGTTCAATGATGCAAATAAGAGGTTCATTGCTTCAAACATATGGTCTCTCGCTAGCAGTGAGTCGCCTCTCTCTCTCTCGTCGTCGTGTTTGCTTGCTTGTTGTGCTCATCCACTTTGCGCGTTGAAATTTAAGAACCGAGGACTAGATATTGCCTCGATCGTGGTACCTGCCTCTGCTCCTTTGATCTCCCATAGTCGCATCCTCTCATCCTGAGGTGTCTCTGCAGCATCAACTTCGTCCTCCGGCCGATGGAAAAATAAAACCTAAACCTCGAGGATGGGAATCACCTCCAGCCCACACCGAATATCATGCTATCATTCTGTAATCTAGTAACTGAAGCGGCATCTGCGTGGGTTCATCATCCGACCATCTAACACCCGTTTGGCGACACAACCCACATATGAGTGATGGGTGTGGCAAGCCGCCTAAAAAGTTTCCTCGTAAGCATCGGCGAATGGAAAAATAGATTATGACCCCGACATCAATGATGAAATCTTGTACAATCGCATATAAAAGTAGTGCATTCTCTTTGGTCACGTTCGATGTGTGTTGGGACGGATACAATTTTGCACATAAGAAGGCATACCATATTTTACCATACCGACTGAGATCTTTGCTATGAAAAACCGTGCCTCCTTTCCGCCCCTTGATCCATGTTGTTCCCAGTTTAGTCATTTCTTTGAGTATAGCCTCATAGTCAGGATCGAAATCACGTAGGTGGGCATATTGGCACTGTCGAGGCACTCATAACTGATAATAGGTGTTGATGGCATCGGCACTGAATGGGACTAATCGACCCCGCACATAAGCATTGAAAGGGGCTTTGTCTTCGGCGTTGGTATAAAACTCTTTGACCACGTTGACAACAGCTGGCTCAGGTTCCTCAATAAACTTGTTCCACCCTTTCTGATAAATTTGTTGCATCATTTCACCGTCGACATGATCCGGTGCCAACCCCCGCTCCGGTGTAAGAGCTTTCATCATCATATAGTCGTATCGATCGGTTTATGGCGGTGGCGGCACTTACTTAATTTACGGCGCGATCAAAGGTCCGTGGTTGGTTGTGTTGTGGGCTGAACTTTCTCCCCTTTATCGTTTTGATATGGGTTGAGATGCCATGGAATTTAGTAATCCGTAACACAACTATTTTCCCCCCAAACTTAGTTCACACAAATTATCAAACACTTGGTGTGCACACAATGTTTCTTCCCCAAAAACTTGAAGATTTTCTATTATGGTACTAGAAGATGAGGAAGATGAAGAACCCAAAAGCACTCACTCTCTCAATTAAGATATATACTTTAATAACCAAAGCCCTAATTAATTGTAGCTTTTGTAGATGTAGATGAAAGGATGTGAGGAAATTGGGTTGTGAGGGTGTGAATATATAGAGAGATGGTGTGATGGAGATGGAGAGTAGGAGTGGAGTGATGGAGTGAAGGGTGTAGTGGATTGAAGTGGTGGGGAGATGTAATGGAGATGGTAATTATGTGTAGTAAAGATGGGGGTTGTAATGGAATGAAGAGGAAGTAGTGTAGTTGTGTAATGAGGAAGTGTAGTGTAGTAAGAAAGTGAAGTAGTAAAGAAATCACTGAAACGATCTCGTTTCAATTCTAGACCCCCCCCTACGGGGTAATAAGCTTAAAGCCCCCCCCGCTGGCATGCAATCTGTTATTGATTGGGGACCCCACCCCGATGGGTAGTATAGTTTTAGGGCCCCCTTGGGCAGGGTGCACTCCTCTACAAACCTGAACTTTTTGCTCTTTTTTTTTTCTTCATGTTACTCCACTTAATGAACATTTTCTCATCCTGCAAGCCATGAAACATATAAAAGTTAGATAGATTGTTGATCATTTCAAGCATGGTTGAGAGATTATCAAGACTCATACAATATAATAACTACTTAATGAACTTATTATATATTACTAATTATGCTAAACTTTAATTTGACTGGTTATGAATGAAAAAATAAAAAATAAAAAAATACGATTGGGTTGCCTCCCAATTAGCGCTTGATTTTAAGTCGTTCAAATTTCTACTCCTCCCTATTTATGGTACGTCGGATAATGTGATCGTGATGACATCCGTGTTGGATTTGCCACCCCAATAATGCTTCAACTGTTGACCGTTGACCTTGAACGTTTCCAAAGGATTCCTACTATAGAGTTCAACGGTGCCATGAGAGAAAACTCTTTTGATGGTGAATGGTCCTGATCACCTTGACTTAAGATTGCCTAGGAACAACCTCAACCGTGAGTTGAAAAGTAGTACGGATTGCCCTGGTTCAAATGTTCTTTGCATAATTTTCTGGTCGTGCCATCTCTTGACCTTTTCCTTGTATAGCTTAGAGTTCTCGTAGGCTTGAAGACTAAATTTGTCGAGCTCGTTTAATTGCAGTAGTCGCTTTTCCCCCACAGCTGCTTGATCGAAATTAAGTTTCTGAATCGCCCAGTAAGCCTTGTGATGTAACTCGACCGGTAAGTGACAAGCTTTTTCCCGTATAGTAGTATTGATATGGTGACATACCAATCGGTGTTTTATACGCAGTCCGGTAGGCCCATAGTGCATCATCCAACTTGAGCGACCAATCCTTTCGATTTGGGTTTACCACCTTTTCCAAGATTCTCTTTACTTCCCTGTTCAAAACCTCAACTTGCCCATGGGGATAATAAATTGTAGCTACCTTATGGTTGACCCCATACTTTGCCAATAGAGCTGTAAACGATTTGTTGCAGAAGTGACTACCTTCATCAGTTATAATAGCTCTCGGCGTGCCAAATCTCATAAAAATATTCTTCTGCAAGAATTTGAGAACCACTTTGGCATCGTTAGTTGGGAGTGCTGCGGCTTCAACCCACTTTGAGACGTAATCCACTGCAAGCAAAATGTACTAATTGTTAAGTGATGAAGGAATGGCCCCATGAAATCTATGCCCCATACATCAAAAATTCTCAACTTCTAAAATTGTTTGTAGTGGCATCTCATTCCTTTTCGAAATGTTGCCCACCCTTTGACATCTATCACATGTTTTAACAAATTGGTGGGCGTCTTTAAATACTGTAGGCCAATAAAACCCGGCTTGAAGCACTTTTGTCGCTGTTCTTTCACTACCGTAATGTCCCCCATGCATGATGAGTGACACTCATGCAAAGATGTTCTTCACTTCACCGTAGGGGCACACATCTTCTATCATCATCTTGTCGGCACCACTTTGTTTGAATAAGTAAGGTTCATCCCACATGTACCACTTAACGTCATGAAGAAACTTCTTTTTTTGTTATCTTATAAGATCAGGAGGAAGAATGTTGCTCACTAGATAATTCGCGTAGTTCGCGTACCATGGAAATTCTGTATTTATCCCAAATAATTGCTCATCCGGGAATGACTCATTGATTACACGCTTGTCCTCTTTCTGTTTATCCTGATTTTCTAGCCTAGATAAATGATCGGCGACTTGGTTCTCTGTCCCCTTTCTATCCTTTACTTCTAAATCAAACTCTTGTAAAAGAAGAATTCATCTGATAAGGCATGGCTTAGCATCTGTTTTCAAAATTAAGTACCGAATGGTCGAGTGATCTGTATAAACTACTACCTTAGTCCCGATCAAGTATGCCCATAATTTATCGAACACATACACCACTGCAAGCAATTCCTTTTCCGTAGTTGTGTAATTCATTTGAGTCTCCGTGAGCGTTTTACTTGCATAATATATGGCATGAAATACCTTTTCTCTCTCGGCGTTGACCCAAAATAGCCCCAACCGCATAGTCGCAGATCACACATTAACTCAAAAGGCATATTCCAATCTGGCATGCGACGATTACGGAGTTGGTCAATTTCTTCTTCAATAACTCAAATGCCAATTTACACTCCTCATCAAACTTGAAAACCAATCCTTCTCTAAAAGACTGCATAAAGGTTTTGCAATTTTAGAGAAGTCCTTTATGAATCTCTCAGAGAACCCAAAGATGTCCCGTAAAAACTTCTAATTCCCTTAACTAACTCTCTGGGAGGCGCTTTCAATTGTTTCCAAATTTTAGCTTTATCAACCTCCAATCCTTGAGCCGAGACTTTGTGCCCCAAAATTATACCTTCTTCAACCATAAAGTGACACTTTTCCCAGCTTCAGACCAAATATCTATTCAAGCATGTTTTATGTTATTTTGCAGGAATTAGGACAAAGGTTACATGGATCGACGTTCGGGGTGGCTAGATTCGCGTTTTCGGCTTGCCATTTACACAGCAGTCACTTCAGAGCCAATTTGACTATAGCTCCGGACATTATTTCGAAATCTTCAAAGATTGAAAGTTGTAGATCTACTTTTCCTCTTTTCGGATCATCTTGAATAATCAAAATCGGAGTTCGGACGAAGAAGTTATGGCCATTTTCCCAAAGGACGTCGGAGCAGAAAATGTCAGAAAATGGGGCAGCGCCGGGGCACCCATTTTAAGCCTATTTGCAGCGCCGGGGCGCTATAAGGCAGTGTCTGAGCGTTGTTTCCCAGCGTTGGGGCGCTGGGGAAGAGGTTGGGTGCAGCCTGGACGCGTTTTGGGCGAATTTTGACACCTTTTTGACTCCAAATTGGATTGGGTTTGTTCCTAAGCTCAAAATTGGATTTGTAACCTATAAATACATGATGTAAGACATGAAATAAAGGGAGATTACATAGATTAGACTAGAGATACACTCTATTAAATTAGAATCTAAACCCTAGTTCTTAATTAGCCATTGAAGATTGAAGCAAATTGAAGAACATTGAAGATCAAGAGCAAGAGCAAGAGGGGAGCATCAGATTTGCTGACAACAGATTCTATTTTCTTCTCTTATCATACTTTTATCTGTTAATGTCTATTCAATTGTGGATTTTTGGTTTTAATTCATTAATTATGAACTAATTCTTTTATTAAGATTTCAATTGAACCTTTTATGGCTATAAATCGCTTATTTGATTTATTCTAATTATTTATGTTGTGAATTGTTCATCTTGCTTTATACTTATTGATTAATTATCCGATCAAGAATTACCTTGTTACTCTAGAAGGAATTGAGAAAGGAATTCTAGGGTTAGAATCGGGCATGGTGACATGTGACTTAGTTATTTGCACAAATGAATAAGTAGGTTTGTGAATAGAATGAGAATATCTATTTACCGCATGTAACACATAAGGAATTGGGGTTATGAACGAGTTTAATTCTAGAGATATAGCAAAATTAATCTGGGTTAAATGTAAGGCAAATGATCACTTGAGAAAGGGCTTTTTGGCATTTGAGAATTCCTATTAACAATTCAATGAGATTTAATAATTGGGAAATTGGATAATTGATTTATAGTTCATAATTGGGGATATTGGAGTCTTAATCCTTATTTATCTAAATTCCATCAATTCTTAGTTGTTTATTTGCTTTCTTTTTAGAATAATCTTTTGTTTTGTTTAATTTAGTTTTCTTAAATCTAGAAATCACAATTATTGGTTGTTTAAATAAAATTGATTTGGTTAAGAGTTAGTATTTGGTAATTTTTATAAATAATTCTACTCTACTTTCACTTTATTACTTGTTGACCGTGTATACTTGCACGTATTCATTGATTGCGAAATTGATCAACAGTATCTTTGTAGGACCATTACCAAATTTTCCAAACACACATCAAAGTCATCCCCATAGACAGAGAAGTCGTCCATGAAGACTTCCATTTTTTTCCACCCATGTCCGAGAAGATGGCCATCATACATTACCGAAGGTAGCCAAGTCAACAAAATTTTCTCAATGCCATCATGTAAACGTAGTCTTCTCTTCATCTTCGGGAGCGATGACGATCTAATTGTAACCCCAATATCCGTCCAATAAATAGTAGTACTCATGTCCTGCTAATCTGTCCAACATTTGATCGATAAAGGGCAAAGGAAAGTGATCTTTACGGGTCACCTTATTCAACTTCCTGTAATCCATGCAGACCCTCCAACCAATCACCGTCCTTGTTGGAATTAGATCGTTGTCTTCATTCTGAACCACGGTCATTCCTCCCTTTTTCGGCACACACTGAACTGGACTGACCCACTTACTGTCTGAAATGGAGTAGATGATACCCATATCCAACCATTTTAATATTTCCTTCTTGACTACTTCTTTTATGACAGGGTTGAGCCGTCTTTGTTGCTCCACACCGCTCGCTTTTGCATCGCTTTTCCATCGTAATTTTGTGCATACAAAAATATGGGCTGATTCCTTTGATATCTGCTATTGTCCATCCAATAGCCGATTTATGGTCCCTAAGCACTCTCAGCAACTTTTCTTCCTACAATTCATTAAGTGCAGAAGAAATAATAACAGGCAAAGAATTAGAATTGCCTAAATACGCATACCTGAGATGTTTAGGGAGTGGCTTAAGTTCAAGAGTCGGTGGCTCCTCCAATGACGGTTTCATCCATGTTGTGGCTTTCTCCTCCGTGTGCAATAGTTCAAGGGGTGTTTTAAATCTGCTAACTCATGGCAAGGAGTCTAGCATCTGCAAGTAGTCCACAAATTCTGGATCATCAAACTCTTCATCACCCAATAATGTCATTTCCAATGGATCATTAACCAAACTCTTGTTCATGTCTTCGCTGATTATCTGTCAATGATATCCATCCTAAAACATTCTTCTTCATCCGTGGGGAATTTCATGGCCTTAAACATGTTAAATTTTATTTCTTGATCTTGGAGCCTCATAGTAAGTTCACCTTTTTGTACGTCGATGAGTGTCCTACTTGTAGCCAAGAAAGGTCTCCCAATGATGATTGGGATGTTCTTATCCTCCTCAAAATCCAAAATAATAAAATCCGCAGGGAATATAAACTTGTCAACCTTGACCAATATGTCCTCTACAATGCCTCTGCATGTGACTCGACCTATCCGCCAACCGTAATGAGATGTTCAGAGGCTTTGGAGCAAAGCAAACCCAATTTCAGATAAACTAATAACGGCATAAGGTTCACACTTGCCCCAAATCACACAAACATTTGTTGAATGCCATTTTCCCAATCGTGTACGGAATAGTGAAACTCCCCGGATCTTTCAACTTTGGTGGCAACTTTTTCATTAAAACCGCACTACACTCCTCTCGTAATGCCACTGCCTCAAAATCTTCCAACTTTTTTTCTCCTGACAAAATCCTTTCATGAATTTTGCATAACTCGCATTTTCTCTAGGGCTTCTCAAATCGGATATTAATCTGAAGTTTCTTAAAACTTCCAAAAATTTTGCAAACCGCTTATCTAGTTTCTATTTTTTGAACTCTTTGTTTGAAACGGTGGGGGGAGGATAGACAACTGGTTCGTTAACTGGTTTTGTTTTTTTCCACTTTGTTTTTCTTCCCCCTCGCTTTTTTCCTCAACCACTTTATTTTCACTATCTATCTCAACCTCCTTTATAAATCAATTTTTTTTTCTTTCCCTCAATTTGTTTTCCACTTCTCAATATAATTGGCTTGACATTGCTCGTGATTACCCTTCTTCTTGATTTCTTTCTGTCACTGGTAGGTAGAGTCCTTGTGGTCTATTATTGTTCAATGCTAATGCAATTTGTCCCATCCGATTCTCTAGATTCTTGATGGCCATCTCTTGTGATTTCATTGCCATTGCTTGATTTTTCATAGCCACCTCATTGCTTGTTTATGTACTTTTGTCAACAACTCCTAAATAAATCTGATTTCTCTCTTGATGTTGAGTCGGGTTGTTGATGATTCTGAAATCTTGGGGGATATGATGGTCGTGGAGCTTGCTGATGCTGATTGTTACTCCATAAAAAGTTCGGATGATTCCTATTCCCTTGATTGTAAGCATTCTGGTATGTATTATGTGGAATTCTGGTGTAGCTACCCACAAATTGTACTGACGCTGGGTTGATTGCGCATTGATCTGTAGGATGCTCACCCACACATAAATTCACAAATAACTACAACTCCGTGTACTGCGCTGCGTCTCTCATCATAGCATCCAACTTTTTGAAAGTGCTGAAATTTGCGCTTTGATTGTCATCACACCATCTACTTCTAACACTCCAACGCCTTTTTTTTGCAGGTTCTCTTTCCGTGGTGGCCCACCGGTAGTTGTTAGTCGCCATAGTCTCTATCAATTCGTAGCCTCCTCATAACTTTTAGCCATAAACGCTCCACCAAAGTCGCATCAATATCGGTTCTCGAGATTTCGCTCAATCCATTGTAAAATGTGTTCATCTCAACCACTTAGGCAATCCATGATGTGGGCATTTTCTAGCAATTCTTTGTATCTTTCCCATGCCTCATATAATGACTCCCATGTGTTTTGCTCAAACAGCGTTATCTCATTCCTCATTTTTGCAGTTTTTGCTGGTGGAAAGAATTTTGCAAGAAATTTCTAGCGAGGTCTTCCCAAGTAGTTATCGATCCCAGGGTAGAGAATGTAACCAACTCTTCGCCTTGTCCCGTAGAGTAAATGGAACAAGCTTAAGTCTCACCGCATCATCCGACACCCCATTATACCTAAGGTGTCACAAATTTCCGTAAAGTCGACTAAGTGTTCATTCGGATCATCATTTGCCAATACCCCAAACTGGACTGAATTTTGGATCATTTGAATCGTTTCAGGCTTGATTTCAAATGTGTTTGCAGCTATAGCAGGCCTAGTGATACTCGACTATGAATCACCACCTTGGGTGTAGCAAAATCCTCAACGCTTTTCTCGATCTTCACCGCCATTACCTTCTTCTTTTTTCGTAGTTTTTGAATTCTTCTCTTGTTTCCTTGATACACCTACTTAACCTCTGAAACCGTCTCTCAATGTCGTCCTCAAAAGGAAGAAAGTCTGGATTCTTGGACTGAGTTTGCATAAACCACTTCAAAAACCTGAAAAAAGACAAACAAAACAAAAATAAAAATGTTTAAGTAAAACTAGACTAATTAAATTGATATTGTAAAATGCTAAAATCTATACTAAATTTATCCCCGGCAACGACGCCAAAAAACTTGTTGGGTAAAATCTAATTACGCGTGACACGCAAGTATACGTGGTCAACAAGTAATATAATAGTAAGTAGAGTATCGTTCCCACAGAGACAATTAAGTAAGAAATTAACCTCACAATTATCAGTTCCTATTAATCCTAATTTTATTAAACTATCCAAAATAATGAGTCAAATTATAAAAGCTAAATTATTAATAAATATAAGATCACAAACCAATCATAAATATTAAAACTAAAATTTCAAATAATTATTAGAGAATTAGGCTTATGATTTCACCTTAAGCTTCACTCTAATTTTTACACCTTTATTCCAGTTCAATTCACTATCCCAGTTTATTAATCAAGAACACGAATGTAGCACTAGCCACCTCTCGATGCACTAATATCGTATTAACTCAAATCCACAAATTAGATAGAAACAAGTTAAACACCTTAATCAACTAACTCACTATATCTCTATGTGAATTATAATTAAAGAAGGTTTAAGATTAAGTTCTTTATCCGATTACATGCGATATCAAGCATATCTCTATCTTAACATTCATCAAGATTCTGCTCATTCACAAAATTCAAGAACACATGCTATATTAACTAAGTCTAGATTCAGTATTCCTCTCTCTCGATTCATACAAATCCACAAAGAATTGTTGATCGTGCAATTCATAAATTCAAGCTCAAATTAATATAGATAAACCGGATAATAGCTTATTAAACCGAAATCAAAGTTACAAAACCATCGCTTTCACTTAAAGATCCATCATAAACCTAAAGAGTAAATTAGTTCATCATCAATGAATTAAATACTAAATAATTTAAAGATAACATCTTTTCAATTACAAATATAAGACTAAGAAGAAGAATAACGTAAAACACCCTTCACGTTAGCCTTAATCTGCAATCGATATGAAATTTCTTCAAAATCTTCACTCCAATACTCAATATGAATTTCTGTAATTAATCTCTGATAATTGCTCTGTATGATGTTGATTACAATGTTTGTTGCTCAGTATTTATCCAGCACACCAATTTTTGTCAAAGTCTCATGTCATTTAGAGTCCAATTGCTATCTAAGTGCTCAAAATCCTCATTCCAGCAGAGTTTTCAACCAACGTAAAAACGAACATGGAAACAAGAAATTAACAATGATTAAGCTTGAAATGGACATCGATTCGTGGATATAAAATCCACTTATCCACATGTATCAAATTCTCTAACCAACGCGTAGAAATCTCCTTGTCGTAAGTAGGATAGCTCAAAGTCGCTCACCAACTTTTCACTAAAATACGCCATTAGTTTCCTTTTTGCATCAAAACAACCCCTATTCCCAAAACTGAAGCATCACACTCAATTTCAAAAGTTTTAGCAAAGTTAGGCAAAATTAGTAAACGAGCATTAGTCAATTTATTTTTGATCAATTAAAATATTTTTTCCTGTTCATCACCCTACTTAAAGCCCACACTTTTCTTGATAACCTCAGTTAATGGAGTTGAAATTTTGAACAAAGCGCCAGTAAAAACTTGCAAGTCTATGAAAACTTTGCAATTGACTCACATTTGTTAGACTCAACCAATCTCGGATTACACGTATTATCTCCTCATCAACATGGACTCCCTGTGAACTCGCAACAAAGCTAAGAAAAACAATTAAATCCAAACAAAACCTACATTTTTCCATATTATCAAACAAATTTTCCTTTCTAAGTACCTTTAAAATAGATTTTAAATGCAATGCATGATATTCCATGTTTTTGTTATAAATCAGGATATCATCAAAATAAACTACGATAAATTTTCCAATGAATAGACACAAAACATGGTTTATTAATCTCATAAAAGTGTTGGGTGCATTAGTTAAACCAAAAGGTAATACTAACCACTCATAAAGACCATATTTAGTTTTAAACGTTGTTTTCCATTCATCACTCTCTTGCATTCTAATTTGATAATAACCACTTTTTAAATTAATTTTTGAAAAAAAATAAGACCCATGCAATTCATCTAAAATGTCATCTAAACAAGGGATAGGATGTTGATATTTTATCGTAATGTTATTTACTGGTCGATATTCCATGCACATTCGCATTTTTCCATCCTTTTTAGGCACTAAAATCACCGTAACTAATACATAGACCCATACTTTCTCTCACAAACCATTTTCTCATCAGTTAGTCAACTTATCTTTATAACTCCTTCATCTCCTCGGGATTACTCCGATAAGCCGAACATTTTGGAATGGTCACACCGAGAATAAAGTCAATTTGATATTCGATTCCCCGAATAGGTGGTAATCCTTGAGGAAGCTCCTTGAGAAATACATCTTTGAAATCCTATAAAAGAGATGAAACAACACTAGGCAAAGAATCATTAGCGACATTATTCAAAAGCGCCTCCTTATACCGAAGTATAATCATCAGTTGTTTAGAAACCAAAGCTTTTATCACATCACTTGCAAAAATGTTTGTTTTTCTCTCTTCTTTATTTTTCTCACTATTTTTCTTTTCTTCACTCTCTTTTCTTTGGACATTATCTTTTTCCAAATGAATTTGATCCTCATACACCTATTATGGTGACATAAGACACAATGTGACTTTCCTTTTGTTCTATAAAAAAAAGTATTCATTAGTAAACCCATCGTGCTTCACCCGTCTATCAAATTGCCATAACCTCCCAAGTAGTATATGACTTGCTTGCATCGAAACCACATCACACAAGACTTCATCTACATATTTCCCATAGGTAACCAGCACCAACACCTGCTTTGTCACCCTCACATCTCCACTGTCATTAAACCATAGAAATCTATACGGTTGAGGTTGTTTGGTTGTCGACAGTCCTAATTTCCCCACCATGGTTGTACTTGCCACGTTTGTGCAACTCTCACCGTCAATTACCATGCAACAAATTTTCCCTTGTACAAGGCATCTGGTGTGGAACAAATTCTCCCGTTGCTCCAAACTTTCCTCTTTCACTTGCGCACTAAGCTCTCTTCTCATAACCAACATCTCACCATGTATAGAAATCTAATTATCATCAACCTCCTCTACTGGCGGCATAGAATTGGTGTCACTTTCTTCCCCATCGGTTTCCACCTCTCCATTATCAAGCAATAACATAGTTCTCTAATTTGGACATTGACTAGAAATATGCCCCCTGCGTTGACATTTAAAGCATGCAATATCTCTATTGCGACTAAAAGAAGAAGGTTCAGGTTTACCTTATTTTCCACGATTAGTCACATCCGATTTAAACTCCACTTTTGGCTTATTTACAGTTGGATTTTCCTCTCATTTTTATAGCATTAGATTTCCATGATGAGCCCGTGGGTAAGATTTTAATGTTGGCCACCTCTCCTCTTAAGTTTCTTCTCAATATTGATAGCTATGTGTACCATATCCCCCAAATCCACATAATGTTATCGTTCCACTAAGTCCACTATATCCCAATTTAGCTTGAAAATCGAGTCATTATTGCCTCACTATCCTCATCCATATTAGCTCTAGCCATTACCATCTCCATCTCCATATCCTTAAAGTAGTCTTCCACACTCCTACTTTCCTATTTCAGATTTTGCAAACTCTGAAACAAATCCCAATGGTAGTGACTCGGTAAGAATCTCTTTTTCATCACTGTCTTCATCTCCATCTATGTCTCAATTGGGCTTTCACCATATCTCCTCCGGCTATTAGTAGTTAACTCGATCCCACCAAGTAATTGCATAATCAAAAATTCAAGAACAACTAATCGACTTTCTTGAGATCCAAATAGTTGTGACGATCAAATACCTATTCCATCTTCTTTTCCCATTTTAGGTATCCCTCTGGATCGCTCCTCCTCCCTTGAAAGCAAGAATTTTCATTTTAATGCTACTCATTTTGTCATCTTCTATATTCGACCTCCTCTTTCTCTAGCACCTCCTTGCCTTCGATGTAGTAAATCGATTCACGATCTTCCTCTCCACTAAACCCACCTTCAAAGTAATTTTCCTCCTGCTTTTAGATTCTCGTTGTTGTGTCCTCCCTTTTATGTGCTCCATGTGGCATTTGGGATGATTCTCCTCGTGTCTCGCTAATCTAATCAAGACGCTCATTCATCATCTCCCATCTTCTATTTTATTCCTTCTTCATGGCTTCCAACATAAACTTCATATCAAATGTTGTGAAAGATTGATCTTCAAAAGTCCTTTTATCTTTGGAACTAGACATATTTCCTCAAAACACGAGGTTAGTAGAAAATAGTTTCCTCACCACTCCCTTACGTGTTTCGGCTTTCGAATCAATGGTTTCACTCGTGTATGCACTCAAATAAATGACTTTTACCTCAATTAATCTCACTATCGAGCCTTTTACCTCTAAATATTCTCTAAATATATTCTTTTAAATTCTCATAGCAAAATTCTCGATTTTACTAATCAATTCAAAAATAACTTATCACGAAACAAAATATAGACGTTATAACCCCCAATGATAGCATGCAATCGACAAAATTTAAAAATCTAAAAGTTTTCTTTTTTTATTCAACAATTTAAAATAGAAAATTAAAGAATAAGTAACTCGCTAGAGAACTTAGCTTTGATAACAAATGATGGACTACACAACACGCTTGCGTGAGGTGGTCGTCGCTTGGATCGTGTCTAGCACAGTTAATAGAGTGGAACTCTCTTAACAACTCAACCCAACGTCTATATTAAGATAAGAACCTTGGTACAATCGATCAAGTAATGAAGTTGCATTGAATGGAACACCAATGATGCCTAGACCCTGTGTTTATATTGAAATAGCAATCTTGGCACAATCAACGATTGATATGGTAGAAGACACCACACACAACTACGAATTGTTGTATGATAAGTCAAATTGAATCTCAAAGAACAACTAAGGAATTAGCTTAGGAATTCTTCAAAGAATCAAAAGTAGAGAATAATTCTCACAAGAATTGATAAATCTGAATATTATTGAATGTTAATGTGAATTACATCCATAAGACTTTAATAGTAGTAATTGAAACCCTAGAAATCCAATAAGGAATCAACAAGTGTTTTGGAATCAAATCTCTAACTAAAAGTGTCCTAATTACATTAGAAATATGAAAATATGCTAAAAATTTGAATTTAGGAAGTAAATCCGTATCCAATCTATCAAAAACCTACGAAATAACCTAACTGAAAAATGATAAATTCGCCTGGGCAAATTCAAATGACTGTGGGAATCCGTCGGGGCAGATTGAGCATCGGGGCGAAACCAAAAAGGCCTTGGGAATTTGCCGAGGTGGATAAATGTAGAGAGCTATTCGCTGGGGCTGATTCAAATAGAGAGGAATTCTTCGAGGCCAATTCAACAAGCCCAAGGAATCTGCCGGGGCGAATTTGATGAATTTCCAACTTTGAATTTTGCTTCTTGCTGACTTTCATGGCTTGTCAAGGCTTGCACTGAGCTCAATTTCTTGGTCCATCATTTTTATCATAGTCACGAATGTAAACACCGTCTCCTTATCTCTCGAACCTGTTCCTTTCTCATCCCAATATCGAATAAGAGCAAGTAATCCTTCATTGATTCACTTATCCCTTGCACGCGTAACTGGTCTAATTGGAACTTGCACCGGATCCGATCCACGACCTCCATTTAAATCTAAGCTAGGCATGTCCTCATCAGTGTGTGCCACATGCGCTCTGCATTACATGTGAGCCATTCATAGAGTTAAACGCTGACCATACCATAGCGGTTTCACGGCGTGCGTGTGGTCCACACGCCGCCTTCCAAGCATTTTTTTGTAACGCAACTCACATGATTTTTATCGACTGGTCATGCTGATTCTGATGGTGTGCTCAACCATCATTTTAGGAGCTACCATGAGGGAGGTGAATTGCATGGAAGTCTGTCCAAGAGTGAGACTTGCAGTCATCTTCAACCACCAGCAACCAAATTTTCATATTACCCATTTCGCGACTCAAACTTTGGTAAGTCATATTTAAGTCTATATTAATTTGATTCATGCATATAATATGTCGTTGGAAAGCTTACAGAACGTACTACGCATACATACCAAAATCACATGAAATGGACAACTACAAAAAAAAGTTATGGCTGGTCAAAATAGGTTATTTATAAACTAGGGTTCCAAATCAATTTCAAATTATATATCCGATTAAACCCAAATTATGCAGATCATATACACTATATACGGGCTATAACATATAGCAATATCAACCCCTAACACTAAGTGTAATTTAGTTTGTCAGTGATGATGTTTTTTCAAGCTTTTAAACAAGCATTCATGGCATATTGTCTAAACAGTTCATACATAACATACATATGATCGATAATACATCCTATGACACCAATGAAAGAATATTTCATGCATGCTATTACATGTTTACACATGATAGGAGAACCAAAGACATACCTCTTGTAGTGTGAAAGTCATTGGTGCGGAAAAAAACTCCTGCAATTGTCGTCCTCCTGAAACCCAACAAAGGTCTCTAAACTATGATATGAAAAGCGGAGCCTAAATCCACGGTTCAGTAACAACTAGGTTTTGTCCGTGGTTTGAGAGCTCTCTAATAATGGCAATGTATCTCTCTATTTTTTTGGTTTGGTAAAAGTGATGGATTTTAATCAACCGAGGAGACGTGGGTTTTAATAGTTAGTGATTAAAATCACTTCCCTATTTTTTGACGCCCCAAAATAGGTATACATCACCCATTCGAGTCGCCAAATACATGGTGCATGTAATACAAATACAAACTTAATATATAATACATGAGCTATGAGTTTTAATACAAATATTATCTTTTAGACAGTATTCAAACTCAAAATAAGTCCTCAATACATTAATTATCACACTATTTCACAGAATAATGAGGACTACTAATGCAAACATCTGTACCGTCACTTCGTTCCCCGACTAGTCCCAGCTATATTCTCATTTTCTAAAGAGAACAATGAAAGAAAAGGGTGAGCTCAACTAGCCTAGTAAGAAATATTATGACTAAGATAATGCAAAATAAATTATCGTTAGCCTTCAACAGTGTTAAACTAATAAAATACAATAGACATCAAGTTTAACTCCAGTGGAACAAGCAATCCATTAGAAGAGTCAAGTAGAGCATAATATCTACTATCTTCTATGATTTAAAAGAATTTATCATCACTTTTATCGTTGAGACTTAGATTAATAAATAATCCACATCATCGAATCACCCCTGCACTACGGTCAAGGATATTCTTTAGTACCACGACCACAAATTATCCATGCACTACGGGCCAAAGATATTCGTGTTTTCACCAATGGTTATGATCATGCCAACAACTGTCCATCAATGCACTACGGGCCAATGAGGACTTTTACCACATCATTTGTAACATTACGGTCATGATTATACCGAATAATCCCTGGTCTTAATCATACCAAGTCCATCTATGCACCACGGGCCACAGATGACTTTCAACATAATATAAGCATGAGGATGATGACAATGATATAAGAATTCAATTAAAAGAAAGCAAAGGATAAATTTTTAAAGATTTATAATTTAATTTATCCTAAATTCATTAGTGTCTAAATTGTTAACATGATTCTGCTTTGTGGAGTAAAATTCAAGAATAATATTGTACCAAAAATAATTTAGACCAAAAACGAATCAATTTTTATCATGAAAGACCCCAACTTATTATAAATAAAATTAAATTTCTCTATTTATTATTTTGAAATAGTAAGGGTTGATTTGATTAATGTGGTTAGTTATGGGTAAAATGCGCAAATATTTCAAATAAAGCAAGTGGTTATAAAATATTCATTTTTTCGAATATATTCGTTTGGTCGGAATAATATTCTTACCGCTTGTGAATATTCGTATTTACGACGCAAAAATTTGTGTGGGCCCCATAACTAAAAAGCGATTGATGAAGAAAACGAAAATATAAGTTGTTTATAAATAATCTGCAGAAGTTGTTACCAAGTAATAATCGTTGAAATACCCTATGGTTAAAACACAAGAAGACACCAGATTGCACACCAATTATCGATTCTTACGTAAGAAGGCACACTACTAAATAATTGTTACAAGAATTACCGCTCAATATTTTATTTTATCGATTCAATAATTGCTACGCTGATATTTTATATTATCATTGTTTCAATAATTGTCACTACACAAGATTTTCATTATCGATCAATAATTCATATTATTTGAATAATATTATTAGATAACATTATTGGCAATGTCTAGAAAGTTCTGCTCTCAAGGAGAGGTTTGGTCACCTAATCATATACCAAGAAGGAGAAATCCTTATCGAAAGCCCCTCTTTCCCGGAACTACTACCAATCACATTGTGATTCTCAGAATATTATTTGTGAATAATTAATTATTGATTTATATGATAAGGAAAATATTCATTTTATGTGGATATAGATGGAGAAAATTTTTAATGTGACAATTGTTGAAAATTGATATTTTATCTTTTTCGATAAAATAATTCATTTAAATATATTATTATATTTTAATAATATAATAATGGTGATATTTTTACAATGAATGTGGGATATATGAATAAATGAGGAGGAAGAGTATTTTTGTTACAAAAAATGTTTAAAACATGTTAAACATGTTTGTGGGGACCCCATTTCTCGATCGAAATTTGATTATATATTTGTAAAATCGCCTGCTTGTGATTTCTACCAATTTCGCTTGAATTTTGAAAAACTTAAACTTACAAAGTTGTAGAGAATGGAATTTCCTATGGAAAAGGACATATAAGATTTGAATTTTTCTGATAAAAGGGCTATTTATTATGAATTATCAAGTTCAAGTTCCAAATTCTAATTGATTTTTGAAGTTTTAATTATTTTTTTAAGAAAAACGTTTTTTTTTTTTTGGTGGGCTCATATGTGTGTAAATGTGTGAAATGAGATGAATCAAATTTCTAAGGTGGGCTTGAAAATTTTGTAATATATATTTATTATTTTATTAAATTTTCTCGCTTTCAAGGTTCTAAGCATTTTTCCTATAAATAGGTGCTTAGGTTAGAATTGAAAATCACACCGTAAACTCAAGTTTTCTCTCTCTCTCTCTATATATCGAGCGTATTCTTGTGAGTATTTTGATACTTTGAGTGTTGCTATACTATGCAAAGTTCCTTCAAAGACTATATCCAAGATTCCAAATGTAAGTACTATTTTTTCGAGGTAAGGGATATTATTTTTTTTTTAAATGATATTATTTCTTCTAATATCATTATGCCGAATATTGGTAAGATTTTTCTTGTGAAATTTTTGTCTTTTAGTGTTCTGGTTACTATTCACGATACTATACACTATTCACGATACTATTTACTCATTCATATAATACTATCACTATTCACGTAAAAATTAAATTTTCATTTTTTGTCCAAAATATCTATTATGGATACTAGCTTTGATTGTATCCATGTTTTGATCATTCTTGAATTTTACTTCACTATGATTATTTATGAAGTATTTTGAACTCGATTGTTTAAAGTACTAATCCTTAATATTTGTTCTTTTGTTTCACCGATTCGCTTTTCTTTAAAATATTTTTCATCATCCTCACCCTAAATGATGATATTATCAATATCTTCGCCCTCAGTGCAAAGATGGTTGATTTTCTTATGAATATCTTTTGGCCCAGTAGTGCAAAGATGAATAGTGTGTGAGATGATTTAACACGACTAATCGATGAATATCTTTGGCCCAGAGTGCAAAGATGAATATTTGATTCAAGATGAATATCGATTGATGTTACAGGATAAAATATCGATGATGGACTTTTTAAATTCATAGATTATAGTAGATTTCATTCTCTACGAACTCTTCTATGAATTATTATTTCACCGCAATATCGATCCAAAACTTGTTGCCTATTGATTTTATCGATTTTTTCCTCGTCAAGACTAACGATAATTTGTTCTATATTATCTTAGTCATAATATTCTTTTTATCGGGCTAGTTGAGCTCACCCTTTTCCTTTTTTTTGTTCCATTTTTCTTCTCGTGAGGCGAGAATGTAATGAGTTCTAATGCTCTGGTGTGGAATGATGGTTCTAGAAAGTTGTTTTAGTAGTCCTCACCATTTTTGTAAAATAATGTATCAATAATTGTAATGAGGACTTATTTGGGTGTGAATATTGTCTCAGATGACAATATTTGTATTTAAACTCACAGCTTTATGTCAGACATTAATAAAGTTGTAGTTGTTTCAGCACTATGTTATCGATTTACTCAAAATGGGTGATGTATACCTATTTTGGGGGCGCCACAATGGTATCGTAGCTAGGATATGATCTCCCATGAGATCGGGAATAGAACTAGAGGGGAGAGACGAGTAAAACCTTCGCTAAGGTGTCCTACCTAAGCTTATTTGTTGGTCGGTCAAGATATAGGGATATTATGTGATATGTTAATTTCTTTTTAATTAACCCTTGCTTTATGGCGCAAGATTTGAGAATGTCGACCGAGAATGTTAATAAAGGGAGTAAATGAGACCGTGGAGACACCTTTTTACTCACCAACGAGGAGAACGCAAACAGTCGGGCAATGTTCCTCCCGTGAACAACACCACCGAAAAGCGATGATGAACGACGGATGTTTAGAAGCTTTTTGCAGCTCATGCAAAATCGATTTAGGAGACTCGTGCACAAAATATATGTGGAAATGATAACAACGCACGCTTGTCACAAACCAAGCAGCTCAAAGAGTCGGGACCACCGTAATTCTCGGGAAAAGCCGATCCGATTAAGGCGTAAACGTGGTCAAACAAATTACCAAGATATTCGATGTCTCTGGGATGCACGGAGGAATGTAAGGTTCCATTCGCCACCTTTATGTTCCAGAATGAGGCGAGATTATCGGTGGGAATCAGAAAGCGCACTCCATCCAAATTCCGCACTCAAAGATGTCTCTTGGGAGACGCTTTCAGAATCGCTCAATGACAAGTACTTTCCCGAAAGTATTCATATATGGCGGAGTGGAGTTTATTAGATTGAAACAAAATAACATACGACGTGTCCCAAAGACGAGGCTAAGTTTGCAGAGTTATCCAGTTCAGACCTCATTCGGTGGAGAATGAGGAACGATGACGCGATGTTTTTCGAGAGGTTTGAAACCCATACGCCAATATCTCATTTCTCATAAATTTTCTCTATTCAGATGTTGTCAATAGGGCTCAATTATTAGAGCGAGATAACGAGTACGCTCAACCGAGGGACCACAACCAGATCATACCGGGATGAAGCAAATCATCGTAACAACGATAACCAAATGAGAAAGAAAAATACGGACAAAAAGGCAAACCACTCCGTGGTAATCATGGCCATGAAAATGTAAAGAAGCGAGCCTGGGGGAGATTTTAAAAGAGGAGATTCAACAACGACAATGCGAAGACGCCAAAGACCAAAAAAAGAATCGGTTCTAAGGGGAGGAGAACGACCACCACCGTCAGATGCTATAAATGCGGAAAAGAGGGACATATCACCCCAAACCGCCCACAACAGCTCAAGGTATGTTATAATTGTGGAAAGGAAGGACATATCGCCGAGATTGTACGGTAGAAAAACCAAGTCCAATGGGATGGTGACTCAAAAGGTCATCCCCAAAAAAGTCAAAGTCAACGGCCTCGAAGAGCGCTTTGTCGTGATCGGTCAAAATGCGAGGAACCCAAACGAGGTGATCACGGTAAGCTAATCATAAATTCTTGCGAAGTTTATACCTTACTAGATACCGGCATACCCATTCATTTATCTCTCTCCGCTTGTGCTCAACGCTTAAACTTAACTCCTAGAGAAATTAGACTTTGATTTATCTCGTGGAGACTCATAGAGAAAACTTTCATCACATCCACTCGCTTATAAATCTTGTTTGATCCAAGTTGGCACCATCACATTACCCGTCGACCTTATCTCTTTAAAGATACTTGCTTTTGATGTGATTTTAGGGATTGATCGTTAACTACTCATCATGCCAAAATTGATTATTTTCGTAAGGTCATTAGTTTTCATATTCCTAACCAACCCGTTGTATTTAATTCAAGCAACTAAACCACTAAAATCAATCACTATCATATCAAGTCATAAAGCTATTCGCTTATTGAAAAACGGATGTCAAGCTTTCTTAGCCCATGTTATGGATTTGAATAAAGACACGCCGATTTGAATAATATTCCCGTTGTTAGTAAATTTCCGACGATTTCTCTCAAGAACTTCCTGCCTACCCCCCAAACGTGAAGTTGAATTCTTTATTGATCTTGAACCCGCATACAAAGCCCATTTCTAAAACCCCATATCGAATGGCTCCTATTGAACTTCAGAGTTAAAGGTCCAACTATAGGAGTTGTTGGACATCGGCTTCATTCGTCCCTAAGACATCTCCTCGGGGTGCTCCTGCTTTTATTTGTAAAGAAGAAAGACGGGAGTATGCGACTTTGTATTGACTATCGAGAATTGAACCATGTCACCATCAAGAATAGGTATCCGCTACCTCGTATTGATGACCCGTTTTGACCAACTGCAAGGAGCACAATTCTTTTCAAAGATCGATCTTCGCTCGATATCATCACCAAAGATTAGAATCGAGGATATTCCAAAGACCGCTTTCGTATTCCAAAGACGGGCATTATGAATTCTTAGTCATGTGTTCATCTTGCTTTGTGCTTATTGATTAATTATCCGATCAAGAATTACCTTGTTACTCTGTAAGAAAATTGAGAAAGGAATTCTAGGGTTAGAATCGGGCATGGTGACATGTGACTTAGTTATTTGCACAAAGGAATAAGTAGGTTTGTGAATAGAATGAGAATATCTATTTGCGTGTAAACACATAAGGAATTGGGGTTATAACGAGTTTAATTCAATTGTTTAGCATAGAGATATATAAAAATTAATCTGGGTTAAGCAGAATGTATGAAAATGATCACTTGAGAAAGGGCTTTTGGCATTTGAGAATTCCTATTAACAATTCAGTAGACGTAATAATTGGGATAATTGGATAATTGATTTATAGTTCATAATTGGGGATATTGGAGTCTTAATCCTTATTTATCTAAATTCCATCAATTCTTAGTTGTTTATTTGCTTTCTTTTAGAATAATCTTTTGTTTTGTTTAATTTAGTTTTCTTAAATCTAGAAATCACAAGACCATTACCAAATTTTCCAAACTTTGTAGGATCAAAATCAAATTTTCCCCATAGATCAAAGTCATCCCAGTCATCCGCCCATGAAGACTTCCACATTTTTCTCCACCATGTCCGAGAAGATGGCCATCATACACCGCTGGAAGGTAGCAGGTGCATTACACAAGCTGAACAAAATTTTCCTGAATGCGAATGTACCGTATGGGCATGTAAACGTAGTCTTCTCTTCATCTTCAGGAGCGATGACGATCTAATTGTAACCCCAATATCCGTCCAATAAATAGTAGTACTCATGTCCTGCTAATCTGTCCAACATTTGATCGATAAAGGGCAAAGGAAAGTGATCTTTGCGGGTCACCTTATTCAACTTCCTGTAATCCATGCAGACCCTCCAACCAATCACCGTCCTTGTCGGAATTAGATCGTTGTCTTCATTCTGAACCACGGTCATTCCTCCCTTTTTCGGCACACACTGAACTGGACTGACCCACTTACTGTCTGAAATGGAGTAGATGATACCCACATCCAACCATTTTAATATTTCCTTCTTGACTACTTCTTTTATGACAGGGTTGAGCCGTCTTTGTTGTTCCACTGTCGGTTTTGCATCGTCTTTCATCAGGATTTTGTGCATACAAAAATATGGGCTGATTCCTTTGATATCTGCTATTGTCCATCCAATAGCCGATTTGTGGTCCCTAAGCACTCTCAGCAACTTTTCTTCCTACAATTCATTAAGTGCAGAAGAAATAATAACAGTAAAAAGAATTAGAATTGCCTAAATATGCATACCTGAGGTGTTTAGGGAGTGGCTTAAGTTCAAGAGTCGGTGGCTCCTCCAATGATGGTTTCATCCTTGTTGTGGCTTTCTCCTCCGTGTGCAATGGTTCAAAGGGTGTTTTAAATCTGCTAACTCGTGGCAAGGAGTCTAGCATCTGCAAGTAGTCCACAAATTCTGGATCATCGAACTCTTCATCCCCCAATAATGTCGTTTCCAATGGATCGTTAACCAAACTCTTGTTCATGTCTTCACTGATTATCTGGTCAATGATATCCATCCTAAAACATTCTTCTTCATCCGTAGGGAATTTTATTAATTGATCTTGGACCCTCATAGTAAGTTCACCTTTTTGTACGTCGATGAGTGTCCTACCCGTAGCCAAGAAAGCTCTCCCTAGGATAATCGGGATGTTTTTATCCTCCTCAAAATCCAAAATAATGAAATCAGCAGGGAATATAAACTTGTCAACCTTGACCAATATGTCCTCTACAATGCCTCTCGGGTATGTGACTGACCTATCCGCCAACTGTAATAAGATGTTCGGAGGCTTTGGAGTAGGCAAACCCAATTCTGTATAAACTAATAACGGCATAAGGTTCATACTTGCCCCCAAATCACACAAACATTTGTTGAATGCCATTTTCCCAATCGTGCACGAAATAGTGAAACTCCCTGGATCTTTCAACTTTGGTGGAAACTTTTGCTGTAAAACCGCGCTACACTCCTCTGTTAATGCCACTGTCTCAAAATCTTCTAACTTCTTTTTCCTAGACAAAATCCCTTTCATGAATTTTGCATAACTTGGCATTTTCTCTAGGGCTTCTACGAACGGGATATTATTCTGAAGTTTCTTAAAAACTTCCAAAAAATTTTCAAACTGCTTATCTAGTTTCTGTTTTTGAACTCTTTGTTGAAACAGTGGGGGAGGATAGACAACTGGTTCGTTAACTGGTTTGTTCTTTTCCACTTATTTTTCTTCCCCCTGCTTGACCTCAACCGTTGTATTTTCACTATCTATCTCAACCTCCTTTATAACCGAATTTTTTTTTCTTAACCCTCAAGTTATTTTCCACTTCTCAACATAATGGCTTGACATTGCTCGTGATTACCCTTCGGATTTCTTTCGGTGTCACTTGGTAGAGTTCCTTGTGGTCTATTGTTCAACGCTAATGCAATTTGTCCCATATGATTCTCTAGATTCTTGATGGCCATCTCTTGTGATTTCATTGCCATTGCTTGTTATGTACTTTGTCAACAACTCCTCTAAATCTGATTTCCTCTCTTGATGTTGAGCTGGTTGTTGATGATTCTGAAATCTTGGGGGATATGATGGTCGTGGAGCTTGCTGATGCTGATTGTTACTCCATAAAAAGTTCGGATGATTCCTATTCCCTTGATTGTAAGCATTCTGGTATGTATTATGTGGAATTCTGGTGTAGCTACCCACAAATTGTACTGACGCTGGGTTGATTGCGCATTGATCTGTAGGATGCTCACCCACACAATTCACAAATAATAACTACAACTTGACTTGTACACTGCCCTCGACATAGCATCCAACTTTTTTGAAAGTGCTGAAATTTGCGCTTGTATTGCCGTCACGCCATCTACTTCTAACACTCCAGCTGCCTTTTCCTGTGTCATTCTTTCCGTGGGCCACTGGTAGTTGTTAGCTGCATAGTCTCTATCAAGTCGTAAGCCTCCTCATAACTTTTAGCCATAAACGCTCCACCCGAAGCTGCATCAATATTGGTTCTGAAATTTTCGTTCAATCCGTTGTAGAATGTGTTCATCTGCAACCACTTAGGCAATCCATGATGTGGGCATTTTCTGAGCAATTCCTTGTATCTTTCCCATGCTTCATACAGTGACTCCGCGTGTTGCTGTTTAAACATAGTTATCTCATTCCTCATTTTTGCAGTGTTCGCTGGTGGAAAGAATTTTGCAAGAAATTTCTAAGCGAGGTCTTCCCATGTAGTTATCGATCCCAGTGGTATAGAATTTAACTAGCTCTTCGCCTTGTCCTGTAGAGTAAATGGGAACAAGCGAAGTCTCACCGCATCATTCGACACCCCATTATACCTGAAGGTGTCACAAATTTCCAGAAAGCTGACTAAGTGTTCATTCGGATCATCATTTGCCAATACCCCAAACTGGACTGAATTTTGGATCATTTGAATCGTTTCAGGCTTGATTTCAAATGTGTTTGCAGCTATATAGCGAGACTGGTGATACTTATTGCGACTCGATCACCTTGGGTGTAGCAAAATCCCTCAACGCTTTCTGATCTTCAGCTGCCATTACCTCTTCTTTTTTGAGTTTTTTGAATTCTTCTCTTGTTTCCTTGATCCACTTACTTAACCTCTGAAATCGTCTCTCAATGTTGTCCTCAAAAGGAAGCAAAATCTGGATTTTTGACCGAGTTTGCATAAACCACTTCAAAACCTCGAAATAAGAAACAAAACAAAAAAAAAAATGTTTAAGTAAAACTGGACTAATTAAACTGATATCGTAAAATATTAAAATCTATACTAAATTTATCCCCAAGAATTACGGCCAAAAAACTTGTTGGGTAAAATCTAATTACGCACAACACGCAAGTATACGTGGTCAACAAGTAATATAATAGTAAGTAGAGTATCGTTCCCACAAAGACAATTAAGTAAGAAATTAACCTCACAATTATCAGTTCCTATTAATCCTAATTTTATTAAACTATCCAAAATAATGATTAAAATTATAAAAACTAAATTATTAATAAATATAAGATCACAAAACAATCACAAATATTAAAAACTAAAATTTCAAACAATTATTGGAGAATTAGCTTTATGATTTCACCTTAAGCTTCACTCTAATTTTTACACCTTTATTCCAGTTCAATTCACTATCCCAGTTTATTAATCAAGAACACGAATGTAGCACTAGCCACCTCTCGATGCACTAATACCGTATTAACTCAAATCCACAAATTAGATAGAAACAAGTTAAACACCTTAATCAACTAACTCACTATATCTCTATGTGAATTATAATTAAAGAAGGTTTAAGATTAAGTTCTTTATCCGATTACATGCGATATCAAGCATATCTCTACCTTAACATTCATCAAGATTCTGTTCATTCACAAAATTCAAGAACACATGCTATATTAACTAAGTCTAGATTCGTACTTCCTCTCTCGAATTCATACAAATCCACAAAGAATTGTTGATCAGGCAATTCATAAATTCAAGCTCAAATTAATATAGATAAACTGGATAATAGCTTATTAAACTGGAAATCAAAGTTAGATAATCATCGTTTCACGTAAAGATCCATCATAAACCTAAAAAGTAAATTAGTTCATCATCAATGAATTAAATACTAAATAATTTAAAGATAACATCTTTTCAATTACAAATATAAGACTAAGAAGAAGAATAACGTAACACCCTTCACGTTAGCCTTAATCCTGAATCGATATGAAAGTTATGAATTTCGTAATTAATCTTCAAAAATCTTCACTCCAATGCTCCAAAGACACCAATTGAGTTGTCAAGTCTAATCTAAGTGTCAAAATCCTCATTATAAGTTTAACCCACTAGTGTGTTGGTATAAAAGCCCATTTCAAATGCATGGCTTTTGTTAACCAACTTTGAAGACCCCTCGCCCCGGTGAGGGTGTTAGGCTTAATTAGGCCCTCCCCAGCGGGTGTATGTTCTGCTCCCTAACTATGCTAAACTTCATGCTTGCTTCCATAAATGCTTCAAATGACTTCCTTTCTTTGCTACTTGCCACACCAACCACCCTATACATAAAATAACACGAAACGAGTAAAAACGAACATGGAAACAAGAAATTAACAATGATTAAGCTTGAAATGGACATCGATTCGTGGATATAAAATCCACTTATCAGTTATCATGTATCAAATTCTCTAACCAACGCGTAAATCTCCTTGTCATAAGTAGGATAGCTCAAAGTTGCTCCGCTCAACTTTTCACTAAAATACGCCATTAGTTTCCCTTTTTGCATCAAAACAACCCCTATTCCCAAAACTGAAGCATCACACTCAATTTCAAAAGTTTTAGCAAAGTTAGGCAAAATTAGTAAACGAGCATTAGTCAATTTATTTTTGATCAATTAAAATATTTTTTCCTGTTCATCACCCTACTTAAAGCCCACACTTTTCTTGATAACCTCAGTTAATGGAGTTGAAATTTTGAACAAAGCGCCAGTAAAAACTTACAAGTCTATGAAAACTTTGCAATTGACTCACATTTGTTAAACTCAACCAATCTCGGATTACACGTATTATCTCCTCATCAACATGGACTCCCTGTGAACTCACAACAAAGCTAAGAAAAACAATTAAATCCAAACAAAACCTACATTTTTCCATATTATCAAACAAATTTTCCTTTCTAAGTACCTTTAAAATAGATTTTAAATGAAATGCATGATATTCCATGTTTTTGTTATAAATCAGGATATCATCAAAATAAACTACGATAAATTTTCCAATGAATAGACACAAAACATGGTTTATTAATCTCATAAAAGTGTTGGGTGCATTAGTTAAACCAAAAGGTAATACAAACCACTCATAAAGACCATATTTAGTTTTAAACGTTGTTTTCCATTCATCACTCTCTTGCATTCTAATTTGATAATAACCACTTTTTAAATTAATTTTTGAAAAAAAACAAGACCCATGCAATTCATCTAAAATGTCATCTAAACAAGGGATAGGATGTTGATATTTTATCGTAATATTATTTACCGATCGAATCCATGCACATTCGCATTTTTCCATCCTTTTTAGGCACTAAAATCACCATAACTCGCACATAGACCCATACTTTCTCTCTCACAAACCATTTTCTCATCGGTTTAGTCAACTTATCTTTATAACTCCTTCATCTCCTCGGGATTACTCCGATAAGCCGAACATTTTGGAATGGTCACACAGAGAATAAAGTCAATTTGATATTCAATTCCCCGAATAGGTGGTAGTCCTTGAGGAAGCTCCTTGAGAAATACATCTTTGAAATCCTATAAAAGAGATGAAACAACACTAGGCAAAGAATCATTAGCGACATTATTCAAAAGCGCCTCCTTTTATATCTGAAGTATAATCATCATTGTTTAGAAACCAAAGCTTTTATCACATCACTTTTTTTTTTGCAAAAATGTTTGTTTTTCTCTTCTTTTCTTTTTCTCTCTTTTTTTATTTTCTTTTCTTCACTCTCTTTTCTTTGGACATTATCTTTTTCCAAATGAATTTGATCCTCATACACCTATTATGGTGACATAAGACACAATGTGACTTTCCTTTTGTTCTGTAAAAAAAAGTATTCATTAGTAAACCCATCGTGCTTCACCCGTCTATCAAATTGCCATAACCTCCCAAGTAGTATATGACTTGCTTGCATCGAAACCACATCACACAAGACCTCGTCTACATATTTCCCATAGGTAACCAGCACCAACACCTGCTTTGTCACCCTCACATCTCCACTGTCATTAAACCATAGAAATCTATACGGTTGAGGATGTTTGGTTGTCTACAGTCCTAATTTCTCCACCATGGTTGTACTTGCCACGTTTGTGCAACTCTCACCGTCAATTACCATGCAACAAATTTTCCCTTGTACAAGGCATCTGGTGTGGAACAAATTCTCCCGTTGCTCCAAACTTTCCTCTTTCACTTGCGCACTAAGCTCTCTTCTCATAACCAACATCTCACCATGTATAGAAATCTAATTATCATCAACCTCCTCTACTGGCGGCATAGAATCGGTGTCACTTTCTTCCCCATTGGTTTCCACCTCTCCAATATCAAGCAATAACATAGTTCTCTAATTTGGACATTGACTAGAAATATGCCCCCTGCGTTGACATTTAAAGCATGCAATATCTCTATTGCGCATAAAAGAAGAAGGTTCAGGTTTACCTTGTTTTCCACGATTAGTCACATCCGATTTAAACTCCACTTTTGGCTTATTTACAGTTGGATTTTCCTCTCATTTTATAGCATTAGATTTCCATGATGAGCCTGTGGTAAGATTTTAATGTTGGCCACCTCTCCTCTTAAGTTTCTTCTCAATATTGATAGCTATGTGTACCATATCCCCCAAATCCACATAATGTTATCGTTCCACTAAGTCCACTATATCCCAATTTAGCTTGAAAATCGAGTCATTATTGCCTCACTATCCTCATCCATATTAGCTCTAGCCATTACCATCTCCATCTCCATCTCCTTAAAGTAGTCTTCCACACTCCTACTTTCCTATTTCAGATTTTGCAAACTCTGAAACAAATCCCAATGGTAGTGACTCGGTACGAATCTCTTTTTCATCACTGTCTTCATCTCCATCTATGTCTCAATTGGGCTTTCACCACATCTCCTCCGACTAGTAGTTAACTGATCCCACCAAGTAATTGCATAATCAAAAAATTCGGTAACAACTAATCTGACTTTCTTGAGATCCAAATAGTTGTGACAGTCAAATACCTATTCCATCTTCTTTTACCATTCTAGGTATCCCTCTGGATCGCTCCTCCCTTGGAAAGCAAGAATTTTCATTTTAATGCTACTCATTTTGTCATCTTCTCTATTCTGACCTCCTCTTTCTCTAGCACCTCCTTGCCTTCGATGTAGTAAATCAGATTCACGATCTTCCTCTCCACTAAACCCACCTTCAAAGTAATTTTCCTCTGTTTTAGATTCTCGTTGTGGTGTCCTCCCCTTTTTATGTGCTCCATGCGGCATTTGGGATGATTCTCCTCAGGTCTCGCTAATCTAATCAAGACGTTCATTCATCATCTCCCATCTTCTATTTTATTCCTTCTTCATGGCTTCCAACATAAACTTCATATCAAATGTTGTGAAAGATTGATCTTCAAAAGTCCTTTTATCTTTGGAACTAGACATATTTCCTGCAACACAAGGGTTAGTAGAAAATAGTTTCCTCACCACTCCCTTACGTGTTTCGCTCGAATCAATGGTTTCACTCGTGTATGCACTCAAATAAATGACTTTTACCCTCAATTAATCTCACTACTGAGCCTTTTACCTCTAAATATTCTCTCTAATATATTCTTTTTAAATTCTCATAGCAAAATTCTCGATTTTACTAATCAATTCAAAAATAACTTATCACGAAACAAAATATAGACGTTATAACCCCCAATGATAGCATGCAATCGACAAAATTTAAAAATCTAAAAGTTTTCTTTTTTTATTCAACAATTTAAAATAGAAAATTAAAGAATAAGTAACTCGCTAGAGAACTTAGCTTTGATAACAAATGATGGACTACACAACACGCTTGCGTGAGGTGGTCGTCGCTTGGATCGTGTCTAGCACAGTTAATAGAGTGGAACTCTCTTAACAACTCAACCCAACGTCTATATTAAGATAAAAACCTTGGTACAATCGATCAAGTAATGAAGTTGCATTGAATGGAACACCAATGATGCCTAGACCCTGTGTTTATATTGAAATAGCAATCTTGGCACAATCAACGATTGATATGGTAGAAGACACCACACACAACTACGAATTGTTGTATGATAAGTCAAATTGAATCTCAAATAACAACTAAGGAATTAGCTTAGGAATTCTTCAAAGAATCAAAAGTAGAGAATAATTCTCACAAGAATTGATAAATCTGAATATTATTGAATGTTAATGTGAATTACATCCATAAGACTTTAATAGTAGTAATTGAAACCCTAGAAATCCAATAAGGAATCAACAAGTGTTTTGGAATCAAATCTCTAACTAAAAGTGTCCTAATTACATTAGAAATATGAAAATATGCTAAAAAATTGAATTTAGGAAGTAAATCCGTATCCAATCTATCAAAAACCTATGAAAAACCCAACTGAAAAATGATAAATTCGCCTGGGCAAATTCAAATGACTGTGGGAATCCGTCGGGGCAGATTGAGCATCGGGGCGAAACCAAAAAGGCCTTGGGAATTCGCCGAGGTGGATAAATGTAGAGAGTTATTCATCAAATTGATTCAAATAGAGAGGAATTCTTCTGGGCCAATTCAATGAGCCCAAGGAATCTGTAAAGGCGAATTTGATGAATTTCCAACTTTGAATTTTGCTTCTTGCTGACTTTCATGGCTTGTCAAGGCTTGCACTGAGCTCAATTTCTTGGTCCATCATTTTTATCTTAGTCATGAATGTAAACACCGTCTCCTTATCTCTCGAACCCGTTCCTTTCTCATCCCAATATCGAATAAGAGCAAGTAATCCTTCCTTGAATCACTTATCCCTTGCACGCGTAACTGGTCTAATTGGAACTTGCACCGGATCCGATCCACGACCTCCATTTAAATCTAAGCTAGGCATGTCCTCATCAGTGTGTGCCACACGCGCTCTGCATTAAGCAGCAGTCGCTCATAGAGTTAGAACGCGCAGCCATAGCAGTGCTCTGGCGTGCGTGTGGTCCACACGCCGCCTTCCAAGCATTTTTTTGTAACGCAACTCACATGATTTTTATCGACTGGTCATGCTGATTCTGATGGTGTGCTCAACCATCATTTTAGGAGCTACCATGAGGGAGGTGAATTGCATGGAAGTTTGTCCAAGAGTGAGACTTGCAGTCATCTTCAACCACCAGCAACCAAATTTTCATATTACCCATTTCGCGACTCAAACTTTGGTAAGTCATATTTAAGTCTATATTAATTTGATTCATGCATATAATATGTCGTTGGAAAGCTTACAGAACGTACTACACATACATACCAAAATCACATGAAATGGACAACTACAAAAAAAAGTTATGGTTGGTCAAAATAGGTTATTTATAAACTAGGGTTCCAAATCAATTTCAAATTATATATCCGATTAAACCCAAATTATGCAGATCATATACACTATATACGGGCTATAACATATAGCAATATCAACCCCTAACACTAAGTGTAATTTAGTTTGTCAGTGATGATGTTTTTTCAAGCTTTTAAACAAGCATTCATGGCATATTGTCTAAACAGTTCATACATAACATACATATGATCGATAATACATCCTATGACACCAATGAAGGAATATTTCATGCATGCTATTACATGTTTACACATGATAGGAGAACCAAAGACATACCTCTTGTAGTGTGAAAGTCATTGGTGCGGAAAAACTCCTGCAATTGTACGTCCTCTGAAACCCAACAGTGTCTCTAAACTATGATATGAAAACGGAGCCTAAATCCACGGTTCGTAACAACTAGGGTTTGGTCTGTGTTTGGAGAGCTCTCTAATAATGGCAGTGTATCTCTCTATTTTTTGGTTTGGTAAAAGTGATGGATTTTAATCAACTGAGGAGACGTGGGTTTTAATAGTTAGTGATTAAAATCACTTCCCCTATTTTGTGACGCCCCCAAAATAGGTATACATCACCCATTCTGAGTCGCCAAATACATGGTACAGAATACAAATACAAACTTAATATATAACATGAGCTATGAGTTTTAATACAAATATTATCTTTTAGACAGTATTCAAACTCAAAATAAGTCCTCAATACATTAATTATCACACTATTTCACAGAATAATGAGGACTACTAATGCAAACATCTGGACCGTCACTCCGTTCCCCGACTAGTCCCAGCTATATTCTCGTTTTATAAAGAGAACAATGAAAGAAAAGGGTGAGCTCAACTAGCCTAGTAAGAAATATTATGACTAAGATAATGCAAAATAAATTATCGTTAGCCTTCAACAGTATTAAACTAATAAAATACAATAGACATCAAGTTTAACTCCAGTGGAACAAGCAAAAACAAATCCCACCCAATTTTTCTTCCACAGGTGGGCCCCACATGTGGCCCCACCTTTATTATATTAAATAATTTTCTACTGATTATTTTAAAATATGGGTAAATAGGGATCCAAATAATAAGCAAAATTTACAATAAATACTTCATAAAAATCTCCTCAATATTTTTAACAACATTTATTCATTATTATTATAACTTCATGATATTAATGACGGATCGTTCCTGTGAAAGGGGGGGCTTTCAAATAAGATTTCTCCTTATCCCTATTAGCGCCTCCTTGATTAAACTGACTAGAACCTCTCCTAATGACAAAACTTTTGTCATCTCAGATATCGTTAATATTATAAAATATAATAATATGAATACCTTTAACACATCTCAATTATTGATTTTATTATAAATAAAATTAAATTTCCTCTATTTATTATTTTGAAATAGTAAGGGTTGATTTGATTAATGTGGTTAGTTATGGGTAAAATCTTGAAAATATTTTAAATATGCAGTGGTTATAAAATATTCATTTTTGTTAAGGAGAATATTAGTTTGGTGGTGGAATATTCTTCTTTGTCGGGGAATATTAAATGCGGACGGCGCGACCTTATGTGGGCCCCATAACGAAAAGCGATTGGATGAAGAAAAGCGACAAATATAAGTTGTTTATAAATAGCGGGCGTAGTTATTCTGATTATCTTTGTTGGAATACCCGGTGGTTAAAACACGATAGCACGCGTATTACACACATTATTATTGATTCTTACGTGAAAGGCACTACTCGATAATTATTACGATAATTCTTTGTTCAATATTTTATTTTATTGATTCGATAATTGCTACGTTGATATTTTATATTATTGTTGTTTGATAATTGTCACTACTGATATTTTCATTATCGGATCAATAATTCATATTATTTGAATAATATTATTAGATAACATTATTGGCAATGTCTAGAAAGTTACATCTAAGGAGAGGTTTGGTCACCTAATTGCTTGCGCGATGATGGAGAAATCCTTATTGGAAAGCCCCTCTTTCTTCAGGAGGCTACACAGTTGTCGATATTGTGATTACATAATATTATTTGTGAATAATTAATTATTGATTTATATGATAAGAAAATATTCATTTTATGTGGATATAGATGGAGAAAATTTTTAATGTGACAATTGTTGAAAATTGATATTTTATCTTTTTTTGATAAAATAATTCATTTAAATATATTATTATATTTTAATAATATAATAATAATGTGATATTTTTACAATGAATGTGGGATATATGAATAAATGAGGAGGAAGAGTATTTTTGTTACAAAAAATGTTTTAAAACATATTAAACATGTTTGTGGACCCCATTTCTTGGCCGAAATTTGATTATAGCTTGTAAAATCGTTGGTTTGTGGATTTGGTCAATTTTACATTTGGAATTTGGAAAAACTTAAACTTACAAAGTTGTAGAAAATGGAATTTCCTATGGAAAGGACATGTGGTTTGAATTTTTTTACGATAAAAAGGCTATTTATTATGAATTATTGAAGTTTGAAGTTAAAATAATTGATTTTGAAGTTTTAAATATTTTTTAAGAAAAAACGTTTTTTATTATTTTTAGTGGGCCCATGTGTGTGTGGTGATGTTTGAATTCAGTTGTCTAAGGTGGGCTAAGAAATTTATATAATTATATTAATATTATATTAAATTTTACTACTTTTGGTGTTAAAGCGTTTTCTATAAATAGGGTCTTTAGTTAGAATTGAAAATCACACGGCTGAAGTTTTCTCTCTCTTTCTCTCTCTATATTATCGGCGTATTCTTGTGAGTATTTTGATACTTTGAGTGTTGCTATCTGGTGCAAGTTCCTTGACACTATATCCGATATTCGAACGAAATCTTATCTTTTTCGAGGTAAGGGATGTTATTTTTTTAAATGATATTATTTCTTCTAATATCATTATCTTTGGAATATTGGTAAGATTTTTTTTGTGAAATTCTTGTCTTTTAGTGTGGGAGTTACTTATTCACGTATCGACACTATTCACGTTATCTGACACTATTCATTCACGAATCGACCTTTTCATTCATAAAAAATTAAATTTTTTTTTTTCTTTTTAAAATATCTATTATGGATACTAGCTTTGATTGTATCCATGTTTTGATCATTCTTGAATTTTACTTCACTTATGATTATTTATGAAGTATTTTTTTTGAACTTTCGGATTGTTTAAAATATCGAATCCTTAATATTTGTTCTTTTGTTTCCTTTGGATTCGTTTTTTTTAAAATATTTTTCATCATCCTCGGTCTAAATGATGATATTCTTGAATATCTTTGGCTTTGTAGTGCAAAGATGGTTGATTTTCTTATGAATATCTTTGGCGTAGTGCAAAGATGAGCAGTGTTGAGATGAACATGACCATGATGAATATCTTTGGCACATAGTGCAAAGATGAATATTTGATTCAAGATGAATATTGATTGATGTTACTGAGGATAAAATATTGATGATGGACTTTTAAATTCATAGATTATAGTAGATTTCATTCTCTACGTAACTCTTACTATGAATTATTATTTCATTGCGAATATTGATCTGAAACTTGTTGTCTATTGTATTTTATCAGATTTTTCCTGTTGAAGACTAACGATAATTTGTTACATATTATCTTAGTCGTAATATTCTTTCTTTGGGCTAGTTGAGCTCACCTTTTCCTTTTTGTTCCATTTTTCTTCTCGGGAGGCGAGAATGTAGCGAATGATGGTTAAAGTCGAGTAGTGGTGGAATGATGGTTCTAGAAAGTTGTTTTAGTAGTCCTCACCATTTTTTTAAAAAAATAATGTATAAATAATTAATAATGAGGACTTATTTGGGTGAATATTGAAAAACTTTTTATACAAGTTGTAGAGAATGGAATTTCTATGGAAAGGAAGACTTTGAATTTTTTTAATTTTTTTTAATAAAAAGCTATTTATTATGAATTATTGAAGTTAGAAGTTAAAAATTATTATTTTTTTTTTGTTTTAATTATTTTTTTTTTTTATTTTAAAAAATTTTTTTTTTTGTGTTTTTTTTATGTTTTAAATGAAATGATGGTTCTGAATATAAATGAAATAGGGCTATATAAATAAATGAAAATTTTTATTAATATATTATTATTATATTAAATTTTACTTTTTTGTTGTTACAAGCATTTTCTATAAATAGGGTGCTTAGGTTAGAATTGAAAATCACACGAAAATGAAAATTGAAGTTTTCTCTCTCTCTCTCTCTATATTATCGGCGTATTCTTGTGAGTATTTTGATACTTTGAGTGTTGCTTATCTGATTGAGAAGTTTCCTTGACACTATATCCGATATTCGATTTCGAAATCTTTTCTTTTTTTTAAGGGATAGGATATTTTTTTTAAATGATATTATTTCTTCTAATATCATTATCTTGGAATATTGGTAAGATTTTTCTTGTGAAATTCTTGTCTTTTAGTGTCGGAGTGTAGGGTTCTTATTCACGTATATCGACCTTATTCATATATCTGACATTATTTCACGAATCTGACACTATTCACGAAAAAAATAAATTTTTTTTTTTTTCCAAAAATATCTATTATGGATACTAGCTTTGATTGTATCCATGTTTTGATCATTCTTGAATTTTACTTCACTATGATTATTTATGAAGTATTTTTTGAACTTTCGGATTGTTTAAAATCTGAATCCTTAATATTTTCTTCTTTTGTTTCCTTTGGATTCGTTTTCTTTAAAATATTTTTCATCATCCTCGGTCTAAATGATGATATTCTTGAATATCTTTGGCACATGTAGTGCAAGATGGTTGATTTTCTTATGAATATCTTTGGCTTGTAGTGCAAAGATGTACAGTGTTGAGATGAACATGACCAGTGATGAATATCTTTGGCACATTGTAGTGCAAAGATGAATATTTGATTCAAGATGAATATTGATTGATGTTATTCTGAGGATAAAATATTGATGATGGACTTTTAAATTCATAGATTATAGTAGATTTCATTCTCTCGTAACTCTTATCATGAATTATTATTTCATTGCGAATATTGATCTGAAACTTGTTGTTTATTACTATTGTATTTTATCAGATTTTTTTCTGTTTGAAGACTAACGATAATTTGTTACATATTATCTTAGTCATAATATTCTTCTTGGGCTAGTTGAGCTCACCCTTTTCCTTTTTGTTCCATTTTTCTTCTCGGGAGGCGAGAATGTAGCGAGTTCTTAGTCGGGGTGTGGAATGATGGTTCTAGAAAGTTGTTTTAGTAGTCCTCACCATTTTTGTAAAATAATGTACCAATAATTGTAATGAGGACTTATTTGGGTGTGAATATTATCTAGATGATATTTATTTGTATTTAAACTCACAGTTTTTTGTATGTTGTATTAATAAAGTTGTAGTTGTTTACATACCATGTTTATTGACTCTCAAAATGGGTGATGTATACCTATTTTGGGGGCGTCATGATTAATATCGAGCTTAGGGATATGATCTCTGGCGGAGATCGGGGAATAGAACTAGGAGGAGGGAGGCAGAGTAAATCCTTAGCTAGTGTGTCTTACTAAAGCTTATTTGTTGGTTGAGTCGATATATATATATTATGTGATATATTGATTTCTTTAATTAACCCTTGTTTTTTATGGCGATGTTGAGAATGTCGGTGAGAATGTTATGATGGTGGAGTAAATGAGGCCGTGGAACACCTTTACTCACCAGCGAGGAGAGAAGCGTGCAACAGTGGTGGCAATGTTCCTCCTGTGAACAACACCACCTGAAGCGAGATGATGAGCAGCGATGGGATGTTTAGAAGCTTTTTGCGATTCATGCAAAATCGAGACGAGGAGACTTCGTGCACAAAATACGGTGGAAATGATAACAACATGCGGTTTTTATCACGACCAAGCGATTCGAAAGTTGGGACCACGAGTTACGGGAAAGCGGGATCCGATTAAAGAAGGCGAAAGCGTGGGTCGAAACAAATTACAAGATATTCGATGTCTTGGGATGCGGAGAGAACAGAAGGTTCCATTCGCCACCTTTATGTTAAAATAATGAAGCGATTCTTGGTGGGAATCGTGAAGCGTACCCATCCGGTACTTTTCGGCATGTCTTGGGAGCGTTTGAAAAAGCTTTTCATAATGAAAGTACTTTCTGAAAGTATTAAATCGTATGAAGGAAGTGGAGTTTATTAGATTGGAACAAAATAACATGGCGGTGTCCCGATCTGAGGCGAAGTTTGCGAGTTATCGAGTTTTGCACCTCATTTGGTGGAGAATGAGGAGCGTATGGCGGGATGTTTACGAGAGGTTTGAAACCGGCGTCGTCGATATCTCATTTCTCATAAATTTTCTCTCTATTAGGATGTTGTCAGCGAGGGCTCGATTATTAGGCGAGATAACGAAATACGTTCAATGAGGGACCCTGACCGGGATCATCTGGGTGACGGCGGCGATCATCGAACAACGATAACCGGCGGAGAAAGAAAAATCTGGGACAAAAATGGTAACCACTCTGGTGGTAATCATAGCCATGAAAATAGAAAAGCGAGTCGGGGAGGAGATTTTAAAAAGGAGAGATTCAACAATGACCATGTGAAGGCGTCGTCACCGGCAACAAGCTGGTTCTAAGGGAGGAGAGCGACGACCCGGTCGTATCTTATAAATCAATGGGAAAAGAGGACATATATCATTGAAGCGCCCCTGACAGTTCAAGGTATGTTATAATTGTGGAAAGGAAGGACATATAAACTCGAGATTATCTGATGGCGAAACCAAGTCCGTGAGGATGGTGACTCAAAAAGCATCCCGAAAAAATCAAAGTCAGCGGTTCTGGAAGAAGCGTTTGTCGTGGTTGGTCAAAATCAAAATCGAGGAACCCAAGCAGAGGTGATCACGGGTAAGCTAATCATAAATTCTTGCGAAGTTTATACCTTACTTGAATCTGGGTGCTACCCATTCATTTATATCTCTCTGCTTGTGCTCAGCGTTTAAACTTAACTCAGGAGAAATTAGACTTTGATTTATCTGTGGAGACTCAGATTAGGAGAAACTTTCATCACATCCATTTGTTTATAAATCTTGTTTGATCGAGTTGGCACCATCACATTACACATTGACCTTATCTCTTTAAAGATACTTGCTTTTGATGTGATTTTAGGGATTGATTGGTTAACTTCTCATCATCATACCAAAATTGATTGTTTTTTTCGTAAGGTTGTTAGTTTTCATATTCTAACCACACTTTTGTTATGCAATTCAACAACTAAACCATTAAAATCAATCAACATCATATCAAGTCATAAAATTTATTATTCGTTTATTGAAAAAGCGGATGTCAAGCTTTCTTAGCCCATGTTATGGATTTGAATAAAGACACGTCGATTTGAATAATATTCTTGTTGTTAGTAAATTTCTGGCGTATTTCTGAAGAACTTCGATCTACCCCGAGCGTGAAGTTGAATTCTTTATTGATCTTGAACTTTGTACAAAGCCCATTTCTAAAACCCCATATCGAATGGCTCTATTGAACTTGAGGAGTTAAAGGTCCAACTCTGAGGAGTTGTTGGACATCGGTTTCATTAGTCTAGTACATCTCCTTGGGGTGCTCTGTTTTATTTGTAAAGAAGAAAGGCGGGGTATCGACTTTGTATTGACTATCGAGAATTGAACCATGTCACCATCGAGAATAGGTATCCATTACCTCGTATTGATGACTGTTTGACCCGATTCAAGAGCACAATTCTTTTCAAAGATCGATCTTAGATTACGGATATCATCGGTGAAGATTAGAAGCGAGGATATTCAAAGCGCCTTGAACTTCGATGCGGGCATTATGAATTCTTAGTCATGTCTTTTGGATTGACTAATGCTCTGCTGACTTTCATGGATATGATGAGCCAAGTATTCAAGGATTATTTGGATCGATTCGTTGTTGTCTTTATTGATGACATCCTCATATATTCAAAAAGCCGTGAAGATCATGAGCACCATTTGAAATTTGGTACTCGAAAGGCTTCGTGAAAACAAGCTATATGCGAGTTGAAGAAATGCGAGTTACGGCTTGAGAAGTAGCATTCCTTGGGCGCGTGGTGTCAAAACATGGAGTATCTGTTGACCCGATGAAGATTGAAGCAATCTGAAGTTGAACAACAAAAAGTCGGTGGCCAAAATCGTAGCTTTTGGGCTTAGGCTGGTTATTATCGGAGATTAGTGGAAGGATTTTCTCGAATCGCTACTCTCGATTAACTCGGTGACTCGGAAGAGATACAAAATTAAATATGGAAGCGAGGAATGCGAAAGAGTTTCCAAGAGCTTAGAGGAGACTCATTTGGCTTTTTACGACAATACCATCTGGTTTCGGATGGATTTGTTATCTCTGATGATGCTTGAGGCAAAGGGTTAGGATGTGTTCTCATGCAACATGGGAAAGTCATAGCCTATGCCTCGCGACAACAAAAAAATATGAGAGAATTATCCTACTCGTGATCTAGAGTTAGCGGCCGATCGTTTTTTTATAAAAGATCTGGAGCCTTATCTATATGGAGAGAAAGTGGAGATATATTGAGACCATAAAAAGCTCGAATATTTCTTCACCCAAAAGGAACTCGACATGCGACAACGACGTTGGCTCGGTATTATTAAAGATTATGACCACACCATTGATACCATCCATCGCGTTGGAAAAGATCATATCACGTGGTGTTGTCGTGACCCATGAGAAGAAAAGATATCATCACTCAGGGACAGTGCGATGATGTCAGTATCTGCGTAGAACCCGACTTTAATCGATAAAGTTAAAGTTGCTCGAGCCCCAGAACCGGGAGGCGATCGTATGAAGAAGAAAATACTGAAGGTGTATTCGAAGCGAAGAATCGATGAAGAAGGAATACTTGAGTCCACTCCGACTTTGTGTTCTAACGATTACGATTTGAAATACTGAAGATCATGATGGAGCACACAATACACACACATTTTGCAATCCATCTGGAAGTACCAAAATGTATCGTGATCTTGACATACATTTTGGTGGAACAATATGAAGAGAGAGAGATTGCAAAGTTTATCTCGAGGTGTTTAACTTGTCGGCGTGTAAAGGCGGAGCATCAAGTACCTAAGGGTCCATTGCAACCACTTGAGATTAAAAATGGAAGTGGGAACACATTACCATGGATTTAGTTACGGGTCTTCCCACGGTTTCTCAAAGGCGTAAATGCTATTTGGGTTATTGTTGATAGATTAACCAAATCTGCTCATTTCTTGCCGTCTGAGACTTATTCCTTGAGCGTCTTGCTTCGTATGTATATAAATGAGATTGTGAGATTGCATGGCATGCCGGTATCCATAGTTTGGATCGTGACCCAAGATTCACTTCACGATTTTGGGTTAGCTTGCAAAAAAAAGCTATGAGCGCAGTTCTGATTGATTCGGCATACCATCCTCAAAGCGACGACGGACAATCGAGAGGACTATTCAAACTCTTGAAGATCTATTAAGACTACATGTCCTAGACTTCAAAGGGAGTTGGGATAAGTATTTACCATTGGTGGAATTCTCCTACAACAACAGATTATCGAGCAAGTATATAGTGTGGCTCCATTCGAAGCATTGTATGGAAGAAAGTGTCGCTCTCTCGATATGTTGGGATGAGGTGGGTGAAGCAACATTGTTGGGACGAGGAGTTGATGCGTATGACTACTACGAAAAAGATCCAAATGATTAAACAAGCGTATATAAAAGGCTCAAGATCGACAAAAAGAGTTATGCGGATCTTCATCGAAAGGGCGTGGAATTTAGTATTGGGGATCATGTATTGTTGCGTGTTGCCCCATGGAAGGGAGTTACAAGATTTGGGAAGAGAGAAAAGCTCGATCCACGATTTATTGGTCCATTTGATTCTTGACCAGGTAGGAAATGTAGCTATAGACTCGCGTTACCTCAGTATGTCTACGTGTTCATAATGTTTTTATATATATATATGCTTAAAAAATATGTGAAAGACCCGAACCACGTTATTGAGTTAGAACCGGATGAGATAGCGAAAGACTTAACGTCTGAGGAGGTACTGTCAAGATCTTGGATAGGAAGGAGCATGTCTTACGTCTGAAAAGTCATACCACAAGTTAAAGTTTTGTGGAGGAACCGTGCTATTGAGGAAATGACACAGGTTTGAAAGCGAAATGAAAGCGAGGTATCCTCACCTTTTTTTGAACACACACAATCGTCGTCGATTTAGAGGATGAAATTTCATAAGGAGGGAGGTTGTAAGACCCCAACTTATTATAAATAAAATTAAATTTCCTCTATTTATTATTTTGAAATAGTAAGGGTTGATTTGATTAATGTGGTTAGTTATGGGTAAAATCATAAATATTTTAAATAAGCAAGTGGTTATAAAATATTCATTTTTGTCGGAGAATATTAGTTTGGTGGTGGAATATTCTTCTTTGTCGGGGAATATTAAATGCGATGAGTAGCGACCTTATGTATTATGGGCCCATGTGCGAAAGCGATTGGATGAAGAAAGCAAAGCAAAATATAAGTTGTTTATAAATAACAGCGTAGTTATTCTGATTAATCTTGTTGGAATACTCGGTGGTTAAAACACGGTAGCACACGGTATTGCACGATTATTGATTCTTACGTGAAGGCACTACTTTCGATAATTATTCTGATGAATTCTTTATTCAATATTTTATTTTATTGATTCGATAATTGCTACGTTGATATTTTATATTATTGTTGTTTTTTGATAATTGTCACTACTGATATTATTTTCATTATCGGATCGATAATTCATATTATTTGAATAATATTATTAGATAACATTATTGGCGATGTGTCTAGAAAGTTACATCTAAGGAGAGGTTTGGTCACCTAATTTGCGCCGATGAGGAGAAATCCTTATTGGAAAGCCCCTCTTTCTTAGGAGCGCACGCACAGTTGTCGATATTGTGATTACTTAATATTATTTGTGAATAATTAATTATTGATTTATATGATAAGAAAATATTCATTTTATATGGATATAGATGGAAAAATTTTTAATGTGACAATTGTTGAAAAATTGATATTTTATCTTTTTTTTATAAAATAATTCATTTAAATATATTATTATATTTTAATAATATAATAATGGTGATATTTTTTTAATGAATGTGGGATATATGAATATATGAGGAGGAAGAGTATTTTTTTACAAAAAAATATTTAAAACATATTAAACATGTTTGTGGGCCCCATTTCTTGGTTGAAATTTGATTATAGCACAAAAAATCGCTTGGTTTGTGGATTTGGTCAATTTACATTTGGAATTTGGAAAAACTTTCTTACTTAAAAGTTGTAGAAATGAATTTCCTATGGAAAAAGACATAAGGTTTGAATTTTTTACGATAAAAGGGCTATTTATTATGAATTATTGAAGTTAGAAGTTAAAAATAATTGATTTTTGAAGTTTTAATTATTTTTTTATTAAAAAAAAATTTTTTGATTTTTGAGGTGGGCTTGTTGTGTGTGTTGTGAATTTTGAATTCAGATTTTTAAAAAATGGTAATGAAATTTTAATTTATATATATATTATTATTTTATTAAATTTTACTGCTTTGGTGTTAGCATTTTTTATAAATAGGGTCTTGGGTTAGAATTGAAAATCACACGAAGCTGAAGTTTTCTCTCTCTCTCTCTATATATTATCAGCGTATTCTTGTGAGTATTTTGATACTTTGAGTGTTGCTATATCTGTGCAAGTTTCTTTGACTATATATCGATATTCGATCGAAATCTTATCTTTTTTTTGTAAGGATATTATTTTTTTTTTAAATGATATTATTTCTTCTAATATCATTATCTTGGGAATATTGGTAAGATTTTTCTTGTGAAATTCTTGTCTTTTAGTGTCGGGTTACTATTCACGTATCTGATCGACCTTATTCACGTATCTGACACTATTCACGAATCTGACCTTATTCATTAAAAAAAATAAATTTTTTGTTTTTTCCAAAAATCTATTATGGATACTAGCTTTGATTGTATCCATGTTTTGATCATTCTTGAATTTTACTTCACTATGATTATTTATGAAGTATTTTTTGAACTTGGATTGTTTAAAAAATCTGAATCCTTAATATTTTGTTCTTTTGTTTCCTTTGGATTCGTTTTCTTTAAAATATTTTTTCATCATCCTCGGTCTAAAATGATGATATTCTTGAATATCTTTGGCACATGGTGCAAAGATGGTTGATTTTCTTATGAATATCTTTGGCCGTAGTGCGAATGATGAGCAGTGTTGAGATGAACATGACCAGTGATGAATATCTTTGGCTTTGTAGTGCAAAGATGAATATTTGATTCAAGATGAATATTGATTGATGTTACGAGGATAAAATATTGATGATGATGATGGACTTTTAAATTCATAGATTATAGTAGATTTCATTCTCTCTCAGTAACTCTTACATGAATTATTATTTCCATTGCGAATATTGATCTGAAACTTGTTGTTTTTGTATTTTATCAGATTTTTTTGTTGAAGACTAACGATAATTTTGTTATATATTATCTTAGTCATAATATTCTTCTTGGGCTAGTTGAGCTCACCTTTTTTTTTTTTTTTTTTTTCTTCTTCTTCTCGGCGAGAATGTAGCGAGTTAGTCGGGGTGGAATGAATGATGGTTAGAAAGTTGTTTAGTAGTCCTCACCATTTTGTAAAAAATATATACGTACCAATAATTGTAATGAGGACTTATTTGGGTGTGAATATTGTCTAGATGGCAATTTTTTATATTTAAACTCACAGTTTTATGTTGTATTAATAAAGTTGTAGTTGTTTACATACCATATTTGTTGACTCACTCAAAAAATGGGTGATGAAATTGCACTGCATTGCACTTATATGCAAAATATTTATATTTTTATATATACTAAATATTAAAATTACATTTATATATTCTAATAATTATCATATCAATATTGTTGAACATGTTATACTTGGCTTTTTGAAACAAATTAATCCATGTTATTTTAATTAAGTAAAGTACTATTTAGAAGTGTAGTATTTTATTCGATTTAATCGTGTTTTTATACTTAAAAACACACTAGGAATAAAATACTATGGTTGATGAAAATAGAAAGGAATACTCATATGGGCTATGAACATATCGACATTATAATTTAGAGAGTAATTTATATATTTAGAGATAGCTAATGTTAGATGGAGTGAGCATTCAAAATTTCTTTAGGTGTGTTACAAATGTCTTTTGAGGTAATACAATGGAGTACTTGATTTGGATTTTTTCCACCGAAAGATGCACACCTAACATAACTTGAAATAATTTTTGAAATTTATCTAGGCACAATTAGAAGGGGGGTTGAATAAGTGTGGAAGCAATCTATAACCAATTTTTGAACTTTAAATTAAACTATTAATTTCAGGCTACTATAATGATTGAAATCAACTTACTGAATTAATATAGCCTATTTAAGAGACTGATTATTTTAAGAAAATATCCTACTGAGTTTTTAACTTAAATAAAATATGTGATGTTAAGGAATTATCTTAATATAATATAAGTATTCAAATTTTAATTATTAAGATAATTAAAATAGCTTATGTGATTTTAAAGTAAAGCAGATAATAAAATCAACACCAAAATTTTTTACGTGGTTCAGCTATTACCCTCTATAATAATAGCCTAGTCCACGTCCAATACCAACTAGTATTAGGGACTCACTTTATTTATTTCTTTATAAATAATCACAGATTACAAAACAGATTCCTTCAAAAATTAATTAATAATTAATTCCTCTTGAGCTCTCTTGCTCCTTGTGCACCTATGCACTCTTCAAGCACCTTTGCTTCCTTGAACTTGTTTGCAACCTTTCTCTAATCCACTAGGATTAACACCTTTAGACTACACTTAGTCTAAACAAAAATTCAATACAAATATAGAGGTCTATAATCAATGCAAGAATAATTAATTTAACAATTAAAGGCTCAACTATATGCAATGATCAATTAGCACAAAATAAATGAACAATTAATTCTCACCAAATATCAGCTAATAAATATCAGAATATTAATAACTTAGCTGATCAAACGTTG
>CM035168.1:33584444-33620650 GCA_020205615.1 Panax quinquefolius
CTCGAGCGTTCACACCCTTAGGGGACTCGCTCGAGAATATTCTTGCTCTTACGACTACTCGGAAAAAATTACACATCTTCTTCCACCCAACCCTGACCCTAATGGGAGGGGGGTTTAATGCTACTTTCGAATGTGTGCTTCATGCTTGAGCACACACGGACATGATACTCAAGATTGTTGGGCCTTGAAACACAAGATCCAAGATTTAATAGACACAATGGTGAGATCGTGGTCACCAAACGGATCAACCTCATGTGCAAAACAACCCTCTTCCTCAACCTGAAAGAAGAAGAAATTCAACATGATCGGTTGGAGCCTTTGGGCGAGTTCGAATTTTAATGGTGAATCATCCCGAACCCTCAAAGATGGTGTTGACAAATGGGATTATGCAAAGTTCGATTTACTATGGAGCGAAAGATGAAAGCTCTTTGCAAACAAATTGAAGCAATTGGCGAGCGGTGACCCACCGACATCAAGTCACACGCTGATTAATCGAGGCGAGGAGCATGCTATCTCCTTCCTTTTGTTATGAATGCTCCATCACCACCTTGACCTTGAGCGAAGCTATGGAGGATAAGGTTGCAAAGAGAGCAAATGCTAAAGCCGTCGAGTTTTGCCAATCGAAGGAATTTACCTATCTGGGCCCAATCTATGGAGGAGATATTGCAAATGTTGATCAATGAAGGAAGAATTACCTTCCTTCTCCCTCCAATCAATCCCGTTCGGGGCGGTTCAATTACGATGAAGTGTGTCGATATCATTCACATTCTCATGGTCACGACCGCGAAGAATGAATTGGGCACTCATACATCTCATTCGAGAATCTTATTGATAGCGGTGTCCTGCAAATAGCGAGATGATTACATTTGTTGTGCAACTCGAGGGTGGGAATGCATGTCCTACCAAATGGAAGGATCGATGGCGATTATATCAAAGTGGATGATGAGGCTATCAAAAGTATTTCCCATACTGACCAATTCAACTCAAAGGAGGCGACAATCCTTTGAAAGTGGCATGCTGCAGAGCCAATTTCTTTACCTTTGAGACCCTGACATCACATTGTCGACACACAAAAAGTTCCATGGAATTATGGAGAAAATTGAAGGATCCACGTCTCATACTCTTTTTACGATTGAAGGAAAATCCATTGTATCTTCCTCGGCGGGTTATGAAACCTACTTTGCGAAGCAAAGGGAAGATTCCCATGGAAAGATTGAAAAATTCCTCCTCTTTATATGGGCCTGATGAAGCGAAAGTGGTTTTAAGCTTACGAGAAGCTCCACACGATATCTATCTTTGGACTTGGTTTTCTCTTCTTGAGATCATCATCGGAAGATCTTATTGAAGGTTTTGGAAGAAGCTGCTTGCTTGCCAAAATCGGTGGATGTGGAAAAATTTCAACATTTGGTTGATCACATTTTCAACAACAATGTGATATCCTTCTTTGATGATGATATACCTCCTCCAAAGGGGATGGGTCATTCAAACCATTGCACATTGCATTGATTTTTCTTAGGGGTATATACTAGCTGGAGTTTTGATAGATGGAGCTCATCTCTAAATATATCATCCTTATATGCACCTTGGTGAAGATGAATGTCGATCTCAAGCGGATCCAAGCGACCCATACGGTTATTATCGAGCTTTTGATGGATCCGATGAAATTCCGTCGGAAAGATTGAATTGCCATTGAGATTGGTCCAAATACATTCAATGTATCCTTCCGTCCCTCAAGATAGATTAGGGGATACAACTTTTCTTATTGGGGGAGACCATGGATACACATGGTGGGGGCCGTTCCTCCACACTACATCAACAACTCAAATACATTATCATTATCGATCTAGTCAATTCATCATTGTGAATTGGCCGGAATGTCACGAACAAGGAACTCTACCATCATCGACTTAACTTTCGAAAGTTGAGCGGGCGGTTTTCATACTACGGAAGTGAGTAAGTAACACACAATACCATTATATTGGGCGCCACTTCCCGTACCCAAAGATTTACTGCTTGAGGTTATATATATATTACTCGAAAATGATGTCATTGGGTTATCAACTTTGGACAAGGGCTTGGTAAAGATAAGCGGGGGTATTAAGCACCCTATTCAAATGTCGATCAAATTGGAACAATGGGGACTAGGCTATTACGCGATTCGATCACGAGGAATCCTCATAAAAGCACTGGCGGGTTCCTCGAAGCTTCCGCCTTTCGCGCGGCGATTTTTTACCTTTACCTCACCTCATGTTGATCTGATCTCTCGATAAAGGTGCCGGCCCATGTTTGTGGCCATATTTGTTTCCTAAACCGGTGCCAATCAAAAAGCAAAAGAGTGATGATTCACGATCCGAAAGTGGAAGAAAAGGAAAGAAAACGTAAACATGACATTGCCTTGATGATGGCGAGGCATCGTCGCGTCGTTGTTCATGATGAACATACAAAAAAAGATATACCCCCAGACGATGATTGCCCGGATGTCGTGGTTATCATTAGGGAGAAGGAGGACAATGATGATCCTTCCATCATCTGCGATCCATCGGGGACTTTGCCCTCGACAATTGGAAGCGACACTCCATGCATTGGTCGACGAGGGTAAAATGGGCGAAAAAAAATCCTACGCCACATAGATAACTTTAATTGCTTGCTTTTTTTTCTGATACTAGCGATTATTTTTATCAAGTACATACTAACACTTTTTTGTATGATCGAGCAGTTGCATATATTAAGTGAAAGCATATTTTGTTTTGAGGACTACGAATTTAGATGTGCATGTACTGCTTTGCGATGATGGTGCCTTCTCTCCACAAAGGGAATTGTAACTTTGATTGATGAAAGTTGGACTCGGACTTGATGGATATCTGAGAGACATTGAGACACCTCGGAGATTAAGGAATGGGTCATGAGACAAACCCAAACCCAATCTTGATTGAAACCACTTCTTTCGATCTTGGAACCTTAGAAAACCTAAGCTAATCCAAATTGGTTGAGACCTTACCACAAATCAGCGGAATGACATGGTTTGCACTATTAACCCAATTCGGGATGTGTTTGCATGGTCTCATGAAGAAGACATGGTGGGTTTGTCCATTGACATTGTTCTTCATCGCCTTCCCATTAAAGAAGGATTCAAGCGAGTTAGTTAAAAAAACTTCGGTGATTGAAACACGAGTGGAGTTTAAAAGTTAAAGAAGAAATTGTGAAACAATTTCAAGTTTGGCATTATATGGTGTCTACATATCGGGTGGATATCAACATTGTTCCGTGCCTAAACCGGGAGGAAAGGTGCGAGTCTGCGTGGATTATTGGGATTTGAACAAAGCTTGCCTTAAAGATAGCTTTCCGTGCCTTTATCCACATTCTTATTGACAATCTTTGCTCGATCGGCGTGTGTACTCCTTTCTTTGATTGCTTTGCGGGGTACCATCAAATTATAGTATTTGAGGAGGATGTGTGAAAAAAACTTCTTTCATCACGCCTTGGGGAACTTTTTTGCTACTCTGACGGTTGTCATTCGGCCTCATCGATGCGGGACAACCTATCGGTGAGCTATGATGGCTCTTTTTCCACGATTTAATGCATTTAAGAGATAGAGAGATCTCTGGATGACATCATTGTCAAATCCGAAAGGAGAGGACCACTTAGACCATCTCGAAAAAACTTTTCAACGGGTTTGCGTAAATCTGACTTGAAGTTGAATCCACCCAAATCGCGCCTTTGGTTGGTGTTAAGTCGAGCAAGAGTGCTAGGTTTCTGAATCGACCCACAAAGGGATTGAACTGGATCTACCAAAATCCGAGGCCATCGAAAAAATGTTCCTCGAGCGAGAGAGAAGAAAAATGAGGATTTTGGGAAGAATCAACTTCATTAGCGAGTTTCATTTCTCGACTCACGACAACAACACAGAGCCCATCTTCAAGTTGTTAAGGAAGAACTCCTCCATGAAAAATGGAATGATGAGTGTCGAAAAGCCTTCCTTACCATTAAAGAGCAGTTGATTAACTCTGTTTTGTACCTCCCGGGATGATGTTCCCCTGTTCATGTACACATCCATAAATGATGATGCCATGGGGTTTGTATCTTTGAGGGAAAAAAATAGAGGCGAAGAGCGAGCTATCTATTACCTCGACAAAAAGATTGACATCGGTGAACACAAGTACACTCTCGATTGAGAAGACTTGTTGTGCTTTAGCATGGGCTTCCATGAGGTTCTGACATTACATTACCTCCATGGTCACACAACCCATCTCATATCCCGCGTGGATCCTCTCAAGTATGTGTTGATGGCCCCATCTTGAATTGTCGTTTGTCCGGATGGCGATTGATCCTACAACAATTTGACATCGTCTACGTGATGCAAAAAGTCATCGAAAGGTCGAGTCGAATTGCGGATCAATGGCGGTGGCACTTTTGCTGCGAGGGACTACAAACCCTTGAAACATACTTTCCCGATGAAGGGGTAATGATGATTCGACAACAACATCGATGCGATACATGTACATGCGTGGAAAATGTATTTTTTGATGGGTATTAACATAGAAAGGCTCTGGAAATTGGAAGCGGTTCTAATATCTAGATGCAGGGGGCGATATCCGTCGTCGTCAAATTAAGTTTATCGGCACCAACAACACACACGGAGTAGTATGAAGGTTGTATCATGGGGCTAAAACTTGCCCGTTCGATGGGCATCGGTGCGTTAAGCTGTCTTTTGGGGATTCGAATTGGTAATCGACAATCCACGAGAATCTATCAAACCAAAAAAATTACATTTCTTTGCCCTTACCATCAAGTTCTTCTACGAGATGGCTTTGGAGTTGAAAAATCTCCTTTCTACACATTCCTCGTAATAGGAATGATTTTGCGGATGCATTAGCAACGTTGGCCTCCTTGGTTTCATACACGACAAGGAAAACATGCCAAAAACATCACATTTGCTCTGCAAAAAAAAGCCCGTCTATGGGAACTATGTTGGAGAAGTATCGGATGAACTACCTCCCATCCACAACCCTTGGTATCGACATATCGAGGAGTATCTGCTGAGATGGATCTACACACCGAGAGGCGAGCTAAGCGAAGAAGCGGATTCATCGACTTGCTTATGAAATTCTACTGGCGGAGATGCACTCTACAAAGAGATGCGAGGATTAGGTCTCCTCGGATGTGCGGATAAAGACCAAGCTCGAGAGACTCATGGATGAGATCCATGGTGGAGTATGTGGCCCTCACATGGCGGGACCCCTACTTGTCGAAGATCCTCGAGCAGGGGGGCATTATTGGCTTACACTCAAAAGTGGTTGTGATGATCACGTCGTCGAGAGTGCTATCGATGCGAGATTCATGGGAATGCTATCCACGCCCCTCGAGGAACTCCACAATATGAGTTAGCCCATGGCCCTTCTCGATGTGGGGAATGGGCGTGATCGGGCCCATCGAGCCCAAAAGCGATAATGGACATCGATTCATATTCACCGTGATCGATTACTTCACCCGAATGGGTAGAAGCGACATCCTTCCCGGGGTTACTAAAGAAGTCATCATTGCTTTCATCCGAAAAAATGTAATTGCATCGATATGGACAACGAGAGAGTCGTTGTGTGAACAATGCTAAGAACCTCAACAACAAAATGATGGAGGAGTTATGCGAAAAATTCCACATCAAACACCTTAACTCCATCATCTCTCATCCAAGATGAATGAATGTTTTGTTGAAGCGGCTAATAAAAACATCAAAAAAATCATGCGAAAAAAATCCGATCACGAAAGGATGGCACGACCTCTTGCCTCTCTCGACTTATTAGCCTCTGAACTTCTTCATGCGTACTTCCTTTGGGGCAACCCCCTACTCATTAGCTTATATGGGATGGAAGCGGTGCTCCCCGTAGAGGTGGAAATGGAATCCCTCGGTGTTTGATGGATGCTCGGTTGGATGAAGACCAATGGGTACAAGGCGGTATCACCAATTGTCTCTAATAGGCGAAAGAAAACCGAACGCGACTATCTTCCATGGTCGATTATATCGACAAAAGATCGCGCGATCCTCTGACGAAAAAAAAAATCCGACTCTGGCGGTTTCAAACAACATGACTTGGTTTTTTAAGAAGATCATTGACAACGAAGATCGATCTAAGGAAAATTTAACTCCTAAGCTGGGAAGGCCCATTTGTTGTCGAGGAGGTATTGACGGGAGGTGCTCTCGAGTTACGAGAAATGGATGGCGATGAATTTCCACGACTTATCAACTTCGGACACCGTGAAAGCGGTACTATATGCGAAGTTACCATCAAACAAACATCTGGTTTTGATCATCAAATCACCGGTCATTCGGGTTTGAACCCTTTCCTTTTACATACTCTTACGCCCCGAGAAACATACACTTCAAACCCGCTGACTGGTTTCACCTCATTTCAAACCTTTCATTTCAATTTGGTTATCACAAACGGGATTTAACCTTTCACACTTTTGTTTATCACGAAGAGGATTTAACCTTTTCACACTTGCGGTTTATCACGAAGGCGGGATTAAACTTTTTCACACTGCGAGTTTATCACGAAGGCGGGATTAAACTTTTCTACTTGCTTGCGGTTTGTCACGAAGCGGGGATCAAACTTTTTCCACACTGCGGTTTATCCCCATTATGGGATCAAACTTTCTTCTCCCCATGATATAGCTTTGCACATGGGATTCACACTTCTCTTTGGTTGCGATTAGTCACGAGGGGAACTACGTCGACTGATCTCCTCGATCTCCACGATACAGAGTGCGTGGCAACCATATTCTATATATGGCGGTCGCAATAAAAAAAAAAAAAAAAAAAAATTTCTTCCCCTTTCTCTCTAAAAAAAAAAAAAACAAAATAACACCTTCTTCACCTTTTACCTTTCGCCTTTCACATTCGGCGTTGAACCTCTTACACGAGTTTGAACTACATGAGACTTGATCTCTCTTGATAGGAGTGCGTGGCGGCGACCATTTATGGTTCGATCTAACCCCTACCGAGAACAAAAATACTTGTCACACGATCTTTGGGATCAACCTTGATTCACCACATTTCATCGGTTTTGAGATCAAAGGGATGGAATTACCCAACCTCTTCTCACAAATAGAAGATTCGGTGACCATCTAAAAATTGCGATCGTGCCTCGAAGAGCAATACCAACCCATAAGAGATGGAATTAACTAGGCTTCTCACAAATAGAAATCTTGGCGACCATCGTGGTGCGGTCGATCTCGAGAGAGGAAAAAAACCACCCTCCTCTCTCACACTTTTCCATCTGAGATACCGGTCCCAAGACACCAAAAGATGGTAGGGATATATACAAAATCAATGATCCGTTCTACGAGAGATCTTGCGACGTCTCGAATGTCCACCTATCGAGGATAAGTTCGAAATGCATCAAGATCACAGGCCCACGAAGAAGCAGGCAAATATCAAGCAAAGTATCAAGGCGTAACTAAAAGGGAAGTGAATCAAAATATATTTCCACCGCCATATATATATTGTTTTGATATATACATATATATTGTACATGACAAAATGGCTAAAAGCTAGATGCATGCGAGGAAAATACAAAAGCTATCTACTGATCTGTATATATATATGGGACTATCGGATCTAACATGGCATCCCTCTCTCTGAAGATGGAGGTATAGCTGCTTGCAGCTCACCCCAAGGTATCTACACGAGCTAGCGGATCGAGGCTAAGCTGCATGGTGGCATAATGCTCATCATGTAAGCACTCATGTATCGCAAGGCCCGGCGATCATCTGGGATCTCAACTGAAAATCTTATCTGCAATGGCCACATCCACTAGCGAGATAAAGCGGCATCCATCCTCCATCAATCAATGCATCCACAGGTGATCTAGCCTCATCCCTCTCTAACAGGCGGCGGCTCTCTCTCATCAAGAGCTTGTCGACATCATGGCCCCCTAGCTTTGATCTCTCATGGGTCATCATCGGATGTAAGCTACTCTGCTCCAAATGTTGTCTTAGAATCTTTGAGTAACAGTGGCACTTTCGGGGTGGGAGAATCCATCACAAATCTTTGGCGACCCGGCCGATCGAATCATCGATGGGAATATCGGCCTCCTCTATAGGCTCCTCATCGTCGAGAATCAATCCACCTCTGCTTTGTGGATACTACTGGATGATCGATCTGATCTCTCTCTCCATCCATGCGAATACTACTCTGCGAGAAACAACGGATGGTGACGAAAAAACTTCGGCCCGCTCTCGTTGATCCCAGCGAGCATCTGACTGGATCTCCTCTCCGTGATAAGCGGTGTGAAGTGAAGCGACTTGACTCACTTGCCCCCTCATAAGGGATGAAAATCCTGGCTGGTCAAACCCGACACATCACGGCCGATGGGTGGTAAGTAATCATGCCCCTCAATCCGGCCGAGGAGATAATCCATGCGGAGCATGAGTAATGAAGGCTGTAGGGTGAGCTAAGCCACGAACAACAACAATAATATAGCAAGCGGATCTCTAATCCACACGGAAAAGTGACCACGATCGACATCATGTACACTCCACTCCGGAGAAAAAAGTATGACATGGCTATATCATGGGTGAAACAAAACCCTACCCGTGCTAAATGTGCCAATCGGTCTCAAGTGTGACATAAACCACACATCTGACATGGCCAGAGCTACACATGAACAACTCTCTGCTTGGGATAAGTGCGGCGATATGTAGTGACCTCGAGTCTCTGCAATGATCATCGGTATAATGGTATGACCCTCCACGAGAGAGCTCCTTTGCCATAATGATGCCATATATCCATATCATCTATCATCCATATATCGTGGCATGAAGGCGTATGATAATATGCATACAAAGCAGTACATCCACTGCAGGTGAAATGATGGTCCTCCGTGTGGTGAAATCCCGGAATGCCGTGCATAACTATCCTCGAGCCAAATCATCAAACAAAAAATGCTGGGATATCACGTGGCGGATGTAATCTCGTCACTGTACCCACTCTACGTCTCAATCGGTGGTGAAGTCATGAAGCTATCTCTCGTATCTCTCCGATAGCCGTATGCCTTGAGAGTGCATCCGGTGGCGACATCGTCAAATGTCGCATACTCCTCCAAGTAGTAGTCGACTCTCGTGGGTCCCACCTCCTCGCTCGCTCGATTAGAGTTGCAAAGGAGGTCTCACAAAATGGTGAAAAAAGGCCAATCGGGAATAAAAATGCTACTGTGATTGGCGGAATAGCTGAAATCCTAGTTTTATGCGGTCGAAATTGAACTCGTCATCTCATTGGTATTCTTTGAATCATGGGTATACTATACCATGTGATGAGCTCGACTTTCACAAATCATGCTCGCAATACCCACAAAAGGATCTCTTGTCATTTGCGAGGTCATGACCTAAACCTCCCCGCGGTCATTCTGACCTGAAAACCACGAAATCCCCGGCGGGGGTTCTGATGCAAAAGTTATAACTAATATCCCATCCCGTATGAAGTCTTCTGCGCACATCTTTCAAACATCTATCAGTATCCCCGTATCCCAGCATCACATCTTTCAAGTTCCACGTATCCCGGAAGGTTCTGACCATTGACCATTGATACACACAATCGATGAAGGTCAAAATCGACCTTGACGTCATGTCGGTAGATGGCAAATAAACCCCATCGAAGCAACTTTCCAAGTATCCCCGGAGGGGTTTACAACATGATCGCGACCATTGACACATACATCGATGAAGGTCAAACAACCTTGACAATGCACCCAATGAGGATCTGTCCGGTGATACACACATCAGCGAAGGTCGAGGCGACCACGACAACAACAAATTGTTGGCGATAACTCCGGCGAGAATGAGGGAATATGTTATACACATCCTCAAATAGACAAGCTTTATCCCCACGGATCTCTTATACACAAGAGGTACCTCTATGGAATATAAGCGATTGTCTAGGATTCGAGACTTTGGTGATAGCCCCAATGTCGACATCCTTGAAGACTTGGATCGCATGTCAAGCCATCATTGATTGTCATCCCAATGGGATTACGACAATCATGATCATTTCATCATCATCATACATTTGCATCATGTTCCTGCACATAGCATCATGTTTATCTTACTTGCATTTCAAGTGTCTAGGATTCTTTATCCTATCCATGCCTTGCATTGCATGAATATGATAAAGAGGGGCATCTGTAGACACTCTCGAAATTTTACACATACTTATTACTAACATTGGGGAGGGGCGGATTCATCTTTGAGATAACCACGGAAGGCGACTTACATCCATTCCGGATACTACCGGAAGTTCAAGTTCAAAACCGGGACACACACACAGGAACATCATTTCAAACCCGAACACACACACACACGAAGGATCATTTCCAACCTCGGAGATAACCCGAGTTTTATCCTTGGCGATAACCCCAAGGAATGTTGTTGCGATTCGGCGATAACTCCGAAATGCTTATTTCAAATACATGCTATCGACTTCAAGCTCAAACCTCCTGTAGAACTCATCCCTCGGACTCGGAGCTAACAACGGGGCGAGCAGGCACACTCCACAAGATGACCTTGCGGCATTGAACACTTACGGCGATCCAATCTCGGATGTAACCTGACGCAACGCGTCTTTTCAACTCAAACCGGCGATAACCCCGGCGAAGAGTCAAACGTCATCTTGCCACATCAACACCTGCGCGTCGTCTCAACACTTCATACACATACATACATACAATAATGTCCCATAAGAACCGAGGAGTTACAATCCCGAGTGACTATTACGCGTGGCGATACAGGATAGAATTTGAAGCTTGAAGACTATGGGCATGGTCCCTCTTCGACCTCGTATAACCTCTAATCCATGTCATTGATTGCTTTTACGTAACTCTCGACACAAGCGGTCCCAAGAAGGTCACATATACCTTTTATATTTGGATGCTCGGATTGAAGTTCATCAAGTAAAATAATACGTGACATTTTCAAAGAATCAAGAATCAAAAACAGAGTTTTCATTGTCAAAAGAAATTTTAAAATGATTAAACTAGGTAGTGAGAGTAGCATTGTAAGGCAAATAAGTCTTGGTTTTAGGCAAGCAGGTGGTCATGTGATGAAGCATCATTTGAGACAAGTTAAAAGAAACACCTCTTAAAATCATGGCAACAATTATCAAGTCTGGATAGGTAAAATTTGCTCCTCCACCTAAACGAGGCAACAGATTGTATCTAACAAGATGATGGAGGACACAAGAGATAGGAGAGACATCCACTGTTTTAGGAGTAAAAACATCATTCAATAAGTTGTTCATCACAATTTGTAACTGTTCCAGAGGAGTAAATGGAAAATGAACAACACCTTTCTTTGTAAAAGGACACACACCAGAAGATGGAATATTTAAAATACTACCAAAATCCACGACCAAAAAAATATAACGATTTTCCTTTGACAAAAGTGGTATAAAAATCACCATGACATTCTAGATTTGTGTAAAATTGTTGAACAAGTCTAGGGTATGCCACAGATGGAGGAAAAAGCATGGAAGAAATACCACAAGACTCAAACAATGGTTTGAAAGGAGATTGTTGAAAATAGATCGATCAATGAGATTTTTCATAGACAAATTATTTTGGAAAAATGACTTGCTTTAAAACGCACCTCATATGCATTATTTGCGAAAATAGTTTTCGAGCGGATCGGAGGAAAAGTTAGGGTTTACCAAAAATAGGTGGGGGTGTAACCTCCGGCTTAAAAGATGGAGTCGTTGGTTGACGTCGTCGAGAGAGGGTCCAGAGATTTTAGCAAAGAGAGGGATCGAAAGTGGACTCATCGAAGAGATGAAGAGTCCACGTACTCTTTGCTCTCGAAGACACAACCTTCTTCGCTTTTCTTTTTTTCGCGAGATGGTCCGGTCCGATGATGAGAGGAGGGGAGGAAGGGAATCGTCATCGTCGTCGTCGAATCCATCATCGATCTCTCTTTGTGTTCGAGTTCTCATGATCTTTGAAGATAAGTAAGAGAGAATAAAAAAAGTAAGAAAAAAGAGAGAGAGAAAAAAAAAAACCGAGAGTTAGAAAGAGAGAGAGAGATGAAGAGAAGAAAGATATGAAAATATATATAAAAAAAAAAAAAATGCGTACACTCCTACATACTTACGTCTTTACGCCTCTCAAGAAACCATCAACCTTACTTTTGTCTTTTTTCAATTTTCAAAAAAATTATGATGATGATGATGATATATCGTCTCTCCCAATAAACCCTTCAAATTCGTTCCAAATTTCTTTTTTGTTTTCAAAAAAATTATGATATACTCCTTGATTCTCGTCTCCATGAATTAAGGAGTTAAAAAAAAGAAAAAAAAAAAAAATAATTATCCTAATTAATAATAATAATATATATACATGCAATACTAGGATAACACTAATACATATATTTTTTTAAAAATCATGCAAGACACATCCCAAGTTCTCTTCAAAGATGCAAAATCTATCTTCACTTAATGGTTTAGTAAAATATATCGCAATTTGATTTTCAGTTGGAATAAAAATCAATTTAATTAAACCTTTTGACACATTATCTCTTAAAAATGATGATGCCTTAACTTCTATATGCTTTTATACGTGAATGTAACACACGATTTTTTTAGATATATATCTATAAAGCACTAGAATTATCATTATCAATAAATAGGCACACAATCACATAATATATCAAAATCACACATAGTTTTGTCGCATCCATAATATCTCGAGAACAAAGAACTTCTTGCAGCTAGGTATTCACCCTCGAGTAGTTGAAAGAGCCACCGAGGTTTTTTTTTTACTATGCCATGATATGACGAGACTTTTGTCCCAAGAAAGTACAAGCACCACTGTACTTTTTTTCTATCGATTTGACATCCTGCATATAGTCAAGATCCTAATAACCTATTAGTTCAAAGTGATTGGAAATTGGATAAAATAACCCTAAATTAATAGTACCACTTAAATAATATTTCAAAATTCTTTTTACAACATTTAAATGTGATTCTTTGGGTTTTTTGCTTGAAATCTTGCACATAAACAAACACTATATATTATATCGTGTCTAGAAGCGCTTAAGTATAATAAACATCCAATCATACCTCGATATTTTGTTATATCAACATCAATACCTTTTCATCATCAAGTGAGCTTTATTGATGTGCTCATAGGTGTACCTTTTTGAGTTAGATCCTTCAAAGCCAAATCGCTTGAGTAATTCTTTTTGTATTTTTGTTTGATGGATGTAAATTTCGCCTTCGTTTGCTTGATTTGAAGTCCCAAAAGTAGTTGAGTTCACCCATTAAGCTCATATCAAATTCTTTATGCATGCACTTGAAAAACCACTCACAAAGATGATCATTAGTAGCACCAAAAATTATATCATCTACATATATTTGAACAATAATGATATCTATATTTTTATGCTTAATAAATAATGTAGAATCTATTTTACCTCTAATAAATCCATTTGATAAGAGATACTTACTTAACCTTTCGTACCACACGCTTTGAGCTTGTTTTTCAAGCCATAAAGAGCTTTCTTTAATTTGTAGACATGATTAGGATACTTTTCATGCTCGAATCCGTGGAGGTTGTTTTTTACATACACCTCTTCATTAATGTATCCGCTGAGGAAAGCACTTTTTTTACGTCCATTTGATATGATTTAAACTTTTTAGCAGCATGCAAATGCCAACAAAATTCGGATTGATTCTAACCTAGCCACCGGTGCATAGGTTTCTTCATATAGTCGATTCCTCTTGTTGGTTATACCCTTGGCTACTAGCCTTGCTTTGTTACGAGTGATTGTTCCGTGCTCATCAAGCTTGTTTTTAAATACCCATTTCGTACCAATGATAGAAGCATCTTTTGGAGGAGGCATAAGTTCCCATACTTGGCATCTCTTAAATTGTTGAAGTTCTTCTTACATTCCTAACAACCAATTTTCATCAAGAACTACATCCTTTGCATTATTTGGCTCAACTTGTGACAAAAATGCAGAGAATGCACATGATTTTATAAACCTCTTCGCGTGGTTACACCTTTGTTGATATCTCCAATGATATTCTCCGGAGGATGATTCTTGACATATCTAGCTATTTTTGGCATTTGAATATCATGTAAAACTTCCTCTCTGATCATGAGACTCATCTTCAACATCCTGCAAATTTTTCGTGTTCACGTTCTCTTTGGTTGTTGTCATTTCAGTTTCTCTAAAACTGCTCATTTGGTCTCCCCTTTTTCTTTTTTTTCTTTTCTTTGAATTCTCGATCGTCTCTAAATTTCTGCATCATCTTCACTTTCTTTTTTTTTTGATCATCATTGTTAGTCTCATTGAAAGTGATATGAATGTATTCTTCTACACACATGACTTTCTAATATTAAAAATACGATAAGCCTTACTATTTTGAGAATAACCAATAAAAATTCCTTCGAATGACTTAGCATCAAATTTTCCCAAATTATCACTTGTATTTAAGATGAAACATTTCGAACCAAAAACTGTGAAATAACTTATATTTGGAATTTTATTATTTAGAAGCTCATAAGGTGTTTTCAAAATAATAGGACGAATGAGAACTCTATTTAAAACATAACATGATGTACTTACTTATTTCCATTTAAATTTCTTTTTTTGCTTACTTTCTTGTAGAGAGTTCTTGCCGTCTCTTCTTGTAGTCCTATTCTTTCTTTCCACCACCCCCCGCTTTGTTGAGGAGTCCTTGGGGCTGAAAATTCATGGCTAATACCCTTTGATCACAAAAGGTTATAAAATCTTTTTGAAACTTCAATACTATGATCACTTCTAATTCTAATTCTAATAAGTTTATAACTATACTTTGTTTCAAGATTCCTTATTAATTTTTCAAATTCTTTAAATGCTTCATCCTTAGTTCTCAAAAATAATACCCATGTGTATCTTGAAAAAATCATCATCAACTATTACAAAAGCATAAAATTTACCATTAATGCTTGAATGCCTTTCCGGGACAAATAAATCAAGATGAAGTAGTTGCAAAGGAGAAGAGGTTGATACCATATTCTTTCTTTGTTTGAAAAAAGTTCTTACTTGTTTTCCCAAATTGACAAGGAATACATATTCCTTTCTTTTCAAACCCGATTCTTGGCAATCCTTTGACGAGATTCTTTGAGATAGTTTCTTGATTAAGTCCATGTGAACATGTCCCATCCTTTTATGCCATAAATAAGCTTCATCTTGTATTTGATGTAAGATATAGTTCTTCTTCATCCTTGCTTTCAAAATCAAGAGTATATATATTTCCTTCTCTTTGTGCAACTAGAGTAGTATTGTTAGTACCACCATGAAATATTGTGCATTTATCTTTTTCAAAATTAACTTGATGGCCATTATCCATTAATTGGCTAATACTAATTAAATTGAATTCAAGACCATTAACAAGATGCACATTATTTATACTTACTTGCCATTACCAATTTTACCTTTTCCAATTATCTCGCAGGTTTTTTGTCTCCAAACGTGACTGCTCCATTCTTCTTCTTCTTGATATTTAGTTCTACAAATTTTGATTTATCACCGTCATGTGTCGAGAACATCCGCTATCAAGAATCCATTTTTGAGATGGAACTCTTGCTTTTAAGCATACCACAAGAAAGAATAATTTATCCTTTTGGTACCCATATCTTTTTGGGTCCACTTATGTTAGTAAAGTAAGTAAATCATTCTTTTTAATCCATACCTTTTTAACCTTTAATTTTTCGCTTTCTTAAAACAATTTATATCTAAATGACCTTTAATACCACAATGCTTACAAGTTGTGAAAGGAGAGCAATAATTTAAACTAAATCGTGACTTTGATTTTAGCATTTTTATATTACTCTTTTTTATGCATAGGATCATAACCAATTCCTTGTCTTTCAAAACTAGGTCTTTGTTTACCTAATATGACATTTTTAATTTTCTTCACCTTGACAAATTTAGCAAGAGATAATTTTAATGAAGCTATTTCTTTTTGAAGTTCATTATTAGGAAAGGTTTTAACAGAGATTTATCACTAAATGCATCAATACACACATCTCTCATTTTTAGCTCATTAGTTAATTTTTTGACTTCATTATTCAAGAAATTTACCTTATTGAAAAGTATTTTGTTATAATTATCTAAATAATCAATCTTAGCAATCAAAACCTTTTCTTCTTTACAAGTAGATTCCTTTTCAATTTCTTTCTTTTCATCTATTAGTGAATCCACTTCACTCATTAAAGTATTAACTAAACCTTTTAAGCATGCATTCTTTTCTTTTTTACTTCTTATTTTCTTGTTCTAATGAGTTCAAATCATTAAAAGATACCTGATTAGATTCACCTTCAATTCCTACTGAAGCATACTTGTGCTATCTCATCTTTTTAGCATCGATCTCCTCTTCTGATTCCTCATCACTCCAAGTCACAAGGGCTTTGTTCTTCTTTCTTGTTGTCTTTGTAGTTTTTTTCTCTTCCTTTGTTCTTTAATTGAAAACAATCTTTCTTGAAGTGACCAGGGCGTCCACATTCAAAGCATGTCTCTTCAGCTTTGCTTTCCTTTGGACTTATTTGAATTGAAAGTATTTCTTCTCTTATTCTTCCTTTCCTTAGTAGCCCTTTGTCTTTCTTGACATCATGGCTATTTCTTCATCATCCGAGTCATCATCAAGCTCCTCTCTTCATTATCTCATTAAGAGCTAAAACCTTTCTTCGAGGAGTTTCCTCCTCATCATCATATCTCTTTAACTCGATGTTCATATTCTTCTAATTCACCAAACAAAGTTAAAGTATCCATGGAAGAAATAGTTGCGTAATCTCAAGAGTAGTGATTTTAGAAGCAAAACCTTTTGGGCATAGCAAGCAAGCAACTTACTGATTGATCTCACTTTGAGGAATAGTCTTGTCCAAAGAATTTCAAGGAGTTTATAAGGACTAGAAATCTTGCTTGAGCTAGCTTTAATGGTTTCATCTTTTTCGAGCTTGAACATTTCATAATCGTGCATAAGCATACTTAGCTTGACTTCTCGTACTTTGGAAGTACCTTCACGACTTACCACTAGAGTATCCCAAATTTCCTTAGTTTGTGTTGCATGAGGAAACTTTTTCTCTATCTCTTGATTGTACCATGCCACCGAGAAGTGTGTTCATTGCCTTTTTTCAATCATATGAGACCATGTAGATTTCGGTTGAATCCATTTCTAGTAGAATCTTTGGTGTCCCATCATCTCTTCGTGGAATAACTGGTCCGTTCTCCACAACCCACCATTCCCAAGGATCTCTTTTCGATATAGATCCTCATTCGAAACTTCCGTGTTGTAATTTTTTCGTTCCAAAAAGAAAAAGAGGTCTATCGTTGATTGTCCTTCTTTCTTGTTGTTCCCGAACTGCTCCGTATCGAAATCTTTCCCTACAAGTCACCTTTAAGACCAAGATAAGTAGAGCCAAGCTTTGATACCAAATGAAATTTATCTAGGCACACTTAGAAGGGGGGGTTGAATAAGTGTGGGAGCAATCTATGACCAATTTTTAAACTTTAAACTAAAAATATTAATTTTAAACTATTATAATGATTGAAATCAAATTAATTAATTAATATAAATTAATATAAATTATTATTAAAAAAAAATATCCTAATTTTAATTTATATCTTAAATAAAATACTTGATGTTAAAGAATTATCTTAATATAATAATATAAGTATTCAAATTTTAATTATTAAGATAATTAAAATAAATTATGTGATTTTTAAAGTAAAGCAAATAATAATAAAATCAACACCAAGATTTTTTACGTGGTTCAAATTTATTACCCTCTATAATAATAGCCTAGTCCACGTCCAATACCAACTAGTATTGAGAGACTCACTTTATTTATTTCTTTATAAATAAATACAGATTACAAAAAAAGATTCTTACAAAAATTAATTAATTAATTAATTAATTTCCTTTGAGCTCTCTTTCTCTTTGTGCATCTATGCACTCTTTCAAGCACCTTTGCTTCTTTGAACTTGCTTTTTAAACCTTTTCTCTAATCCACTAGGATTAACACCTTTAGACTACACTTAGTCTAAAATAAAAATTCAATACAAATATAGAGGTCTATGATCAATGCAAGAATAATCAATTTAACAATTAAAGGCTCAACTATATTAAGCAAAATCAATTAATCAATTAATACACAAAATAATATAAAATTAAATATATCCTATATAATATAAAGCATAAATATAACTATACCGTGATATCAATTTTTTTAACATCCAATGTAGCATTATTTCAAATAATTACTTTCCTTTAAAAACCGACATATTTAATAATGTATAACAAATAAGAAATTTAAAACTTTTTCAAAGCATAATAAAAGGCAAATAATATGTCATAGAGCCTTTAGAAAAATTATTTAAATATCCACCTTCATTTTGAAAATCCCAGTTATTTATTACTAAACAAAATATTTATACACATTTCATCATAATTAGCATATTCCAAAATTGACACTAATAATCTACTATATATATATAATAATATATTATATATATATAATATATATATAATTTATAAGCTTAGTATATATATAAAAACTTTTTTTTTATAAAATTTTTTTTAAAAAAACATTTTTCATTTAAGACATATAATAAAATATAAAAATAATATGTCCTAGAGCCTTTAAATGAAAAATCAATTATTATGCAATTGACCTTACATTTGTCTTCCTAGAAAGAAAAACTTTCTTCATCCATTTTTTCGAATCCCATCAATTTTTGTTCTTTTATCAATTAAAATACTTATGAAACACCATAAAAAAATTTAGTATTGAACATTTCATCATCAAAACTTAAGGATGGAATATGACAAAGTCAATAATTAGTTTTATTGTTTTTTATTGTATTGTGTTTATTATAAAATTAAAAAAATGCTTCAAGTGAAGAAACAACTTTCCAAAAATCTCAAGAGACAAAGAAAGAAAAAAGGAGAAGAAATTGCTTAAAGTTTACGAGGATCTTTGAATAAATATTTTGTTAAACAAACCAATGCTTCACTTGAAAATTTAGATGAAGATTTACCAAATGAATATGAACAACCAATTCAATTGGAAGAATTAGTAGAAAATGAGAATGATGTGAATGAAGAAATTGGTAATCTAGATGAAAATGAAAATAGTGATGAACCTTTCCTTGATGAAAATGAAATTATTGATGAACCTTGCCATGGAAATGAATGTCCCGAAACAAGATTTGATTTGAACATTTATGATCCACGAGTTTGGGATAATCTTGATGCAAAAATGAGAGATTTACTTGTAGAAAAAGGTCCCCTAATAGAAACTAATCCCAAATTCCCCATGGACGAACCCAATAGACGTTTTTCTTTAAATTATTATCTTCGCACGTTACCAAATGGGGAAACTAAGGATCGAAAATGGCTAGTGTACTCAAAGGAGTTGGATAAAGTGTTTTGTTTCTGTTGTAAGTTGTTTAAAACAATGAATTCTAGAAGTCAGTTAACTAGTGAAGGAATTAGAGATTGGAAACATCTTGGTGAGAAGCTTAAACAACATGAAAGCAGTATTGAACACCTCACTAACTTGAGGTCTTGTGTTGAATTGCAAATCAGATTGAAAACAAATCAAACAATTGATACAGAATTACAAGAGCTAATCAAGAAAGATACACTACACTGGAAAAATGTTATTGTCAGAATCATCGTTGTTGTGAAATGTCTTGCTATACATAATTTGGCTTTTCGTGGAACAAATGAAAAAATTTATGAAGATGGTAATGGTAACTTTTTAGGCCTACTTGAAATGATTGCAAATTTTGATCCAGTAATGGAACACCATTTTTGACTCATTAAAGATAAGAACATTCATTATCATTATCTTAGCCATAAAATTTAAAATGAGTTGATAGCTATTTTAGCATCAAATGTTAAACATGCAATCATTAAAAAAATAAAAAAAGCTAAATATTTTTCAGTCATTCTTGATTGTACTCCTGATGCAAGTCACAAAGAACAAATGATTTTAATATTGAGGTGTGTAGATGTTTCAAGTACTCCAATAAATATAGAAGAGTACTTTTTAGAGTTTCTGAATGTGGAAGATACATCTGGATTAGGAATTTTTAATGAATTACAAAATGTAATGGAGTCCCTTACACTTAATATTGATGATGTGAGGGGACAAGGTTATGATAATGGCTCTAATATGAAAGGGAAAAATCTAGGTGTACAAAAAAGATTACTTGATATAAATCCTAGAGCATTTTACATGCCATGTGGTTCTCATTGTCTCAACTTAATAGTTTGTAATATGGCCAAGTCATGTGTTAAAGCAAAATCTTTTTTTGGAGCATGTCAATGCATATATACGGTATTCTCTAATTCAACAAAGCGATGGAATGTGTTACTTGATTACATAGATGGTTTGACTTTGAAATCATTGTCAACTACACATTGGGAAAGTCACATTGAAAGTGTCAAAGTAATAAAATCTCAAGCTTCCCAAATTAGAGAAGTTTTATTTAAATTAACAGAAATTAGTGAAGATGCCAAATTGAGTAGGGATGCTCAAAGTTTAGCATTAGGAGAGCTTTCAAGTTTTGAATTTATATTAAGTTTGGTTATTTGGCATGACATTTTGCATAAGATCAACTTAGTTAGTAAAAAGTTACAATCTGAAGACATGCATCTTGATGCTGTTGTACGACAATTAGGACTTGTTTTATTTTTTGAAAACTATAGAATAAATGGGTTTTTTCTACCATGATTGATGCTAAAGAAATTTACCTTGATATGGGAATTGAGCCTGTATTTCCAAAAAAGCGTCAAATTTATAGAAAAAGGCATTTTGATGAGGTTTCCAATAATGATAGGGAATAACAATCAGCTAGAGAATCATTTAGAACTGATTATTTTCTTGCTGTAGTGGATATTGCTCTTGGTGAATTGAAGAGTAGATTTGAACAATTGCATTGTTTTGAATCAATTTTTGGGTTCTTATTTGATGCTGCAAAGTTGACTTCGTTTGATGATAATGAATTGAAAAGTTCTTGTGTGAATCTTGAAAATGCTTTAAAACATGGTGATGTTTTTGATGTTGATGCAAGAGACTTATTTTCAGAATTACAAGTGTTGCAAGTGATGTTACCAAAAGAAGCATATGAAACAGATAAACCATGGACATCCATTAAAATTCTTGAGTTTGTAAAGAGTGTGGATATGTTTCCTAATGTAATGGTTGCTTATAGGGTATTATTGACTATACATGTGACTGTGACATCTGCTGAAAGAAGTTTTTCTAAATTAAAATTATTGAAATCTTACTTGCGGACCACCATGACTCAAGATAGGCTAAATGGATTAGCGATATTATGCATTGAAAAGGATATGTTAGAAAACATTAAATATGATAGTATAATTAATGGTTTTGCATATAAAAGTGCAACAAGAAGACATTTTAAATGATGTTTTGTGGTTCTGAATTCATTGCTTTTTTTTGTAGGTACATGTGATGATTCTTTACTTCGATTACTTGTGGAGGATGAAAAGAAGATTGATCAAATCAAGAAATGCTTATGGAGATTCGAGAGGAAGCATGTAGACTCAAATATGTAGTTTTCATTTTTTAATGCAATGTTTACAATCAACTTTTTTTCTTCGTACTTTGTCTTTTTTTCTTCGTTTTAATGAGGGTTTTGTCCCATTTATAATTTTAATAAAAAATTAGTTTTAATGAGGCCCCAAAGTGTTCTTCCTTATCTTTTTAGTAAATTCTTATAATTTTAATAAAATTAATTAGTTGATAATTTATTTATTTTTTTTGTGTTTAATTTGTATAAAGTTTTGATTCCAAAATTCCCAAAAAAAAACAACAAAATTTCATGCAATTTAAATTAACAATTTAGCATCACACAATATTAAAAATCACTTTGATAACACATAACCTTACTTTTAATGTTTTGTCTAAACAAAAGCTAAATAGAACTTGATGCATTAGAATCTGCTTACATCTAAACAGAGATAATTAGTTAATTACATGAAAGATAATTAGTTTATTTGGTGTGGTTTCGATTTTATGTATGCGATTTTGACTAGTAACAAAATTCAGACTGTAAATTCGGTTTTCAACCCACCTAAAACTGTCACATACGCTGAAATATTGGTGCAATTTTAATTACTGCGGTTTGTGTGATTTCGAAGACAATTTGATTCCTTACTCGGCCATAATCTCTGCAATTGATACCATATTGGCCTATAGTCCTTCCGCTAAAAAGGAGTATTTTAATATCAAACGAGGGACATTTTTGTAAAATACCTTCCCGCTAGAAAGAGTGATGGAATGATATTTTAAGAGTTATAAGTAAGTCGTTAGATCTTCTAATAGACTGTGGGAGATACACTAGTTCAAACAGTGTTCTCATTTTAACATTAACTAAGCTAAAAGGGTGAAATAGGAAAGTAAAAAATGCTTCGCTTTTTTGTTTACATAAAAAAATCTTTCATTTCTTCTTAAATAGCATACCCTCTTAAATAGCATATCTTTATTAAAACTACGTGGTTTTGAAGAATCTTTTAAAAAACAAGTGGGGCCGTGGGTGGCATTTTTATAAATAAAAGGAAAGTAGGTGGGACCACTCTATTTTAATAATATTTTATTTTTAAAAAAAATCTTCAAAATCACGTAGTTTTAATAAAGATATGCTATTTAAGAGAGGTATGTTATTTAAGAGGTATGTTTAATATCTGTTCTGTATATTTATATATATAGGGTCCTCATCCATAGCAACCAGTTGTTATAGGTACTATTTCAGCAACTAACTTGTCAACCGTAGATCCATTAAATGGAAGGCTGAGATTGGAAAAAATATATACACAGTCGCTACATGTTGTAGCGGCCTCTATTTTAATAATTGTCAAATTAACTTTATAATGTGGGCTCACTTTGTCAGAAAGAAAGATAAAAACGGTAAAAAAAAAAATTATTTACCAACCGCTACAAGCTGTAGCGGCTTGGTCTTAAATTTTTTTTACATGTCTTTCGTTGTCCCACTTTGTCAAAAAGATTAAAAGGAAAATTATTTTTTATATATACCAACCGCTACAAGCTGTAGCGGCTTGGTATTCAATATTTTTTTACATGCCTTCTTTTGTAGCACAACATACAGTTAAACTAAATTCAAAAGGAAAAAGAAATAAATGGCAAAAGAAAGGTACCAACCGCTACAACATGTAGTGGCTTGGATTTAGTGGTTGTCTAGTGCAATTGTGACCTAATTAAATAACTATGGTCCATCGTTTTCTCATTTAATAATTTTATGCCAAAGTTACTAAGTTAAGCAATCTGACTAAAAGTTAAAATTAACTAAACATTAAAAAAAATAAAATAAACAAGAAACAAATATAATAATAATAATAATAATAATAATAATAATAATAATAATAATAATAATAATAATAATATTATTATTATTATTATTATTATTATTATTATTATTATTATTATTATTATTATTATTGTCATTGTTATTGTTGTGTATTGTTATTATTATTATTATTATTATTATTATTATTATTATTATTATTATTGTTGTTGTTGTTGTTGTTGTTGTTGTTGTTGTTGTTGTTGTTGTTGTATTTGTTTCATGTTTATCTTAATTTTTTTTAATGTTTAGTTATATTTAACTTTTAGTCAGATTGCTTAACTTAGTAACTTTGGCATAGAATTATTAAATGAGAAAATGATGGACCTTAATTATTTAATTATGTCACAATTGCACTAGACAACCACTAAATCCAAGCCGCTATATGTTGTAACGGTTGGTACCTTTCTTTTGCTATTTATTTCTTTTTCTTTTTGAATTTAGTTTAACCATTTGTTATGCTACAAAAGAAGGCATGTAAAAAAAAAAATTAAAACCAAGCCGCTACAGCTTGTAGCGGTTGGTATATAAAAAAAATAATTTTTCTTTTAATCTTTTTGACAAAGTGGAACAACAGAGGACATGTAAAAAAAATTAAGACCAAGCCGCTACAGTTTCTATCGGTTGGTATATAAAAAAATTACCTTTTTATCTTTCTTTTTGACAAGGTGGGCCCACGTTATAAAGTTAATTTGACAATTATTAAAATTGATGCCCCTACAACATGTAGCGGCTGGGTATATATTTTTTCCAAACTCAGCCTTTCATTTAATTAATCTACGGCTGACAAGTTGGTTGCTGGAATAGTGCCTATAACAACCGGCTATGGATGAAAACCCATATATATATATATATGGGGGCATATCAATGTCACTAAGTTTTTTACACAATTTTTTGACTCTTAGATTTAAACACTCTTAATGGCTAAGATTAATGCTGATTTTTAATTTATAACTAAATAAAAATAAAAATAAAACCTGGAGCTTTTCATCTTCATCTTTTTCACATCTAAAAATTCAACCTAGAGCTGTCAAACTGTCAGATGGAGGAAGTCCAAGATGTATCATCCAACTCTCACCTATATCTAGTATGTTACCATAATCTTTGTTTTTTTTTATTTAGTTATAAATTAAAACTCAGCTTTAATCTTGGCCATTAAGAGTGTTCAAATCCAAGAGTCAAAAAATTATGTAAAAAACTTAGGGTGTGTTTGATTAGCTCTTAACGCCTCTTAATTGGAGTGCCTCTGATTTGGTCAGAGACAAAACATGTTGGGTAAAAAAAATTGCCTCTTAATCGGTTAGACACAAAATTAAAGTTTAACCATTTAGAGGCAAATCTGAATGAGTTTATACTTTTTTTGAACAAAAATATCCTCTTTAATATTATTAATTTCTTTTCGTATCCATTTTAACCCTCTTCATTTCCCTCTCTCTCTCTCCACTTTACAATCCAAGCTTCCGGCGACTTTCAATCTTCACAACTCCCCCACAATTCTAAGCCTCCTCCTTTTTCTATTTTCCGGCGATTTCCTTTTTCTATTTTCCAGCGTCTTTCACCCTTCACAACTCTCTCTTTCTCCCTTTCTATGTTTGTATACTTTTGTGGGTGTAGGTGATGATGGGTTGTGCTCACAGCAGGTGTTCGCATACTTCTCATATCACATAGATCATCATCACTAGCTTTTTCCGTCACAAACTTTAGAATTACAAATCAAAAACAACTCAATCTTTTATACCTATATATCATACATATTAATCCATCAGGTTTTTGAAATCAGAATCGTCTGAATTTCTTAATTCGTCTTCTTGAAAACTTACCCATGATTGACTGAAACCCATCTCTAGTGGAAATTATATATATTGTTGATGCTGCTTTTGCTTGCTATAGCAGGTCGGAGATTTCTTTACAGTGGTGTGAATGGATCGAATTTGAGTAGTGTACGTTCTGCTTCCTAATTCTTCTTATTTCTTTACAGGTATGTTTGATGAGTGTTTAATTATAGTTTTTTAATAAAGAAATTAGAATGCATTTCATTTGTTGCTTATGAATAACCATTGTGTTTGGCAATTTTGTAGTTTATATATTTTTTTTTTTTGTTGTTAGAGGGTTAAAATGGTAAAATATTGTTATTCAGATATTTTTTTTAAAAAAATTATCAAACAACATTTTTTCATTCAGATACAATTGTATTCAGATGGTCTATATTATTCAAACGTCTAAATTGTTCAGGTCTTAACACTCGGTTTATCAAACACCACCTTAGTGTCACTGATCCCCTTATATATATATATAATCCAAAATAAGTATAATACATATTAATATTATAATACTATATTATATATGATATTATTATATAATAACATAAAATAAATATAATATATAATATTATATTATATTATAGACATAATAATATATATATCTAATATCTAATATAATATATATATATATATATATTTAATTAATATAATATAATACAAAATATATGTAATACCAATTAATATATAAAATATTATATATATATATATAATCAAAAATAAGTATAATACATATTAATATTATAATACTTAATTATATATTATATATTATATATAATATATATCTAATATATCTAATTATAATACATAATAATATATCTCTAATATATAATATAATATATATCGTGTGTGTGTGTATATATATATATATATATATGATTTTTCCTCACAGTTTCATTAAACAAAATAGAGTATATATACACAGAGGGATAACAAGATCACTTCTAAATACAAGAGGAAGTCCTAAGTCCTAATCTAAAGGAATACTCAGCTACTCTGCTATATATATACAAGTAAATATTTGAATTTGAATAAAGATCTGATAACAGATCTTTGTTACATGTTGATATGCCCCCTCAAGATAAGCCACGTGTAGAGAGGCCAATCTTGTCTCGAAATTTCTGGAATTGAGAATGAGGCATAGGTTTTGTTAGAAGATCAACAACCTGGTCTGCAGATGAAACATGAGCCACACGAAGAGCACCAGATTGAACTTGATCACGGAGGAAGTGATAATCAACTGCCACATGCTTCATTCGAGAATGGAAGAAAGGATTTGAACTTAACTATGTTGCACCTACATTGTCGCAGTAGACAACTGGGGGGCTGACCAGATTGATGCAAAGTTTAGAGAGCAAAGAGTGAACCCAACAGAGTTCAGCAGCAGTAGCAGCAACTGAGCGATATTCAGCCTCAGTAGAAGAACGAGCCATAGTTTTCTGCTTCTTAGAGCTCTAGGAAATGAGATTGTTGCCTAGGTAAACAAGGTAATCACCAGTTGAAGAGTAATCATCCTTGTTACCTGCCCAGTCAGCATCGGAGAAGCCATGTATCGAATTGGAGAAAGCATGAAGGGATAGTGGTGAATTGCGATGAAGAAGAAGATCATTTAAGGTGCCACTGAGGTAACACAAAATTCTTTTAACCAGAGTCCAATGTTCATCTGTTGGTTGATGCATAAACTGAGACATTTTATTTACAACAAATGAAATTTATGGACGAGTGAGAGACAAGTATTGAAGGCTACCCACTACAGTTCTATACTCTGTGGGGTCAGAGAGAGGTTATCCAGATGATAACTTGATGGAGGATGAGCTGGTTGGTAAAGGTGTTTAAACTGGTTTGGCAACTTGCATATTAGTTCTAGTGAGCAGATCCTTTATATATCGCCTTTGTGAGAGTAGTAGTCCATGACAATAAGGAAAAACTTTGACACCAAGAAAATATGATAGAGGGCCCAGATCTTTGAGAGAAAACGCTTAGCTGAACACTTATGACAACTTGGGATACAAGATTGTTACTATTTCTAGTGATTATAATGTCATCAATGTAACAACCCGAGAATTTAAAAAAAATTTAAAATCATAATTGATTGATTTAAGGTTCAATATTAGAACCTAGACAAAAAATAAGTGAATGGATTTGACATTTTTGGGAAGGAATTTTGAGGATTACAAAATTCTATGAAGGATTTTAGTGAATTATTCAGGATTAAGTGTATATGTGTATATGTTCTGTGTGTATGGTCATTTATGTGTTCAGAATGCGGTTAAGGGTTAAGGATTGACCAGATAAATTTTATCAGTGTCAAACCTTAGTATTATATTAAGAACGTCAGCGTTCAGTTAGAATACATTAATGACTGATAAGAAACCCTAGAAATCGGTTCTAAAAACCCTAATTTCAGTTTCGGGATTTTGAAACCCTAATTTAGGAATTCAAATGCTAGTATAAGGTGTAAACGTTATTAATTATAACTAATTAGGGAAAACCCTAATGATTTACTTGAAACCCTAATTGATTATTAGAGAACCTAATTATAATTTAAAAATATAAAATTTTTATTTCGAAAACCCTAATCTGGAAATCCTAGAAAATTAAATTATGGAAACCTTAGGTTTTAACCCTAAGGGTCAAACCCTAAGGGTTGGATCAAATGACAATTTTAGAATTAAAATTGTATGGAAATGACCATTATACCCTTTTATCACATTCTTTTATTGGTGGAGTGTAAATCTTGCCAAGATAATGGGTTGTTGACCTAATCTAGCTACCACATGTGACTTAAAAACATCAAACATCTCAAATTGACTAGCTGCTAGATTAGATGCATTGTATCAATTTATAAAGATTAGAGAGAGAGAGAAAAAAAGCATTACTTTATTTCTCATATGAACTTAGACCATTCTCTCTCTAAAATCCCAAAATTTAGAGTAAGAGAGAGAGAGATAAGCCATGTTCAAGCTTTAGCCTTCCAAGATCGAGATCATAAGGATCGAGATTCAAAGATTGGGCTTTAAGAGGTATAAACCCTAAATCATGTGATCCAAGGTATTTGTTATGATTTGTTGTTTAAAGCTATGTATTAGGGTGTCATTTAGTGATCTGGGTTTTTAGATCCCAGATCCATAACATCAAAGTGCACAATTTTGAAGTTTTTAGAAATCTGAGAAAAAGTTGGAAAAGTGGAATGACAGTCATATGTTAGTGCCTTTAGATTCTTCTATGTTAATGATTTATGGTGTTTGAAGTTTTATATGTGTAGTATGCCATGAAGGATTTAATCTGAAACTGGAATAAAGGTCATATCATATCTAGATTTCATGTTAGAAGCGGTCAAACCTCGTTGACCGAAAACGATTTCTATTTGAGGCGGCCAGATTTTTGCCCAGAAGTCGACAATAAATGTTTTCGAGCCCTCGATCTTGTAGTATGTTAGTGTTTTGGCTATGTTGTTGTTTTGATCTTGTATCTTTGATACAAGGACTTCATATCTAAGCCTTTAGATAATCAAAGATAGGAGTGGTCAAACATAATCGTTAATCGAAGTTCGTTGAATTTTTGGAAAACCTAGAATTCACGAAAACCGGATTTTTAGCATGCACTTTGACCCCAGCATGATCTCTTAGATTTGTTATTATGTTGTTGATGATCCGATAATATATATATATATATGTTCCACGACATGTGGTCTACAATATTGAACCATTATATTACGCAAAGCAAACCCTGAATGAAAGAAATGAAGATCGAAAGTAGCATATCCGAACTGTTCTTCATTTCTAGGTAACCCATAAATAAAGAACAGCTTCTGACATGATCTTTGAGGGCTAATAAATCTATGATATGTTGATTAATGACCTTGAATTCAGTTTGTGGTTGTAGTACTACGTCTGTACTACAATCCTAACATGCACCATTATCTGCCCAGAAATCAACAAGAAAACTGATTTAATGTAGGTCAAAGTAAGCACCCGGTAGTCTGACATGAAGTTCTGGAAAAGGCTCAAGAACACCTATAGCGGACAGTTACGTCATTTATAGGGCCTTTAGCTTACGATTAATTATGAAAATTAATTATTTTTATTAAATAATTAGAAAAATGGTTTTAATTATTAAAAATACAAAATAAATTTCTAAAAATTATTTTAAAGCCTAAAAATTAGTTTTTAATTAGTTTGAGTATATTTCATAAATATTTAATATTTTTGGAATATAAATGGTATTTAATTTATTTAATTATAATATTAAATAAATTATTTAAAAATGATTTTAATATTTGAAAATCATGAAAAATTATATTATGGTGTTAGAAAATATTTTAAGTTATTTCTAATAACTTTTGATATTTTGTGATGAAATTCATTAATAAATTAATATTAATTGTAATGGATTTATTTAATGAATATATTAAATGAATTATGGAAAAATAGAATTAATATTTTAAAAATCATATAAAAATGATTTAAGTGTTATAAAAATATTTTAAGTTATAAAATATAACTTTTGATATTTTGTCATGAAAACATTAATATTTTAATATTAATGGCAATTATCGGATAATGGATTTAAAGGTTTAAAAATCATATAAATGAGAAATTAAAGTATTAAAAATACTTTGATATATTATAAATATATTATAATATTATGTTATGATTTTCATTAATATTTAATATTATTTGATATAATGTTATAGTTGGGTAATATTTATAAATTTTACAAAGTACGCAAGTTGTTATATAATATTCGATTGGCTCGGAAATATTCTTTTTTTAACAGGAATATTCGCATAACGACACAATCATCAGGACCCCACAACGGAATTATTGTTTGATCGAGAAAACGACAAAAATATTTTTATGAAAATAATCTACGAAGTTTTACCGTTAACTGCTGAAACACCCTGTTAAAAAGTACAAGAATACGCTGTGGTTGCATAAGAGAAAGCACACCAGATTGATTATCGATGCTTACGTGAGAAGTCACTCGCTTTTGTTCAATTATTGCTACAAAGAATTGTTGTGATAAGATCTCACGTTATTTGATTCAATTATTGTCGATATTTTATATATTATTAAATCAATAATTGAGATAACAAAGTTATTAATATTATTATTTTATAATATTAACGATGTCTAGAAGTTCTCACAAGAGAGGTTTGGTCACCTAATCAAGCCAATCATAGGAGAGAAATCTTTATCGAAAAGCCCCTCTTTCTTTCGAAACGACACGTCGTCGATTAATAGTGTGAATTATAATAATGATGATGAATTTTGTTTTATTATTATTATAAATGTAATAAAATGAAAAACTTTTATATAAAAATAAAAATACTTTTTATAAAGTTTTGTTTTATTTGATTATAAATAATAATATAATATATTTTATTATTATGATAAAGTTTGCATAAGTTTCTTTTTAAAGTATTTCAGATAGTAAAATCTTTTTATATAAAATGTAATACTTTTTATAAAGTTATTTATTTTATTAGATTATAAATAGAATATATTATATTTTATTATGCATATAATATATTTTTGATAAGGTTCCAATAGTCTTTTTATATAAGTGTTTTTATAAAGTTATTTATAGTAAAATTTTTTATATAAAAAAATAATACTTTTATAAAGTTATTTATTTTATTAGATTTTAAATAATATATATATATATATATATATAAATATATATATTATATTTTATCAGTATATAGTATCCTTTCCATTCTCCTATAAATAGATGCTTAGTTAGAATTGAAAAACACACACCGTAAATTCGTAGAGATTCTCTTCTTCTATAATCTTGAGCGTATTTTTTTAGAGTTTTAAGAAGCTTTGAGCGTAGAAAATAAGTATAAGTTTTCTTCAAGAATATCCTCGCCTACCAATTTAATACTCTTCTTTCTAAGGTAAGGGTATTATTCTTTTCATATTCATGAAGAGAATTATTTTCAATACTAAGTAAGAGTTTGTTATTCCATTCTTTATTATTATGTTGAATAACTCTGCCTATGCCAAGTACCACCGCATACATGGTGAAATTCTTTCTCGTTATTCCATTCTTTATTATTATGTTGAATAACTCGTCTGCATGGCAACATCGCATACATGGTGAAATTCTTCTGTTATTCCATTCTTTATTATTCTGTTAGAATATCCTGTCTCATGTATGCGGATTATCGCATTTGACTTCTTTATTATTCCATTCTTTTATTCTGTTATTCTTTGAATATTCGCTTCGATGGCGGTCATTGCGCGGACGCATGACCTTTTTTATTCCATTCTTTATTATTCTGTTGAATATCCCGTCTCATATGGATTACGCATGACCGGTTCCATTATTTATTATTATTCTGAATATCCTCGTCAACGCGTGATTACGCATTTAATTCGTTCCATTATTATTCGCCGTCACGTTTGAATTTCTTCATTATTCCATTCTTTATTATTCTCGCTGAATAACTCGCCTATGTGGATTACCGCATGCATGGTGAATGATCCTTCAGATTCATTCCTTATTAAATTGTGGAAATGATCTGCTTACGTGATTACCGCACGGCGGCGAAAAATCCATTTGCGCTTTCATATATTCTATTATACTCAAATTGGTTAAAGTTTTGGCTTCTATACTCCATGAAATTAGTAGAATATCCTCGATATTTGCGCTTCATCCAAAGATCTTTTTCATGGAAATATTCTTCCGAGCATTCTTGAATTTTACTCCACAAAGCAAGTATCATGTCGACAATTTGACGTTATTGATTTTCGATAAATTAAAATTTAAAATCTTTAAAATTTATTCTTGAACTTGTTTTATTGAATTATTATGTCATTGTCATCATCCTCATGCTTATATTATGATGAAAGTCATCTTTGGCTTACGTGCATATGATGGACTTGGTATGATTACGACCAGGATTATTCGGTATAATCATGACCGTAATGTTATAAATGATGTGGTAAAAGTCCTCAAAGGGCCCCAGTAGTGCATCGATGGATGCTTTTGGTATGATTATGACTGTGGATTATTCTTTTATAGTATCATGACCATTGATGATTTAATGAATATCCTCGGCCCGTAGTGCGTGTGATATAATGAATATCTCGGCTGTCAGATGATGTGGTTTATTTATTAAGTCGAGTCTCAAATGATAAAAATTGATGAAAACATTTTAAATCATAGAAGATATAGTAGATATCATGCTCTACTTCGACTCTTCTAATGGATTGCTTATTCCGTACCGCAGCTTAAACTTGATGTCTATTATATTTTATCGCTTTAACATTGTTGAAGGCTAATGATAATTTATTCTGGCATTATCTTAGTCATAATATTTCTTACTGGGCTAGTTGAGCTCACCCTTTTTTGCTTTCATTGTTCTCTTCAGGAAATGAGAACGTAGCAGGACTAGTCGGGGAACGGAGTGATGGTCCAGATGATAGTATTAGTAGTCCTCACTATTCTATGAAATAGTGTGATAATAAATGTATTGAGGACTTATTTTGAGTTTGAATACTGTCTAGAAGACAATATTTGTATTAAAACTCACAAATCATGTTGTATATTTAAGATTGTATTTGTATTATTTTGTATTCGTATAAAATGTATAAGAATCTGATATGCCCCAACTTTTATAATAAAAATAAATTTTCTATAAATATCATTTTTGAATATTATGGAATAAATTTGATATAATGTTATAGTTGTGGTAATATTTATAAATTTTGCAAAGTACTTTTGTTATATAATATTCGATTGGTCGGGGAATATTCGTACTGCGGCCGACAATCATTGGTGGACCCCATACTTGAAATTATTGTCGATTGAGAAAAAGCCAAAAATATTTTATATGAAAATAACGGTAGGAAGTTTTCTCTGGATATCTTGTTGAACTACTCATTAGTAAAAGTAAAGCGATGTCTGGCGTAGTTGCATAGTAGCGAATGGTATTGATTATTAATGCTTATGTGAGAAGTCACTCAGTTTGATTCAATTATTTTGATATTTTATATGTTATTAAATCAATAATTGAGATGACAAAGTTGTTAATATTATTATTTGCATTATTAACGATGTCTGAAGTTCTACCAAGGAGAGGTTTGGTCACCTAATTGCGCCAATAGGAGAAATCCTAATTGAAAGCCCCCTCTTTCACAGGAGCGACACGAGTCGATTAATAGTGTGGATAATAATAATAATGATTACGTTTTGTTTTATTCGTATTATTAACGTAATAAAACATAAAAACTTTATATAAAAAATGAATACTTTTATAAAGTTATTCGCTTTATTAGGCTAATAGTAAAATATTTTTATATAAAAGCGAATACTTTTATAAAGTTATACATTTTATTAGACAATAATTAGAATATATTATATTTTATTATGCATAGTGTTTGCATAGTGCTTGCATAGTGTTTGCATAGTCGAAACCCAAATTCGTCCCTCAAATCTCAAAGATTCCATCAATGATCAACCTTGTACTTCACTTCCTTTCCTCGACCACACTTTCTTATTTTTTCGCATTCCTCATCCTGCGGTTGAGCGTTCTTCACTTTGTCCACCAAAGTTTGACTGGCTTCCATCTAGTATAATTTTTCATCGGATTCTTTTGGAAATTTGATTTCCAACTCTAACCTTGACATTGCTGTAATAAGCTCCTCTTTATCAGTTAACAACATCAACTTTTCCCTGCCTTTCCTACTCAAGGCATCTGCAACCACATTTGCTTTCCCTGGATGATAAAAGATCTCGCAATCGTAATCTTTTATCAATTCCATCCATCTCCTTTGACGCATGTTTAGGTCTTTTTGAGTGAAAATATACTTGAGACTTTTTAATTAAAATCCGTAAATCTCACATTTCTCTCCATAGAGATAGTGTCTCCATATCTTCAGTGCGAAAACAACTTCCATCAACTCTAAATCATGAGTCGGATACCCTTTCTCGTAGTCTTTCAATTGCCTTAATGCATACGCGATGACTTTCCCGTTCTGCATAAGGACACATCCTAATCCTTTGTGTGAAGCATCACTGTACACCACAAAATTTCCTGTATTATCTGGTAATGACAACATAGGTGCCATACTTAGCTTCTTTTTCAATTCCTGGAAACTTCCTTCACACTTCTCTGTCCAAACAAATTTTATAGATTTCCTCGTCAAATTTGTCAACGGAGTGGCAATCTTGGAGAAATCCTAAATAAACCGTCTGTAATACCCTGCCAATCCCAACAAACTTCTTACTTCTGATGGAGTTCTTGGTTGTTCCTAATTTATCACAGCTTCGACTTTTGATGGATCCACTGAAATTCCATCCTTGTTATTCGTGCCCAAGAAATTGTACACGCGTTCTAACCAGAAATTAGCATTTAGAGAATTTTGTGTACAACTTTTCCTTTCTTAGTGTCTCCGTTTAAACATAAGTGTTCCAAGTGTTCTTCTTGAGTTCTAGAGTACACCAGAATATCGTCAATAAACACCACCACAAACTTGTCTAAAAATGGTTTAAACTTGCCTAATGCCTATTAAGTCTTTATTCTAATTGTGTTTTACTAAACAAGGCATAAGGATTAATTGGTTATTTTTTTTAGTGACTAGCCAAACAAGCCTTATGGCTTTTGGTTTTCAAAACTTAGATAACTGATATCAGTTATATCTATATTTATATTATATAATTAATATAAATTATATCCTATATCGTTATATTGTTAGTGCACGTAGTTAGAGTTAGGAAGAAAGAAAACTCGGAGGAAGAAGAAGAAAAAGAAGAAGAAGAAGAAGAAGAAGAAGAAAAGTGAGAGAGAAAGAAGAGAGGAAGAAAGGCTAGGGAATTGGTGAGAAGAAAAGCTTGAGAATAAAAAAAAGGGAATAGCCATCATCATCTTCTTCAAGGTATTATCCTATTCTTTTTAGTTTTAAAGGTTTAGTTTTTTCTCTTCCCTAATTCTCTGTAAAATCCTTGTGTAAGGATAAATTATTTGTTATTTATGTGATTTTATATGATAATCTAGTGTTGTTAAACTATTTTCTTAAGCTATAATGGAGAATAGTCCATGAATTTGTATTATGTATATAGTTGTGAAGAAAAGCTATTTTTACAGAGAGTTTTTGTGTATATATATATTGTTTAGTTTAAAGTAAAAATTAAGGGTAATTAGTTGTTTAATTGATAAATTGACTGTTGAGTTTGATAGAGTATGTATAAACATTGAGAAAATGCTTTGAATTAACTATTTTGGTTGAAAAACAAAATCACAGAGTTTATTTTCATCAAAAACATCAAAAGTGATTTTATTTTTATGTGACATGTCAGAGAGTCAAAGCCGAGCATCAAAGACCAAGCGGGTTCCCAAACCCAGTACTTCATTTTCATAGGATTTGGTGTTCACTTAATCAAACATTCATATCTAACTACCCAATCACAATAAAAGCGGATAAATAAAACATTCCCCATTAAAGGGTTACATAAAAAATCTCCCACAGTTGTCTAACCTTTAAACACAATCATTCAAATGCGAAAAATAAATAATCTTTATTACAACCATTCCATTAAAAGCATTAATAAAATATCATCAAATTACAAGTCTTCAATACTTGTTCATCTTTCATTTTCCCTTCTTTGGTGCTAGGTACATCAACCTTCTCATCCTTAATCTGTAATAATTATATAAACAAGAGTGAGCAAACAAAGCTCACTTGATACAATAATGAATGAAAACCTTTACAACAAATGTTAAATAAGAGGCTCAATAGATTTAAACAATTACGATTGTCAAATAATCAAGTAAATAATCAAGGTCCTAAGACCACGACCTATGTCCATAGTTATAAGTAATGTTTCAACTTAAACTTTAACGATCGTAAGACTATATGGACTCCTCGTACTTAGGGGGATCACTTCTTCGTACAATGTATTGTGCACAAACATTTCAACGCTAAGCGTAAGTTACCCCTAATAATAGGGTTGTTCATC